>JASVER010000060.1:3717277-3775649 GCA_030449065.1 Oceanodroma leucorhoa | reverse complement strand
AGGAGCCCTGACAAATTAAACCTTATTCTTTGTTGTTTGATTTTTTACATCAATTTTATCCTCTGGGCATCCCCTGTTGTTATTATAACCATTACTATACTCATAGCCTTAGTATGGATTTCTCAAGTAAGAGGACATGACAAGTAAATACAATTAACTGAACTATTCAGATCTTCAAGGGCTTATGATGTAACCTAGCCTGTGGATGGAGGTTGGTCTTGAAGTACAAAGATACTTTAAGCTCCAGATATTTTTACTTTTCTGCTCAGCTCTAAAATTCAGTGGAGTTTTGATGCTTACTCAAGTAGTCATGGGTGCTTCTTAAACAAATCTGAAATGCCTGGGGAAGGCTTTTTGGTTATACGCTAATTATGTATTATTTCCATTTACAGTTAGGAATTGCAATTAAGGACACTGTCGTGCGGTGTTCTGTGCAGGCGAGTAACAACAATGACTGTCGGGAGAACGGAGCTCTCTGCTTAGCACATGGATCACCTGTGCCATGCCTAYATGCAGTAATTCCTTCCTTATGTATAACAGGGATCCCTCTGCTGTTGGCAGCCCGCAGCCAGTAAGGCTGACCATTGGTATCTCTGCTTCTGAACAAATTMCTGAGGTTCTACGTTGTTTCATATGAAGCAGAAGACTGGGCCTAAGCAGTTTGCAGGATGCGTATSTGGTGCGGCAGCAGCAGCAACAGTAACAGTGCTCGCCCTGGTACGGCGCGAAGGCAAAACAACATTCTGTAATTCTATGAAAGAAGAGTGTGTAATTTAAGCAAAATGCTTTAYTTGATAGGCTGCAACCATTTATTTTTCAAACGTGCTGTGAAATGTTAGTAGTGGGTTTGCRTAAAAATATTTGATTGTGAAGGAGGAATGCTTATTTTGGGTTGAAAATTTTCAGAAAGGAAATTATATTCAKATCTTGATCAAAGTTGAGTAATGTGAACTTTATATAACGAAAATAGCTGGGCTGAAGTCTCTTCACGTTAGTGTGAATACAGGGCAGTTGCAGGGTGTTTATACTGTACGACTGAGATCAAGATTTTGCTACTTTATTTTCCTGTGTTAGAAAGGATAAATGGGAGAAGGAACAGAGAGCTCAAGCTAGGTTTTGGACACTGCCATGAAGTATTGCTGTTTATATTACCGTAGAGTCCTAAGGTCCACAAGAGTGGATCCTACTGCAGAAGTCACTGTGCTCTTTAGCCCTTCTGCATCCCTGGAAGCRGTGCTGGAAGCAGGGCAGCAAAGGGAAAGAGGATGGGGAGGAGGCTCAGTCCTGTCAGGGGACTTCAGCAGGAACAGATGAAAAACACCGATGGCCCGTGTTCCAGAGCGACCGTCCTGCAGACCTGCTGTCTGCTCTTGGATAACTGCGCACAGCCTCTCTAGCTCTGCTTTCCCACCTAGCATAGCAAGGCTGAACTCCTCACAAATAATCAATRCTCACAGTGGTCCTGTTAGTTAGTTACTTATTATTAATATCCGAATGTTGGTGATGATGCTGATGTCTGCCTTGCRTTTGGGAACTGAGAACAGCAAAGGTGTCTTTTCATCTACCTGCTCCAGTTGTTTCCAAGCTGCTAGAAAAACACTGATGCTCCCCTAGCTGCCTCCTGTTTGGCAAGTGCTCTCCAGTGTGGCAAAGCACCATGCTCCTGCAAATGAATAGGCAGTTAATTTGTGAATGAGTTGACGTGCATACCTAATTTCCTTTCACACCTCTTGTTTGCAGCTGATGTTAGTGTGTATTAAAACATGAAGCTTTCCCTGYGTTGTGCTGAGAGAGCGCGCAAGTGTATGTGCGAAAGGGAGAAGGAGGGTAGGGGCTTTTAAGTAAAAATATGATGGTGGATGRTATTTAAATACATGTACTTTTGATAGAAATTGATGATGTCATTCAGAGCACATCAATTAGTATGAAGGACTTGGAGAGGAAATTGATGCAACTCAAAGCACTTTAGGAGGCTCTGGAACTAGTCTGTACCTAGCTGGAGGAACGGAGGCAAGCATTAGGACATGCTTCAGCTGAACTAAGATGTGCTTGGTCATTTCTGAAGGCTTACTTGAATATTTGTAGGCAGTAACATTGTTAATTTTGTCTTCTAAAGCAAATTAATTACTGTTTTCTCCGGGGAGGAGAAAGTAAAGCAAAARCACATGTTCCCCGTTCCCTCCCCTTTCCCTTCCAGGTGCTTTTGCTCCCCCTCGCACTGTGGGCACGGCCACACAAGTAGTTGCTTTGGCAGGTGACTTGGGGAGCAGCAGCAAGTGGGTCGGGGCAGGGCAGGTAGGTGGGAATAAGCAGCTGATAAGCAAGGTACTGGGACACTGCGCTGATCAGATAAGAACGATAAAGCAATTAAATTTTTGTGAGGGTRAAAAAACCCAGACAAATAACTTGTCCTTCATCAGGCCAGACAGCCATAGTAGTAATTTGGTAGCAAAGCAAAAGGCAGAGGATTTTATTTACTTCTAACTTTACAGGCACAGGGCTTGTTTCGCAGCAGTTACATGAAAAAGAGGGCATTGAGTTGGTCAGGACAGAAAGATAGAATTGTTTAGGCTGGAAAAGACCTTTAAGATCATCAAGTCCAACCGTTAGCCCAGCACTGCCAAGTCCACCACTAAACCATGTCCCCAAGCAGCACATCTACATGTCTTTTRAATACCTCCAGGGATGGTGACTCAACCGCTTCCCTGGGCAGCCTGTTCCAGTGCCTGACAACCTGTTCAGTGGAGACATTTTTCGTAATACCCAATCTAAACCTCCCCTGGCGCAACTCGAGGCCGTTTCCTCTTGTCCTATCGGGATACCTGTCAGAGGGACAGAAACTATGCATTGTTTTCTTGCGTTCGCCTTTCATTTGTCTCTCTAYTAACCTGGACCTTGTTGTCTTATGTCTGAGCAAGCTCTTTGTATTAGGAATCATCATTGTTCTGTTTGTAAAAAATAAGTAACAGGGGGGGTGGTGGTGCCTGATGGAAACGTACACCCTGCAGATAATAATTGCCATAACTGTGGACACAATAATGAGCAGGCCTTTCAAGTTTGTCATGAAACTTAGAAATAAGTACTTTTTGGGTGTGATTGAGTTGTATTCTTGGTTTGGAGCCTGTTTTTTTTTTCTGTTTTGGGGATTTTCTGCACAACCGTGCGATTTTGAAGATTTTAGTCTTAAAAGAATTCAGTAACTGCAGTAACAGCTGTTTTAAGGAGGGTGCCAAATATCGCAAGGGTAAACAAACACACAGGAGGTGGCAGTTCTTAAATCCTACTTCTTAAAAAGTTAGAACTGATTCTGTAAGTGTGTCTTTAAAAAGCTGCAGCATGCGGCAGAGTGTATACTGTTGTCAGATGGGAAGCTAAAACAAGACAAATGTCTGCTGGTGACTCCAAAAAGATTTGCCTTCTGTGGAGCTTCTGCTTTCCTTGCTGAAGTGGGGAGAGGGTTTCTCGTGACTCCATCTACCTTTATTAACCTCCTTCCTTCAGTCCTACTTCCAGGATCATGATCTTTACCCTGGCCCATTTCCCTAAAACTTGCTGTAAAAATAAGTACTTAAAAATTGTATAAACATAAAGTTTATTAGAGAGTGTGTGGTAAGGAATCAAGCAATCTTTTGCATATATGTTTAAATAGTTCTTGCAGTATGACTGCCATTAGGTTTAGGCTATTTTGTGGATGCTGTTGCTCCACCACGGCAGAAATCTCACTCCAGCTGCATATGTGAAGGGTGTAAATACCAGMACTAGCAATTTTCTTCAAGCATTTTCTTTGCATTTGAATGGAGCAGAAGAAAAAACCCATCTGATCTGACAAGCAAACCTGATGATGGCTCCAGGAAAACACTCTTTTGTTTTTGTTTTCAAAGCAATTTCTGCAGTTTTTCTCCACTTCCCTATTGCACAATTTAGCTGAATGGAGATGTATTATGCCKCCAGCACACAGCAGGATCCTTATGTCTATAGATGTTTTATGCAGTCTTTTCTTTTTGCAGTATCCTAGGGTGGTGTGCCTGAGGTGAATATTTTCTTTCTTCTCACCCCCAAAAAGCAATATTAATAACAACATAAAACCAGGAAGTTACGCAAAAAAGAAGGTAGGAGTAGGATGGAGTATGTCTGCATTTGACAAATGTCTTTGCCATTTCTAACACCTGCATCTTCTAMCATCTGACATTGTCAGTTGTCCCTGAATATCTGCAGTCCTCCTCTGGGCCTTTAGAGCATCAGAAGATAGGGAACAGCAGTTTGTGACCCCACCTACAAGGGGATGAATTAACAGTGTTCTCTGAAATTCCAGGTCATTTAAAAGTAATTGCAGGAGATATCTCTCAGTCTCTGCCATTTCAGATATCAAGTTGTATTTTCTTACCCRTAGCAGACACTTGGTAGGAATGCACCGAAGTAAAGAAAGAAATTTGAAGTCAGTTCTAGATTGGATAGGGTTGTGTGTGTATTTTTAAATAATGATCATATAAAAATCAAACTGCTGATTGTGTTTCTGAACAGAGAAGGAGAAACCACTATATTTGGGTTCCGTTTTAGTGTGCATGGAGCAGTTCTGATTCCTCAGTCAKCTTCATTACAAAGTGGGAGTAAAATGAGCAGGAGACAAAACCAAAATCAAGTCCATTGCATGGGAATTTGAGTTGACAYGAAAGGCAAGTTTCTTAATTAAGGGAGGGAGCAGTCCAGATAGTCTAGCAGCAGAAAAAAAAAATTTAACTGATTTAGGGAACAATTTTTTTCTGACTATATATATGTCGTGGTTTAACCCCAGCCAGCAACTAAACACCACACAGCCACTCGCTCACCCCCTCCCCCTCCGGTAGGATGGGGGGGAGAATCGGGAGGGCACAAGTGGGAAAACTCGCAGGTTGAGAGAAAAACAGTTTAATACTTGAAATAAAACAAAGTAGAACAGTGATAATAACAATGATAACAACAACAMTAATAGAATATACAAAGCAGGCGATGCACAATGCAACTGCTCACCACCCGCCRACTGTGCGTCCTGAACCGYGAGAGCCCCTCYCCCCCCCAGTTTTTACACTGAGYGTGAYGTCACACGGTATAGAACACCCCATTGGCCAGCTGGGTCAACCGCCCCGGCTCTGCTCCCCCCGCCAGCTTCCCRTGCACCTGGCAGAGCAGGGGAGGCTGAAAAGCCCTGGGTGCAAGCACCACCCAGCAACAACTAGAACATCAATGGGCCATCAATGCTCCTCTCATACCAAACCCAAAACACAGCACCCCCCCAGCCACCAGAAGGAAGGTTAACTCTGTCCCAGCCRAAACCAGGACAAGATATAAATCTTACAGTCCTAGTAAATATAGCATTTTAGGATTTGGTTATACTTYCATGTAGAAATCTCTCTTGGTTAAAACAGTGCCTTGAGAAAAGGACAGATGGTAATTCTTTCCCAACTCAACTTCTGTAGTGAATAGATGGGTGACTATGCTAATAGCCTTCTGGCTATTAGCGGTGATACATRTTAGGAGGCTGCTCATTTTCCCTGTGTTTGCTGCATGTCTTAGATTTCATGCAACACTGCAGCACTGCGATAGGTRTTAAAAAGCAGTAGATACGTGATAGGCACTTCTCCAACCATTTTTGTTCTCTGTCCAACTTTTCAAGAACAACCAGCTATGTGACAGTTCCTCAAAATTGCATCAATTTCCTTGGGGATCACCAGGTGCCTTCTAAGCATGCCTGGGGTATTTCAAGCAAGGTGTTAATAAGACTCATTTCCTAGGCAGATTGGTGTTCCACATTTGTACATGCATTGGCACAAATTATTTTCCTGTCAGTAACTTCTACTTTTCTATACATTTTTGATCCTTATGAAGTTTAAGTCTGTGGTTGGGGACTGCAGGAGGCGGCTGAAGTATGAACAAGACTTTCAAGGTGATCTACTTAGGAGCTTTTGTTCCTTATTAATTACCATTGTTGTAATGAACAGGTGGCTGGTATAGTGAGCAGAAGTCGCACAGAGAGCAGTTTTTCATATTTCTAAGAAACGCATGGCTGGTAAAGAAAGCCTACTGGTTTGTTTCCTTTCCCAAACCACTTGCATTTGGTCCTTCCTCACTTCCACTTTCTCTTACGTGCCAAACCAGGCAGAGCGCAGCGAGCGTACAGCTTTGCAGTTGTGCACAAATCTCTTTCAACTTGCCACAGAGAGAGGAAGAAATTGGACAACGTAGATGGAATTCTCTTTTGTTTGATTTCCTTCCTCTCACTGCTGCTGTCGTGAACACGTGAAAATTACCTCTAGCAAAACACTTAAACTGAGATATAATCTGCCAAGGGAATTTGGGCATACAGTACCTACTTAAAATAACAATAAATTAGACAATTGGATGCCATATTCTCAGTGCAGCTTTGAAAGTCTCCGGCTTGAAGTATAATTACAAATAAGATTTAAACAGTGCCATTTATTTATACAAGCTTGCTATGAGTCATGAATTGCATCTTTCTAAATTAATGAAAAGATTAATTTTCTCTTGTTTTAATTTCCATCATCCCCAATACCTTGCGGGGAATGGCTTACAGAGTAAGTGACTTCTGGGACCCCATCTGAAAACCATTCCAATGCGGAGGTTGGCGAGGAATGCTGCGGCTCCCCTGGTAAAGTGCGTACCTCCTGGGAACACCTGGTGTGCCTGTTCAGACCTGCGCAGAGCTATCTGCTGGTGTTTGGGTGGCATTCGTGTCGGGCTGTTGGACTGACTTGAAAGCACCCTCGCTAGCTTGGCATTTGTCTGCTTGAAAATAAAGTTCTTAGTGCTATGGTAGCTCGCCTATCTATCTTGTCGGGTCCTTGTGGATTTACCTACCATCTATATGCTAAACCACGTTCAGCAGTGAGCTATAGCCATACGACGGTGTGTTCTGCACTTCTATACAGACCAAACTTCTCTTGGGTCACCACTGAGGGATTGACATAAGCAGCGATCAGCAGGTGCTCTACAGCCCRGCTTCCCAGCAAATGTCTTGCAGACCACGTGGGTACTCATCGTCAGGCGTGACTATTCCAGCCAATGTCATGAGCAGAAGGAATAAAGGCTTTGGGGCACAGCACGCTTATGCAAGACCTTAAGTCTGCTCTCCACCTGCAATATGTATACCCCCACAGCAGAATGCTTGACAGGGAGTTTCTTTTATCTGAGAATCGCTTTATCTGATAGCACTGATTTTGGTGCTCAGAGTTTGCAGTACTTCCTGAACCCTCATTTACTTTAAAYTTACTGACCGCACAGGCACTTTGCAATACTTTTGTGAGTTACTTTCAATAATCAGACAGCACTGAGGTTTTGTTTTTCCCCTTTGCCTCAGACTGCCTTTTTTTTTTTTATTTCATCCCCTCTATATTATGCAGCATTCTAATGGGCGTACAACCAAGATGCTTTATTTTCTGCTCAACATCTAAATCAAGAATAAATGATCAAAAGGATTGACATGTGTCCTAAAAGAAGTACCTTTAATACTAGTGACTGAAGTGCAGGACTAAAGAGCGTGGATTGCTGTTCATATTGAGGACTGGATTGCCTTTTAATTTTAAAATGGATATTTTCTTTTTCTTCTCTATTCAGTGAGAAGGCATATTCACAGGACCCCAACAGACTGTTTTTTCAAAGGGAGCTCTGCCTTTTATGTTCTGTACAGGTTCCGTGGCTGAGCATTTTCTTCYTGACCCCATCTCTTCAGCCGTTTAGATATTACTGTGCAGAAGTAGGGTGTGGGTAGGGAGGGAAAGATAAATACTGTTTGCTTTATTTCAGTGATAGTTCCTTATGTGCAGCACCTGTGCCCAATCTTGATTATCTCTGAACATTTAACAGTTTTCCACTTCACACATAAAAACATCGTGAGATAAGGAACGAAAGTTAGGGACTGTTTGTACTGAAAGTGATGTTTTATTGGCCAGCTATGAAACTTAAGGTTGTTAAACATGATTGCAAGAAATTTTGTTAGGTCTGTTTTTCACCAGACTCTTGTGGTGTTTTATCTTACTAAAAGACTGACAATGTTGACTAACAAAAGTGAGAGTTGTAACTGACGCTGGATAATGCACGCATTTCTGAGTTTATAGATACAGTGGAGTAATACTGCTGATTGCTTCTGTATAGAAAGGAAGAGCCGCTATGGCTGGCTTCAGATCTATAATACGTATAGCTGTTCTGAAAGAGGAAAGTCACTCTGGAATAAGATGTGGCCGCTATGACCGAAATAAAGAACTTCAGCAATTCCAGTAAATGAAGACATGAATTGCAATGGAAGCCGTTTCTTTTAAATGGAGGGTATTTTGTAAGTTAGTCTCTCTAGGTTATTCTTTATTCCCGTCACCCTGTACTCATTTAATCCATTGGCCAATTTTGGTCACACTTGAAGAAGGAAAACTTCTGAAAGATAAAATGCTGCTAGAGGTTTCATAGAAATTTGGAGCCAGGGAAATGAGGGAGTCCCTGTAACATGAGCTTAACATTTATTAGATGTGAAAGAAACCACAAAGGCAAAAGATTTTGAACATCTGCCACCTCTGACAGCATTGGAGAATGCTGTCTCAAGACATAAAGCCATAGGAAAACAGGGATTATTAGTTCTGCTTTTAGGAAATAACTTTTTGCTATAAGCTGCTTCTGGCTCGTGGGACCTTGCCAAGCCGTTCTTTGAAAAAGATGTGGGCTTCTATGAGCTATGTGCTGTGGTTAACTCTTGATCTTGTGATTAGCTGTCCTGACTGAGGTACACCTGTCATTAGGGAATTAATGCACGTTTCATGAGCAGAAGCTTAACAAATTAGAGCGTTTTACTGTTTATAGTTAAGGGGGGAAACCCAAACTCCCTCTTTAGCTAGCTGTATTGCAGTGTCTCCTGAAAYGAGTGGAGGCTATGTCCTTTCTTCTTCTACTGTGTTGTTAATTATCACAAATTAAAGTGTAGGTGACTTGCTGACAGCAATTTAAAAAAAATCTGACTCTTGAGAAATGAAGGGTTCAGTACCACCCTGTTTTTTTTAAGAACAGAAAACTTTCTCTGCAAGGTGAGGGAAAGGATTTTCTGTGTCCTGGAAGGAATGTACAACTATTAATTTTTTCCCAGGTTCCTGTACTTACCTATTTTTGAAGAAATTCATTACTGAATGCCCTGAGGGGATAGTTCATGGAATTTGGTATCACTTCGAAATTCATGCAGTGAAGTTAGAGCTAGAACTGTGTTTGTCGCTGGATGATGTTGATTGAAGGATGGCATCTAACACTCCTGCAGGAAGARCTAGGGTTCATCTTTGGCAAAGGAGGAAGCCTGCTCCAGTGGGTAGCAGTCCAGGCTGAGGCTTGGGGGAGAAGTAGGGCGCTTGAGTCTCTTTCTGGGCTGTGCTGCTCAATTATACGTGAGCTCAGATGTACCGCCGCATCTCCCACTGTGTCGCTTTCCCCGTGTTTAAAATAGGGAATGGTACTGACCTAAATGATAAGTGCTTAGTACTTCCTAGACAAAAAGCACTGTAGAAAAGATGTTTCCGTTTGCACAAGTCTGTTATTAASAAGCACTTGGGAATTTAACGTAATTTCATTGCAACATTTCTCACTAGTGACTATGCTCACTATGGTGTGTTTGTCCACAGGAAATGTTTCCTTTCCTTCAATCCTAGTCTTTCCTTCAGAGTGGCAGTAAATTTTWTATTCCTTGTTTTGCCTTGCAACAGTTAAAACAGGCAGGCCTGTCAGCTTTGTCRTATCACAGACGCCAGTAACTGTGAAATCAGACCTTTGATCAAAGGCCTTTATGTTTGCAGTATCAGAGGCTCAGCAGCCTTTATCACCTACCCACAATCTACAAATAAAGTTTGAACATGGAAAGTACTTAAAATGGGTCKTCTTTACCAACATAGAAATAAAAGCTGCCCTAAATCTGAGAGAGTCTCTCTCTTCTAATAACAGCAACAACAAAAATGTTCCTGTTGKTTTTTTATTTGGGATGCACGTCTTTTAATTAATCTTCCTTCTCCTAATTTCCCTTTCATCTGGGGCTCTTCTAAGCACTTCACAAGAACATAATAACCAAGCCCTACTGTATCTGTGACACACATGATTATTGTTATTATCTTCATTAGGCTAATGCAGACTCTGAAATTCTGCATGATCAAATAACTTACCCAAGGTTAAATAGTGATGTAGTGTCAGGATTGGGAGCAGAGCAGTCCTGTCTCTTAAGCTGGGTTGAATTCAGRTTTTGCTAACGTGGGTGTGTCGTTTAGGAGTGTGCATTACTGTCCTGTTACCATTGCCCAGCTCGTGGAGGTCTGGTGGCAATGCGGCTGGGCAAAAAACAAAAACGTTGCTCTGGAGGGTGTTTTAGCTTCAGAAATTGCTACAACTCRCACTGAACAAAACACTCTATAAATAAAACAGGGCAAGCCCTGTTTGTGCGATGRGGGTTTCCTGGTATCGCTGTAGTCGCATGGCTACACCAATGACCACTTCCAGTTATAGAGAAGCCCTAGATGTCATGCTTATTTTAGTGCACTCTATTCTAATCTAAGTACACGCCTCATGCAGGTATAAGGTTTTATAGACGGATTTTACTGCTCTATCAGCCATGGAGCTATTGTAGAACATAGTACATTCTTTAATAGGTCATATTTAAGAAGCTAGACTGATGCATTTAAATAATCTCCTATGATAACTCCAAAGCTGGTTTATTTTCTCTTTTCCCTAATAGTGCTGTGGGTAAGCTCTGGGTTCCTTAACAAGCTTTTGTGCCCCACACAGATCTTCTTTGAATACCTGTGTGCCTTATTAATTAACTGTACAAAGCCACTTGCCTTGTCATCTAGATCAATTTAAAGACATGTTGCTTACAATAACTAACGTAGCCATCGACAGTTGTGCACCGTGCTTGATCATTTCCTAGCACAGCTTGACCAGGACCCAGCATGAAATACAAACGCTTAATGGATTTCTGTGGGAGGTGCACGCACACACATGTGTGTTTTCACAAGAGGAGGAGTGTCACGTTGCTTTGTACTCAAGGAAAGATATTTTCAGTCAGTGGGAGATGTTGGAGTGGGCAATGACAGAAGGGCATTTCCACCCATACGCAGATTAAAAAATGCCTGTGATTAGAGGACTGCAATGGCTGCTTTAAATAGTTATGGAAGAAAACACAAGAGGGTTCCAGGAGCCTAYGTTGGCAGTGTGTAGTAATATATCCTCAAGCCTCATCTGTGGGAAAAATGTCTTCCTCAGGTCATGTGAGGATATGAAAAAAGCTCGTCTAAAGAGGACCTTTTGATTTATTTACATCATGCGTTATATATTAATGCACCATGTAGTAGGATTCTTGTGTAGATCAACGYGCTTGTGATGGGAGAGTTCCCTGAGTGAATACAAGAATGGGGAGGGGGAAGGAGGAAGGGAGCATGCATTGGGTATGAGAAGCTGCTGCACGGATCATAGTGCCCTCCACATCTGGAGATGGGTGAGGAGACCCGGGAAGTCCTGGTTATGGTGCTCTAGAGAGAGCAGGGAAAACAGGAGGATGAAAGGGAGCAGCATGCAAGAGTGGACCTGGAGTAGCTTTATCCTCCTTTCTTTATGCAGGATGACAGACTCATAGACCTATTTGCCGTGTTCAGCAGCGGTGTTTCAGAGATGTTTAAAGCATATATTTAACAGTAAGGACCATTCTGGGATTACTAACATTAGGGCAGGTATTTTCATCTGCAGCCAAAAGCTTTTTCATCTGGAAGTAAGAACAAGAAGATTTAGGTAGCTACTTGAAATAGCAGGACTTTGGTTTTTAGCTTCTTTTTTTTTTTTTTTTTTCTTTCCAGATTTCCTGTTCTCTTAGAAGTGGGCACCAAGTTGGCATCATAGTTTTATTCAGGGTTTCATCTGTGGAGGATATGCTATATGCAATTCCAGTTTTTCCTGCTTTTGCATTTAAAGCCTCGTGATCCTCTCCAGATCTAGGTCCCAGAGGGAGATTTGTGTACTGGACATTAGTTAACATTGCAGAGCCACTTTTTAAAATCAGTATGCAGCTTGGCAGGAGCGCTGGAGATGTGCTCATATACCCCCATCCTGACATGAAGTTGGTTGCCAGAACTCTTTATTAGCCCAGGACTATGACAGTAGACRCATCGTGCTTTGACTGAGGAACTGCCTGGAATGTGCCTGACGTTCCCTGCCGGGCTGCTTTACCACCTGGCTGCTGTTCTTCTGCAGGCCACTCTGTCCAGGGTACCTCTGCATCTGGAATCTCCCCTGCGTTTTCTAAAACATTCTTTGTAGTAAAAAAGAATAGAAAGCTCCTTACAGTTACATACAAATATACCAGCGTGCCCTGGACAGCTTGTGATGTTCCAAAATAGCTTCGAGGCATTGCTAAGCAGAAGCAAAATGCAAATGAGAAATGAGATGCAGTCACTTGGAAGTATGTCCGATCTGAGTGCATATTTCTACAGATTTGATAGAAATCTTCTTAACTGGAGAAATTAGCTGTCATCTGCTGTAAATCATCACTCGCTAATTACCCCAGTTGTTCACTCATATCTGTCTTCTGTGTCACAGAAATGTGTGTGGCTATAAAAGGTGAGGGAGTGGGTGAAAAATCCTCACTCACCAGAGTCTGTGACATTAGAGAACATAAAGGCTTTCTTAGCCTTCATAACCTTGAAATCTGCAATTGTTATTTCTCTCTAAATATTTTTTTTTAGTTTAACATTTTGAATTGAATTTTATTATAGTGAAATGTGATGTATGGACAGCCCCAGAGACACAGCTGCTTGTGCATAGAAGGTACATGTGATAGCACAGGCTTTTTGGTGGCCTTCCTCTTCCCAACCTGCCTGAAAATCTCGAGTCCGACAGGGGCTGTGTCAGAAGGTAACAGTGCAAGTTCTCATGGTCTGCGTGAACGAGGCAGGCTAGAAGCGACCAGCTGGAGGTTATGCTTGCACAGAATTAGGTTGAGAACTGTTATCCTCATGTCACGAACGCCATTAGTTCTCAGTTTAGTGCTGTTAAAATACTGTCATGTACTTTGGCTGGTTCTGAGCAAGTAGTATCCGCCTGTTGACTAAGCAAGGTGTTATCAAGCATTCAGTAGGATATGGTAGTATGCTTGAAAGGTATTTGGTCAAAATATAAGCAAGAAGATGTAAAAGTAAAGGCATCAAATTGATTCTGAGAACAAAAGGCTAATTATTATGTATTGTCTCTAGAACGTGTAAATGACTCTTTCCTTCGTTGATTTTTTCTAGCCAGAAAACCAGGAGAATAGAGCTGTGAAGTCCATATCCACATCTGTACAAAGCCAGCAAAAATCTCCARAATCTCTCTAAAAAGAGATTTTGTAGATACTCGTTTTAATTTCCTTGCAATTTGTGGCTCATGCCAGTTTCCTGACTCATTGTCACTCCGGTATGGTGATACGCCAAGTTTTCCAATAAGGAAAACAAGGGAGTGGTGAGTCACTGGCTGAATTCATATGCACTTGATTTGCTCTATCATTATCTATACTGTTTTTATTTATTTTAATTAGTTCATATACAAAGTCTCTGAGATATGTTTCATTGCATGAATTAGCTAGACTTGTTAGTCTTCTGTAAAGATTAGAAAGCCAGAAAACAACTAGAGCTTTGGGTGGCAGGCCCACTTTTTTCTGCCATAGCATGCATAAGGAGAGTATGAAGGGGGGGAGTCTCTGAATTTTCTAAGATTTGAATAAGTGAAATAATAAAGTTCTTATTTTTTGAGGCTCTGCTCTTTTGTCTGAAAATCTGTTAAGGCTGTTGATTAGATCTAAAATGTCACAAGAGTAGCCTTTTCCCTCAGTGAAGATTGTCTTTTGTTCGCGTTAGAGCAGAGGTATTGCAGTGCAAAGCGTGCCTTGCTTGGTTTGTGTGAGTTAAAAAACTAGAAGGATGGTCTGAATTGAGTCCTGAGATAGAGATGCTGGGTATCGGAGAAAGGTCTGGCCAGCTTCATCTGAAAGCTGTTAATGATTCCTGTCATTTCAGATGACTAACATGAACCTTAGCTACTACTAATGTTTCTGTTGGTTGTTTAAGGTTGTAACAGGTTCTGATTTTTACCATTCCACATAAAGGAATCTTTCCAAGTCTCAATGAATAAGTTTGTTTTTAAGTTCAGGTCTAGGTGCCAATGCATTTTAGCCTGTCCTTTTGGCCAAATCACATCATTTATCTCTAATTGAAGTCTTTCCTTGGCTTGTGAGAATTGCAAGGCTGATTAAGATAGGCTAAGGCAGGAGTCTCAAAGCGAGATGGGGCAGGGGTGACGTTAAGGATCTCGTTACAGGGAGCTGTGTGGCRGGGGTGCAAAGGAGAGCAAAGTGACACTGTCAGCTTAGTCTCAGATTTGACCCGTGTCATTTTGCAGTTTTACTGGTGAGAGCTGTTGTTGCATTGGATCATAAATGGAAAATCTTCCATGTTTTGGAATTTATTTAAGCTCTTGGGCTCATGTTGGCCAAGTATCCCATGTTCCCTATTTGACAAGGGCTTCCTTCCCAGCCGTAGTCCTGGGAACAGGCCTACACTGTAATTAGGGAGATGAGGGATTTGATTAGGGTGTGGTTTTGCCAGTGAGGCACCCAGCATTTGGCAGCCACAAATTCCTATTTGTTTTGTTTTTATTTATTTAATTTTTTTAATCTGAGCAGRACCAGCTGTCCTATGCTGCCTTCCCTAGACGCCCTGACCCTGTGTTAATGATGCCTTGTGCTAATCGATTCTACACCTGATGAACATTTTTTATCCCCTCCCACTCTTGCAGACAATTTTGTGCTTTGCATACAACATTACAGTGGAGTTCTAGCTATGTTAGAGGAACCATCATTTATTACTACCTAGCCCCTGCCAGAGAGAGGGGGAGAAGTTGTTTTTTAATATATTTTCTTCTCCAAGCCCTTGGTTAATTGCATTCCTTATTTTTTTCCCCTAATGCTTAATTACTTGTTACATGCCGTGCAGGTAAGCCAATAGCCTTTGGGAATGAATGAATAGCTTAGATACTTCCCTACCGATATTATAATAATGATAAAAACATTGAATGGAAAAAGTGGGTGTGACAGGTGGTGCAAGTCTGAGGATAATACTGGTTTTTGATTCAGAATAGGAATGTCACTACAAAGCAGACAGAAATTTTTATTTCATTTCCCAAGCAGTAGTGTGCTTGGCAGAGCGTACGGCACCCGTCCTAATGAAAGCCCACTGAGAATGCTACCCAGGGCCAACAGCACGTCCTCCTGTCCGTCAGAGCTACAGGTGTATGCCCTTACGGCTTTGCTCGCCGTTTCCAGCAGTCTTCTGAGACGAGCCTTCACCCCGTCACCTTTCTGTATGTGCAGGTAGTGGGAGGCTATCGGTGGCTGTGAAGGCTTTGAACTCTCACACTTGCCTACCCTGGGGTTTTGTTAGCAGAATTTTAAGCAGCTGTTTCGTGGGCTGTGAATGACTGCAGGGCTGGGTGCCGAGACCCTGCTGCAGAGGTCTTCGGCTTGAACTGCTGTGCTGGATTTCTCTCTTCGCAGTGCTCTGCTTTATTGCTCAGGGAAACCCCTTTCTAAACATGCCACTGTGGGTGTTGGCAGTTTCTTTTCAGTGCTTTCTAGGTCACAGGTTTCTTGCGTGCCAGTGTGAGCAGATCTTAGGAAACCCTTGTTTTGATTTGTCTAGTTGCTGGTTTTGTTTTGTTTCTTTTTAATCCTGCAACACTATTTCAAAACCAAAGGCTGTTTCACCAGTGCATATTGTCATGTCATGCAACAGTGGAAATTAGTTTTGCAGAAGGAAAGTCTGGGTGTATGTCCTAAGGAACTCCTGTCARTGTTTTCAAGCAAGGTGTCACCACTCATTTAGCAATACTTAAAGACCAGACCTGCTTCTTTTTGCATGTAAGACAGGGAACGCTTTCATGGCAATCCAAAGAAGGTGGTACTGCGTTTTAGTTCTAGGCTTGCTAGTTCTGGTAGCAGTGGGAATTTATCTTGAGGTACAAATATCAGCAGGGCTACCACAGTGGTTTTCTGCAGCTGAGTATTTAAATAGGGTCCAAATTGTGAAGCTGGTGTTTAATAGCTAGTGGGTGGCTGAGCTGAAGCCAGCTCGTTTGAAGCTTAGGGATCTGTGTGTGAACTGCAGTCACACCTTGGGGTTGCAGTCTAGATATAATCACAGAGACCTCAGAATAAACTTCTCTCCACCTAATCTTTTCACATGTCTCTGAACAGACAGGTGTGTACACCACTCCTGTGTCTCCTCAATGCATTACTTGAAGCAGGTTGAATATGGCTGCAGGCATGAGGAAGAGCCTGGTGGTAGGAAGGTGGCTTGTGCCTTTAATGGCTAGGAGGCCAGGGCTTGGCTATCCCTGCTTAGTTACCTCCACCTGAGGGAGCTGGTCCTGGAAGAACTGAGGAGCATGGCGTGGGAAGGAAAATGCCGTGATAAAGGAGGAGAGGTAGGCAGGAACAGGGGATGGAGGGAAGAGAGTTGTCAGTGCAGAGTCTGCTCTGGCTCTTTGGGASCCAAGAGAGTGTGTGAGTGTGGGTTCTCCTCCACCTCCTTTGAGGCCTCCCCAAAGATCAGGGCAAGTCCAGGGCTGCAGTGGGGCAGGAGAGAGGATGCTGGGGGCACATGTGATTGCTCTCAGTGCCCAGCCTGCGTTGCATAAAAGGTTGTGTGCTGGTTCCTTTCAAACACCATAATTTTTCCCCATTAAAAGATACCTTTAAAAATGCACGTGCTTTTTAGGTAAGTAGTTATGTTGGCCGATGGTATTGCAGCACACATGCAGTGTTTAAAGAATGTGTATTGGCAATACTGATGCAAGGCTCGGTGAGCTGAAAACCTGTGGCTTTGTTTCAGTAGCTTTGTGCCCRGTACACAGGCTAATTCTGTATTTTGCACCTGCCTTGGAAGCAGTTTGTAATCAAATCACGATGTTTTGTTTTGGTGAGTGGAAAATGGGTCTCTCCCAGGGAAGCTCTAATGTCTTTTTGCTTTGAAATTGTGATTTCATTGTATGAACACTGTTTCTTACCACGGCAACTCTTTATTCATATATACAGGTAGCAGTAGTTAGGTGAAGAGCCCATGTTTTTTCTAAATATAAAGGATAATCAAGGCACTCTGCACACTAGATCTGCTATGGAGTAGCTCTGTAAATGATGGTTAACACAAGAAACGTCTGTACTAAGATGACCTTCTGTTCAGAGCATCTTTTTACCCTAWATCAGATGACCTTCCAGTCCTGCAACTTTTGTTTTGTTGTAGCTCTGATCAGGAACACAAAGCCGATCCAGGCAAGYAGCTTGCCTCACGCGTGATCTGTACCACCTACCTCCCTGTTTGAAGCCTGAACCGCACACTTCCAGGAACATCCACCTTTCCCAAAGCATTTCCCCTAAATCAGAGATAACTTAGGCCATTAAATGTGGACCTGCATTCCAAAAGCCTCAGAATCAGGTCTTTCATACTCACTGTGAAATGGTCACTAAAAATGGCAACGGGCTCTGGATCCTGCACTAGATCTAGAAACCCTCTGACACCGTGAGTGGATGAGGTCAGCCACGTTCCTCTTCCCTGTTTACTTGACATTCCCTCCCTATCTAACACTCYACACCCAAAGACCTTTTATCCTCCAAATTGCTCTTAAAAGTCCCCTTCATGCCCAGTGCCCACAAAAATCCGATAACTGCCTTGGTGTCTGTCAGGTACTTAGGCACTAGCGCGGCAGGCCTAGTAAAGTAACCTAGATAGGGCTGAAGTAACTAGTCRTTCCTCTGTCTGGGTTTCCCAGTAAGTCCTGTCTCTGTGCCCATCTTGATCAGCGCTCCTGGCTAGATGCTGCCCATGTTTCATCTCATTGAGTTCCAAGCTCTACATCAGCATTAACAGTGTCTGGTTCAGCTGGTAAGATACTTTGGAAGGTTGGCACCATGTTTCCTGTATGTTTGTTCAGTCCTGAAAATGCCGAATGTGCTTAAGAAATAATAGGTGATAGCATTAATGTATGCTAATTAATGTAATCATAAAGACATCCCAAATGGCCATCAGCCCTGCTGAGAGGCTGTCTCAGGAAGAGTGGTGCCTGTTAGCTGCTCATGGCTATTTTGAGGTCCTCCTGGGACACAGGTATGAACTTTAATCTAAGAAAGGCCTTGTCAGCCACATGTGGCGGCTTCCCTTTCTTGGATTGCATCAGGTGTTGTGGGACACCTGGGAGCACATCTCCATAAGCAACATGATCATTGTCTGGAGCTTGGCTCCAGCTAACTCTGCCTTCCCGTCATCTAGAAGCAGAARGGAAAGTCAAAAGCTCTGTCATTTTCCTGTATTCTCCCCTGGTCTATCATTGCTTAATTGTATCCCTAAATCTTATTAAAGTTTGGGGTGAGTCATTGCCATGGTGAGGTGGAAACAGAGCTGAGCAAATTTAAGATTGAAGGAGTGTCTGTCTTCTCATGTGAGCRTGCTGAGCAGGAAAACTCCCACAGCAGAGAGAAACTCATATCACTTCATAGATGTGTTGCATCATCTGCTTGCTGCTGCCTCTAATTTAATGCTCTAAATCCCATATCAAAACACCTGTAGTCCAAAGAGAATATAAAATAGACTTGGAGTAGGAAATTCATGCCAATTAGACATGCAGATCTCTCTTAATCATCTGAGACCTTCTTCCAAGCTCTCACAGGACTTGTAATTGTGGGTCTGTATTGACCTGTTGCATTGACTATCCACAGAACCCACCTCCCTCTCCACCACCAGAATAAAGTTGTAGGCTTAATCCAAGGCGGCTGCCCTTCAGTGTCTCAAAATGTATTTCATTTGTGGCTACAGTAGTTCAAGCTTGTAAAACACATTATGATCTCTTGTGGAAAAAAGCACTGTAGMACTGTAAAGCCATTGTCACTGGACAGATAACTTCTTTGTAATGAACTGGAAGACCTTCTCTGCTTTACTGTGTAGGCACCGTTACAATCCCTTGCACTTGCTGTTCTGGTTTCTGATGCAAATCCAAAGAAATTCTTCTTTCTGAGGCTATGTTTTCCATCACATCCCAGGCTCCTGCTCCTTGTAACTTTTGGTGGTTTAATGTGCCTCTCTGGCATTCTGGCATGGCTGGGGATATGTTGCTGTAGGCAGGGCAGGCACCTTTCAGGGTGGTGGAGGAAGCTCTGGATGTGTGTGTGTATTCATGGGATTAGGACCACAGAATTCCAGAGTAGTTGAGAGTGGAAGGGACCTGTGGAGATAATGAAGTCCRACCCCCCTGCTCAAAGGATCTGCCTCCTCAGACAGTTTCAATAAGGCAGGGCTACGGCTCTTAATCTCCCTTTTCCTRTCACTGAATCAGTCCCTTTGGTATCCTGTGGCAGGACAGGAGGTTGTGCCATTGTGCTTCTTGCACAGGTGAGATTCTGTTACTGGCTTGCTCTTGCCCCTTGTGCACCTGCTAGTTTTGAAGGTACGAATCCTGCTTGGTGATCACTTCAGCACAGAGGTTTCTACCATGAAACCAACATCAGGGTAGTCTGTCTGCACTAGCTTCAGGGTAAATTCTTTTTCATCAGTTACCATCCTAACTAGAGTGTTTGCTGGGAGCAGTACAGTTGCAGTGTYCCTTACTACTTCGTTTTTCTTTGCAGACTTTAGGTAAGATACCTGTAGCCTGTTTCACAGAGTTTAATTATTAAAATGAAAATCTGTCATCATGTCAGTGGGAGTTGAAGCTCCATCCTGAAAGAAAGATGGGTGCAAAACTTAGTCCTTTGTTACTGAAATAAAAGAAGCTGCAAGTTGATGGGCTGAACAGGAGCATGGCATCCACCAGGAAGCCATTTGCCCATGGATCAGGAGGTGAATGGGCATCACTTTGACCACCCAGTGATGTACCTGCTCGCATTAAGTCTTGTATTGAGTGTGTCTGTAAAAGTAAGGAGAGCTTGGATCCCTCTGACTCGGCTTATCCAGCTGGAGTGTCYGGGGCTCAGCTGCAGGGAGTTAGTAGGATGTTTCATTTCTGTGTAGCACAACTGAGTGGTGATAGGAGAGCGTAAGAAAACACTGTATTCGGTATTTCCTCCCTTCTTCCATGTTCTGCTTGAGAATGTTGATGGGTTTATCTTCTATAAAATTGGGATTATAGTACCCACAAGTTGTTCTGACCTGCTGAGCTTCACCTGATGTGGGCAGTCTGGGACCAACCAGTAGTGGAGCACAAATTGAAGGTGTTCAGAGCTGGTTAAGCTAAGTAAGGTTTCTAGGTTGGGTTGCAAGAGAACCGCTTTTTTGTGAAAGCGTGGGACACCGAGGGGAGTATGTAAGTCACCTAAACCACAGAGGGCTTTGCTAGGCAAATGCAAAATTTATTTTTGTTCATCAGATATTGCCTGGATAATGATATCTCAGTTATTAATGGAGCAAATGAGGAAAGGACAGCCAAGAAATGCCAGGGCACTTTGAAAATGGAGGTAAATCTGCCATCCAAGAGGAAGTTAAGAAGTTCCTGTTGGAATTACAGTAGACAGCAATGCTCCAAAGGAAAAGAAACGCCAGGGGAAAACTGTGTCAGGCTAGATATAATCAGCCACTTAATACTTCAGAAAATTACAGAATTGCAGAATAATCGAGGTTGGAAGCGACCTCTGGAGATCATCTAGTCCAAGCCCCCCGCTAAAAGTGGGGTCAAGCAGGTTGCTCAGGACCGTGTCTTACTGGGTTTTGAATATCTCCAGGGATGGGGAATCCACAACCTCTCGGGACAATCTGTTCCAGTGTTTGACCACCCTCACAGTAAAAAGTTTTTTCTTATGTTTAAATGGAATTTTCTGTGCTTCAGTTTGTGCCCTTTGCCTCTTTTCACTGGGCACCACTGTGAAGAGCCTGTCTCTGTCTTCCTTACCTCCTCTCCTATCAGTATTGATACACATTGATAAGATTCACACCCTTCCCCACCCTGAGCCTTCTCTGCTCGGCGCTAAACAGTCTGATAAGAGTAAGGAAGGGGGGATTGTTGTAGGAGGTTGAACTAATGTTACTGGACAGATATTGGTAGTCTAAAAGCCAACCTGAATGCTGCCCTGGTAAATGGTGATGTATGAGTAATATGGAATAGGACGAACGAGCTTTATTGCTTTTTCCGTCCTTCTCTGTATCTTTTTTCCTTTAGTACCTTTAATTTATGTCTGTTTTCTTGGCATTGTCCCAGATGTCTTCTGGGAATAGTTATCTCTGGGTCTTTTATCTCTTTGTGTTTGTCATTTAGTGTGATCCTGGCAGTCCCAAAAGCTGAGATATTTATGGTGAGTGAGTTCAGGTTGGCGCTTACTTGATTCCTGTGACCTGCAGTGATGAGCAGAATCACTTTGGATAAAGCCTCGGATCAAATTTTGAACTGGAGGTGAACTTTTATAGATGTTCAGTATAGTTGGAGAATGGTGTTTCTTGTTTTTAAAAAAGAAACTTGCATATGCTCAGTTTTGGGGAAGGCAGTAGACTAAATAAGGAAGTCCCAGATATKAAGAGAGCGACTGTCTCTGTTCCAGACCCAAGAAGTCAGAGTGCAGGTTGTTTAGGCCGTAGACAAACGTTCAGGCCTATGGATCTGTATCTGACGCAACTGGACAAGCTACAGCTTGGCAAACGTGTGTCCCCCAAGATGAGTTATAAAAGCTCTCTTGTGGGTTTTCCCTGTGGGCTAGTTGGTTACAAAAGCATGCCTGTTCATATGTACCTGACATTACATGTATTTATATGTTTGATACCCAAGTGCTAAATCTAGCTGAATATGTAAATACTACAAAACCTGTTAACTTTGCTTATGCCAATTAGTATATTAGGGGTTCAGGGAAGAGAGAAGGTTGGGTTTGGTTCTGCTTTTAAGCTAAGCATTTGGTTACCTACCCACCTTTACTAAGCTATTTTAAATTTATTTTCTACATTTGGAAATGAGAACCCCCCCAGAACTAGTTAAATTTGAAAACTTCCATCATTGCTCCTATCAATGTGTCATATCTCCTCCCAACAGAGGTTTGTTAGAACTTGTCTTGGATTCAATTTGTCTGTCTTGTCGAACCATTTGAAGCATCTGAGACGCAGAATCAGTTTCCCTGTATTTCTGTAAAATAACAGAAGTAAGGGATCTGGGTTCTGCAGAAAACAAACAAAAAGAAAACCCTGATCTTATTTAAGTAGAAAGGAAAGACSAGTTTCTCATGCATGAGGATTTCATTCCCAAACTCTTTGCATGATGTTAYATCTACCTACCTCTGCTTTTATTGTAGTAGTCCAAAGTTATTGAGTGTACGTGTACRGAAGAAAAGCCAATGTGCAAACTTTAAAAGTTATGAGTCTAAACTGCTGGAATTTGAAGCTTTGCTGATGCTTCACAAAAGGTTTGAGTTATATGCTTTTCAAAGGCTGAAGGCACTGAGTTTCTCCTCTCTATTTTCCTTGCAGGTGTGTTACTAGACATCCAGCAGCACTTTGGAGTCAAAGACAGTGGGGCTGGCTTATTACAGACAGGTAAGGATATTTGTTTTCTCGCTGGTTTTTGTAACCTTCATCTTCTCAGAAGGGTGCTTTCAGATTTCTTCAGTTATGGCCCTTGGGCACATTGGCTGTGAAATATACTCTTACTAGGAAGATGAGTGAACATGAGGGTTTTTTTGGTTTTGATTTGCTRGTGGGCAGGACATCAGGGCTCAGAATGGTTTGAGTGCAGAATGGGCCAAAAGCAAGCAAACCTAATAATATTATTTATGGCAACTAAATTCAAATAGGAGACGGCTACTTCCCCTAGATCARAAAACTCACGATAAACCAACAGCAGGATCCTGTTGTTCTCACTTCTCTTAACTCTCTGCAGGTTGGTAATAAGTGTGATGCATGATGCCCTTCATGTGCTGTACAGAGAATCTGCTGAATGTACAGTAATTGGGAGTACAGCGTGGCATGAAAATGTAAAACTCATCAGGACAAGTACCCGAGGATGAAAACTGCAGGAAAGGCTAACAATCATTGCTTTCACGGTAGCTCATGGATTAACAATATCCCTATGATTTTGGTGCTGTTAGCTTCAGACATTTCTCTCCTTGTATTTAAGGAAGGATTATTGCAATTGTGATGTCCTTTTAATGTAGCAGACATTTTAATGTTGCAGACATCTGCAGACAGAGCTGTACAACCCCAGGACAAACCCAGCTTTTCTGGCCTCTGGTCCTGAGGTGGTTTAGAGGAGTGCCTTTGTCAATGGGCTGGATTTGATGACATTGAGTAGCAGTCTCATGTAGTTATGACAGCACATTTGGTCTTTATGCAGAGTTGAAAGGACTAGTCAGAAAGCAAATGCAGTATTTTAAGGAGAGAAACAGTCTGGTTTGGAAACTTCCTACAGAATTATTAGTTGGAGTCATAGATTTGTGGTGCTGTGGTTGTCTTGTCACTGTCATCTGGCTGAGGGAACCACACTGGAACAATTCTATCTCTGAAAAAATTAGAATTCAATTAGGATTAGAAATAGTGTGCCAGAAAGACATTTTTTTTTCCATGCTTTTTTTCTTATGCTATCACAGTGGATACCAAATGCCTGTCAGGAGCTTGTCCRTGAAACTGTAGCCCAACAATAAAATGCATAAAATCATTCATTCTTTATGATCGCACTGGAGAATGTTCCGGAGCTCCGTCAGTTGGCCTTTGATTTCAAACTATGTGAACTGCTGCAGTATGTCCTCCTTTTTATTTTCTGCAACCCATGGCACTGCAGGGTCCTCATCTGTGGTTACAGCTTCTTGGTAATGTTGCAATACAAACAATTAATAACAGTTTGTATTAGGGCTTTAAAAATGCTCTCCRTGTGGGACGGCAGAGTTCAGCTAAGCTGATGTGTGCAGCACATGCCTAGAACAGAAGGCCTGAGCTTTACAAGTGTTACTGATTATAAGTAGCATCAATTGGTTATGCACAAAGTGGCAGTGGTTGTCCGTCAGGCTCTTTTCTACATCAGTTATTTTTATTTATTTATTGTACTCAGAGGAACAGGTCCTCAATGTATCGTTAGACACAAAGTGCCTTCAAGAAAATATTCTTGTGGAAAACGACACTTGCCAAAGCATATATTTAATCTTCATTCCACTCAGTCGGTGAAATCCTTCTGCAGATGATTTGCTGACAGCAAGTTAAGAGCTAAGCTCCAACAGTGCATTTAATTTGTTAATTGCAAAAAACATTATTTATTTCTCTAGCAAACATACAGGGCACCTGAAAAGAGCGTCACCGAGGTATTGCAAGATTGCTGCAGAGTGTGTCAAGAGTTTTGTAACTGGTAACTGTTGCTTTAAGAAAAGCAACATTTTCTTTTGGGTTTTTTTTGCTAATCTGAAAACTGAGGGCTTGACTTTGCCCCTGCAATATAAATAATAGTGTATTAATCACAGTGCCATCACAGGAAAAGAGTGCTCACAAAATAAAACACCATTTCACGTAATAAGGGTAGGGGCACGTAACTGAAAACTTATTAAATACATTACTTCAGCTTAACAAGTTTCTGTGTTGGCAGCTGGCCCATGGCCCATGTACCCTTAACCCTGGTTAAATAAAACAGGCTGGCCTAAACCATCATAAGCACTACTTTTAATCTTTTGTCTGTTCTCTAAGTCTGACCTCTCTGTGTAAATTGGGGAAAATGAATGCAGGGCGTAAAAGCGTTTGACCAAGGCTGCAGAGGAAGTCTGTAGTAGAGCTGGGACCAGGACTGACGTCTCCCAGACCTCTGCCTTAACCTTGAACAGTTCCTTTGCAAGCGGAGACACAGAAATATCATCTTATTCCCAAGGGATGGTCCTGCTAACTAATTGAGTGATGTGAGACGAAAGACTGCTCATCCTGAATATGTCCTCTGCATAAAGAGTGGCTTAGTCCTCAGGTTGTTAATCCTGCATCTAAATGAGTCCTAAATTAATTTACAATGTTAATGAGGGGGATTGAAATGTAGTATTCAGTGGCAGTTCATATCACTCATCAAACAGGCTTTAAAAAATAAAAAAGAAAATCCTTTTAACTGAGAAACAAGGCTGCACACAGTTTTAGGAAGAGATGGTACTGAAAACTCAAACAGCAAGGGGAAAAGAAATCCACCAAAGGCAATGTATGACCCTGCATTCATACCATAACCCATTCTTTGCAGGCACAGCCAATCTCATAGCTCTCTCACTCCGGACATTCAAAAGCCAATTCATACACTCTCAGCTTCTGCTACTCTCTGGGAAGCAAAGGTGACTGGTTTCTTAGGAATTGCAAAGACACAATTTGAATTTTTCATCGTCTTTTATATTAATCCCAAGATACAAGCTGCTCTTTGCCTAAGAGATATAATGAAAACTGGTTAGAGGGGCACTGTAACTCCTGTACGGAAAAATCACAGGGACACTCCAGCCTCATCCATAATGGAAAGGAGCAGAACGTGGTACTCTCTGTAGCAATGATCCTGTGACAGCAAAGGACACACTGACAGATGGATCGCAATTGCTGCTTGCTCAGTAGCATTGTAGAGTAACAGGCATATAACTATGTTGATTCCAGAGCCTCAGTTATCTCTTGATGATGCTATAATTCTGTGCTGATCTTCCTTTTTAAAGCATTACATACGCAGTTGTATAAATATTACTTAAGTTCACTTAACTGTCCTACAGGTCTGCATCCAAGCTTTCTTACGCTTTTCATTTCTTACTGGTTGCTTTTCCCAGCTGGAGAAAGGATAATCCTGGCTGATCTCAAAAGGTGATAGAGCATCTCCTTGCCTACTTGAGCTGTACAGTTGTAGTCAGTCAATATATTTATAAGCCAAACTATGCAAAAAGTCTTTCCTATGTGTGGAGTTAGGTAGGAGCAGCAATTTGGACTCACCAAAACTACAGGCCTCTAAAAACACGAAGGCTGAGTGGATGGACCACTGGATTTGTTGAACTGCTTCAAAATAGTGTTATCCTTCCATATATACTTAGACCACAGGAGTAGTGCTGCAGTGCTGTGCTCTGGTTTTCACTAGATTTTTTTTTTTCCCCTTCTTTCTTCAATTTTTGTGCTTTATTGCTCTGTCTGCTTTCCTTGCGCTAGGATTTATTTTGCTTTTGTGTCTTTTGCCAGTGTCTATGTAGCACACCAGAGCTCTGATAGTAATAGTGCCTGGCTCTCAATACAGTTTGTCTTCTGTAGATCTCAGGATGTTTTATATAGGGAGGGATAATGAGGCTTGCCGTTTCCTACAGATGGGGAAACCAAGAAAGCCAGATGGGAGAARTGACCTGCCCAAAGTCACACAGCGGGTCTGAGGCAGAGCCAGAATGAGAACTGCGGTCCAGTTCCTGAACAGGCAGCATTCAACCAGGTTAATGCCTAGACCCAGAGATTTGGTCCTTGTTAATGGGCACCTTAATCTTCTGGCCCAGGCAGCTCAAGCTCAGGGCAAGGCACATAGAGCAGTGGGGCCTTCTGCAAGGGGAAACTGTAAGGCATCAAATGGAGGGTATGGCAAGGATTGCCTTGAAATGCAGAAGGAGAAAGTGCTTGTCTTCAGAAAGAGCATAGGGATGTCAGTAGAGGAAACCCTGGTAACCAAAAGTTTATACTATAAGGTCAGAAGCAAGGAAGTGTAAGGAGGCGAGAGATCTGGAAGTACTCATTAAAGGTGAATAATCATAGATAACCGGGGCTCTGAAAGAACTTGTCTCTTCACGTGGAGGGAGATGGGCATTCTCCCAAATGCCTTTCAGCCCCTGGTTTCCCAGGAAGCCTAGCAATGCCAGGTACTTTCTTAAGTCTCTTTCTGGGCTCATTTTTCCTGTAAGGGTCGATTACAACTAAACCCTCTGTTCATCTGAAAAAATGAAACCTTTACCTCCCTGAGTTCCCCTACCTCTTGAGCCGACCTAGTGTAACCTTACACTGGATTGCAACCTTGCAAATATGTTAGCAGCTCCGGTGTGCTGTGGTTGTACCAAGCGAGCTGTAAGCGTGTGCAGTGACTAGAAAGAGTGGAGTGCAATGATGGGATAAATCAGACTTGCTAAATGGAAGGTTTTTCTTTCAACTCTCTTTGACTCCCATCTTCTTGTCATTGCCTTATGATGACAGTTTATACTACTCTAACATTTTTTATTTATTCCACAGAAAAAACGCCTCCTCTGGATGCTAACCCTGAATATGTGTATATTACATGAGTTGCAGGTGCCGCATATTTCTTTTCTACCATCTCCTTCTGCCTGAATAGATACTGTCTTGCTCCTGTGCTATGCATAACTGAATCAAATCTTCAACTTTCACTTCCTACTGCACCTGCTTAACTGTTCTTCTTGCTAGAACAGAGGAACTCATATTCTGGACACTTTCCTGTTTTCTATTTAACATTCATGGGCTTTCCTTTTGAGTGAATGACTTCTTAYACCAGAGCACCTCCCAAGGCCCTGGTATCTCAGGGGTCCAATCCAGAAGGCGAGACAGAATGCTTTATAGTTGCTCTTCTTGATTTATGACTGCAAATGGTATAGATCACCGTGTCCCACCCAGAGCAGGTCAAGTCACTGTCATCTTCCCTTCCCCCAGCCATGCTAAGCATTCTTAAATCCAGGTTAGTTCTCTGGCAATCAGGGGCTCTGAATGCCAGGACAAGGTGGAGCTCTCTTTCTGCCGGAAGGAGATCYCCTAAGTCGTATCAACAATGAGCAATACCTTTTTCCTCATTTCCCCCTCCATACCTCATTTTGTATAATTTTTTTCTGAACTTCTCCAGCCTTCTGTAGCATGCCGCTGATCTAGGGATTAAACAGTTTGTATAGGACAGCTCCAGTTTAAGAAATAAAGATGAAAAAGCAGGGCTCTGTGTTCAATGTGCCTCGATTAATGTTGTGACAAGGTAGGTCTTTTACTTACCAAGGTACAGTGAGTTGAGGTAATCCAGGGCCTGATTATTTCCCGCATGAGTCSTTTACGAGTTCCGACAGTCCTTTTTTCCTGTGTGCTAGAATGGTATCTGATACGCTAAGAAGTCATGGCAGTCTGAGGGTCTGATTCATGAAAGCAGTTAAGCCTATTTGGAAATCCCTCTGCAATCAAGAATGAAAGTATTTTCTCGAATCAGTGAGCAGGTCATAGGAAAATGTGTTTGTGCCCTAGCCCAATCCCCCATACACCAAGGACCAAACCAT
The DNA here is from genome assembly GCA_030449065.1 of Oceanodroma leucorhoa. NCBI lineage: Eukaryota > Metazoa > Chordata > Aves > Procellariiformes > Oceanodroma > Oceanodroma leucorhoa. The sequence goes on along the minus strand of JASVER010000060.1, from coordinate 3,747,400 downwards.
AAAAATGCTGTTCACASTGTGCACTCTCACTGGACAGCCCTAGATTGCAAAGTAAATAATCTTTGGGGGGGTAGAAGGGGCAGGGAAGGGAGGGGAAGATGTCCTTGCCTCCTGCTGCTCGGAGGKAAATGCTTGAGCCAGTGTTGCACTTTGTCTTTTTGTTGTACACGTCAGCAAGTGAGTGCAGGCTACTAGAACAGGGAAACTCTCCAGACTGGCTTGTCTTCATTAATATCTTGGTTTTATGGTACTGCATGGCTACTAACACAACATAACAATTCATTTTCCCATCCTGTCTTCCTGCTTTGCAGAAGGAAGGTTTTTCCTAACTATTGGCCTTTGAGACAGGGCAGGTACTTGGACTGGTTGTTGCAAGAGAAACTTGCTCTTGTGCTGCATGTCTGTTCTGTAAGTAGGTATTGGCCTATTTCCCCTTAGGTTGAAGTTTAAGCACCTCTTGCCAAGGTTGTGTTTACTTCTGTAATTTATTATAATAACGAGGGGAAAGATTTCCTGCAGATTTTAGAGAAGTAGTTATCATTCCACCCAAAGTCCTAACAGTTTTTAACATAACCTGTCCATCTTCCCCTATACATGTTCCTCAAACCTCAGAATTTCATTCAAGCTCTTTATAGTGGAAGAGATTTTTGTGAGTATTGTGTAAGTCTTTTAAACAACAACTTCCTCTTAAGACCAGCTATGCAATCTCACATAGCAGGCATCTGCATTGTATTGTGTGTTTCATGCACAARTAGTTCAGAAGGGCTAGGCTTGCCGCCTTTGCTTTTTTCATTAACACCATATTTGGAATTTTGAARGAGGGAGATGAACATTTGAGTTACATTAACAGTTATTTTAATGCCATTATTAGACATCTAATGGCTACCAGTTGCTCGAAGAGAGGTGTGTACTTGTATTCAATACCTCACGAGTRGCTTACTTTTCTTCCTCCCCCTCTGCAGTGACACTAAAAGCTTTTGGTAGTAAATGGAAAACCTGCTTAGCTTTTATTCTTGCTTTTCACTGAGCCTGTAAATTTAATTTTCAAGTGTGGTGACCAGAGGAGTGTTTGTATATGGTCTAAATCAGAAGGAGCCCTGTATTTCTTTTCTGTACCCTGATCTAGATCTGTGCATACAGCTGCTACTGATACCCACTGGGCCCAATTTAAAGGTAAACGTTAGCCCAGAGGGGAGTATTTTTTTGCCTTGACTTTAAGGGAAGTTGGATCAGGGTCTTCTATGAACTGGGAGTGAGAAAATAGAACTAACTTTTATAGTACATTTTGTATATTTAGTATGCTTCATCCCAGGGGAGCCATAAGTGTTCTCCCTCAAAAGATTTATTTTAACATTGTTTTGGTTTTGTCTTGCCTCCCACACCTGAAGAACTCTCATTTTCTTAGAACGCAAACCTACAGTTCTGCAGGGCAACATACTGTGTTGTGAAAAATGTAAGCAGCTGTATTCATACAGGGATCTGAGGTCAGGCGATAAAGAGGTCAGGCTTGGTCTGTGCCCGCTGAGAGATTTCCAAGTTAATACGGTATAGTTGGAAGCATTGCTATTGGAGGAGGTGTTTGATTTGGGAGAGAGATCATTTGGATAAACCAAATAGTCTTGACGGAGTGTGAAGGAGCTCTGAAACACTGAAGGTGCTGTCTTGTAATGAAGCAAAGAGCGCTGATGTTAGTTGTTGTAATACARCAGGCATCTGTAGACTCTGGAAGTATCAGGGTGTTTTCGGAGTAGTGGGAATGTTGGGGTCCTAGACCAGTCCATGCGATCATTTTGCTTCTCTGATGTCCTGTCTTGAGTTCCATGTGGCTTTTCCTCCAAACCAGTGCCTCTCAAACCTTTTGGGCTGAGTACCAGACCGTTCTGCATCCTTACAATCGAATTTTTATAGTGATTTATCATCAGACCACTCTAAAAGTAAAGTAATATYGCTGTGTGGCTGGCTGCAAAGAACTTGCTGTTACCTTGTGGAACACGATTTTGGGAACCRTAGCCTTTAACTATTACAAGCTGCTGAAACAGGTGGTGTTTTCCAGGCAGAAGCAGCTACATTTCAGTACGGGCTGCAGTGATTCCTGTGTATAGACCCATACACACTTGAGGAGGAGTGACTCATTTGTAGACACATATACCTGGCTTTGAAAATTAATTCCAGGSCATCAGTTACGTAAAAAGTGAACATTCCTCACGGTATTTGGTAGCGTTACCAGCCTGCAGAACTAGATTCCAATTAACASAAGTAAGTCCAAATTGCATGGATGGTGTATTGTTGCACCAATTCAAAAGGAATTTCCCAATGCGCTCCCCTTACCCCCAATACGTGCACATATTCCAGGATTTTTCCTGTATGCTGAAATAAGGTTATAGAGCAAAGATCAATTTTCTGCTTAGATTATGCAGGGAACCTGTTTTTGCAGTGAAGATATTACTGACCGTAGTCCCTTCCTTACCCCAGTTCAAAGTTAGTTCTCACAAAAAATGTAAATGTACATAAACATTTTTTGCTAAARCTCTTTTCAGTTGTTTTCAAGTTTTAGTCAAATGACTGAGGATGACTTAGGTTTTTAAATCTCAGATGAAAAGCAAACAGTTATTTGATGGGATGAACAGCAGGAGGAGGGGTACACACACATTCTTTTCTTTGCTGCTGCGAGCAGGGAAGTGCTTTGGTTTTCAGTGGAAAGGATTCTAGGGAAAGGTTTCCAGGGAAAGTTATGTTCTGACTTCTTTTATTCCTCCACTCAGTTATACATCAGGTTATTCCTAATTAAACATTTGGACAGTTTTAACCATTTCCTCCTTCCAACCTTTTCATCCACTAATGTTTACAGAAGCAAGATTTATTTTACATGTTCTCCTWCTGCATCATCCTCCTTGCTCTTTGTAGGTAAGCTGAATCGGAGATGTGGCAACTCTAATTTACTCTTTTGTGGGACAGTAGTGTTGAACTGAGAACATTAATAGTAMCATACCTTTCCTGTGAAGAGTTGCCTTAAAGAAATAAGAAGTGATAATAACTTTAACTTGCCTATTTGGAGCTAAACTAATTTTAAATGGATGGTTACAATAAATTACTATTGAGGTAGACTTGGAATTGAATTAGAGAGGCAGTACAGGTAAAGCAGTTTGAGATTTGATTTCTTCTTACAATTCTGCTGATGGCACTGGCCAAGGTGCTCTCTTCTCTGCATCTTCTCCCTGTTCCCTTTTTTCTCTGGATCATCAGTTTGTAGAGGCAAGGTGATCACCTATCCTGTAAGCCTGTGATGAAGTGCTTGTTAAAACTGACCTTGTTGAAAGTTTTGGCTGAGTGAAATTTTCAGGATAGGATTTGTCTGTCTGGTGTTTTTTGGGGGGTTGGGTTTGGTATTTATTTTGTTTTCCTTGAAGGATGTTTGAAATATGCTCTGAATTCTTTGTTTTTAATTCCACCTTAATCACAGTTACTGGTTTTATTCTTGCCTCTACCCACCCTGGGATTTGAGTGGTCCTGGTCACCACAGCAATTGATGGTGTTAGCTGTCAGCTYCGTGCTTGTATATTCAGCATCCTGTGGTTTTGTCCAACCTACCTGGCAATATAAATAAAAATCAAAGTGCCTGAGTGCCGTTGGCCACACCTTTTGAGCACTAGAAATCATTGACAAAGTCTGACAAAGAAAGGTACTATTTCATGAGAGCCTTTGTGACTAAAATGAGTCATGTAAGAAAGAACGGTGAGTTAAAGAACAACTTTGCCACAAAAAAAAAAAAAAAGGTGTTTTTTTGCTTACTCTGGAATGTGCAGGGTGCTTTAGAGATCCTCGTGTCGTTGAACTGAGTTGCATTCAATTTAAACATATGGGCTGTTTTTAAAAATGGCCTTCCATTTTACAGGTGTAGTTTAGGATATATAAATGCTTAACTTACTAATTGTGCCTGCAAATCAAAGTAGTTAAGTGGCACAAATTGCACCAGCAGAAATACTTACAGGGTAAATTGCAAGCTCAAAATTAGTGATTGAGTTGAGGATCCTTTAAAAACCTCATACTAAAAATAGATATTAGTTCAGAAGGACTGATGTAAAGAGCTACTATGGTGAGAACCATGCAAGTGTTTGACTAGATAAATCCACCTCCTTTATCAATCTTCTTGAAGGTAAACTTACAGAACAGGAACATAAAAATGTCTCATAATTTTTGCTGTTTTGGGTCCYTCTMCCCCCMMCCCCYACCCCTACCCCCCCGCTTTGTTTTTAAATCGAAATCTGCCACCATCAAGATGCTGCCCATATGATGTCCCCCAAGCAAGGGTTCACAGGAACGCTGCTGGGATATATAAATCTAAGGTACTACTATGTTGCTATAGCTCACAATGCTGAAACTGTCCTCAGCTATGTGGTTGCTTTTGCTTAGTTATGTGGGCCTAGAAAGAGGATCTCTCTCTAAGGGTTATTTTTTTGCATTTCTTATAAAATGCGATGAGATCTTCTTATAAAAAACCTACTTCTTCAAGATGTTTAACTTCCCTAGTATCTGTCACAATCTGTGCAAACACCAGCCTTGCGAGTTGGCTATTATGCTGAAGGTACTTGGGGTTTCTTGGCTACAGAGTGAATGTCAAGGGACGGATGTTTTAGATGTGGCTCCAGTAAGTGGAGTYTGGGAGACTAGTGCTCTGCTCTGGCTCTTGTGCTGTCCGGTGTCCCGGGCACGGAGGTCGTTAGTGTGTTGTTCACAAGGGACAYTGAGATTTGGGTATGTGAAGTGTAACGGAGTTCAGCATGCCGTGGAAACTCAACCTGCCAGCTCCTCACAAGATCYGTGAGCTAAATCCACAAATGTGTGTCTCACCTGCCGATGGGTGAGGTCTTTGTGCTCCGYTGCGGCGTGGGTCTGCACAGTACCCTGACCCTGACAGCATCGCCAGCCGAGAGGTGCAGGCGGTTTCATTTCTGCTTAACCCGCCCAGAGCCTTCAGTTACTTCCAGCTTTTTGGCTAATGTAGCAATCATGCTGCGTGCTAACTGCTTTGAAACCCAGGGGTGTAATAATATGGCAAATTATTAGCAAGTATGATAAAAAATGTCATATTTTGGGAGGGAGGGTGGCAARACAAAGAGAAAATATTAAAAGAAAAGATCTCTGGGAAAAAAAAAATGCAGAGAGAACAGATTTTCCTGAAAAGCAAGTTGTCCAAAGTTGCCCTTGTTCTCACTGAGGATGTTTTATGGCAGCAAAGGTAATAATACAGGATATTATACAATGGATGTTGAATTTTCACTAAAAGCTCCCCAGTGAGATATTCCTACCAGCTGCTAATGTTATACCTTCCAATGACTTGGACAATACAGTATGTGACACGCTGAGCTGAGAAAATGTTTGCATTGTGTATAAAAGACATGTTAGTTTTTCTTGTTTGTACTTACTGAACTTGTTCTTTATGGATTCGTAGTCCAGAAACTAGACTCCTTCGTCTAATCACCAGACAAATAAACTGGTGGCAATGCCATGACAAGTTTTCCCCCAAGGTTTAATTTTTGGCTGTATAGGACTGCTAATAACGAAGCTCAGCTGGCGTTTTGGGACATTTATGATGATGTGGTCTCTAGGGAAGGGAATGGAATAGGCGCTGAACGCAAACTGACTTCAGATGGGCCACTGGTCAGTCATCAGTCTCACCTTCTACATATTTAGGCCTGAATTAAATGGGCTTTTTTAATACATTAACAATCCCTGGATTCACCAAATATTGTCTTTCCTTTTTTCCATTAATGTAATTCATGATGCATGAAGGCATTGCATTTGCAAACCTTGCGCATTGCAGTATTCATTTCAGTACGTTGTTTTCCAGTAGTACTCATTCTACCAGAAAGACACTAGTCAGAAGAAATTTAAAACGAGGGATTATTTAAAACAGGGTCCAGTCGTGCACCATGGCTATTGAAACTACTATTATCCCTGGGATCTTTTACAGAGGTCACGTCCTTTTATCCACAGGTGCAAGTTTAGTTGCAAAGCTCACTCCTGGAGCTGCAGTTCAACTTGGTATTAAAATGTTTTTGCAACTCAGGGATGACACTTTGGAAATTCATGTGGGTGATAATCTTAAGAAATAACAACTGTAAGACAGACAGAGACCCGATTCATTCTCCAGTGTAGTTATGATCCTTTTCCTTTTACAAACCACGGCAAATTAAACATTGGGATATGTCAGTATTTCAACAATTTCCTTAAATGAGTTTGGCCCTTTTTGAAGGCCACCCAGCCACTCTGAAACAYTTGCCCTTTGTCTAAATCGCCATTTATAACAGCAAAAGGCAAGAGCATTTCTAAATACTACCAGCAAAATTTGAATCAGTGGATAATTTCTGTCGAATAGCCCTAGCCACTTACAATTGTGAGAGAGGCTTCCTTATGTATTTCTGTGATCCCTCTTCATTGTAGGATGAAGACTGCTTGTCATTGTAGGTGTTTATTTGTGGCCTGCTGTTTGTTCAGCTCTCTTGTCCTACTAGTTAATATGTAATTGCAAATTGCAGTCAATAGCAATGTTTCTTTGTGTTTACTTTGTGGTACAAAAGCCTATTGAAATGTTGCTGGCATTTGAAAAAGTAGGTGTATAAGCCTGTGGCTCTGTACCCTGGCAGAGAGTTGTTTAAGCGCTGATGGGCATCGTGTGGAATTGGATAGGAAGTAGCAAGTATTTATGACCCCTGTCCTGGGCTCGGACCACTGCTTCTTGAATGATGATGAGACTCCCTCTAAAGCGTGCTGGACACTCAGAGCTGTGGGAGCTGGGGGTATTCTGGATGTCACAAGATCATGTTCCTAATGCCTCTGGCTCGCTCGTGGATCTTGTTAGGATGGTGGGGGTTGGTGGCTGTCTGGAAAGCCTGTCTCTTGTACTTAGATGCCAATCCCTAAGAGAAGCATCGGTGGAGTTACCTGATGTACTTCAAGAGCAAGAGAAGGCAGCACGGTAACTGCTGAGGGGCTAGAGCCTTGTTTTCTGCCAGAGGTAGATCTTGCTGTCTGGTAGATCCAGACTCCTCCCTGACCCGCACCGTACTGTTAATCGGCCTGGGTTAGYGGTTCAGCATTTTATTTCCTGGCCCTTGCAGCTACTGGTGAATTGTTTTTTGTCTAAACATGCAGTGTCTGTGACTGTGCAAGTGTAATGACTGGGGTAATAAAACGAGTAAGAATTATTTCAGGGTGCAGGGTAAGTGAGAGCGCCAATGGTTCCTTCCTTGCCTTTTAGAGAATTCGTGACTCATAATGAAACTAGACAGCAAGTGCATTTACACACGCGACACTTGGCCAACGTGTCCAGTCCAATTCAGCCAGCCCGGCCCCTGCGTGTACTCACATTTTGTCTTCACATGCACGCCCGTCACTTCCTTCTTACGGGAGTCGGTTTAAAGATAATCTGTATTACTAATTTGCTCGTTCTTAAAAATAAGGAGGTGGGGGGGGAATGTAAAGCCACGTAGAGTAATTAATGTCTTGAAAAGGTAGGGTGTGTGTTTTTCTTATGTTTTCCTCATAACGCAGAAACACTCAGTACAGGTCAGTTTGCCAGAAAGCACTCCAAAACCTTATCGGTGAACAGCTAGCTGTGGAAATGAATGCCACAAGGAGTGTTGTCAGGGCCAGAGCTTAAAAGACCAGATCTTTATGTGGATACCACATTATAATTCTTGGGAGGGCTTAAGCCAGCCTCTGAGTAATTCAGCTGCCTGTGTAGGAATTTTGTGTACTTTCCTCGGAAGGATCTGATTGCTGTCACTGTCACAGACGGGATGCAAGACTACATGGTTTTCTGATCTGTTGCCATTGTTCTCRTGTTCTTATGAAGTGGTCTCCTGAGGTTACATGAAAGATCTTTTATTGGGGGACTTATTATTTATACACTGCMAATGCCTTAGGCAGAAAGATGGACACTGCTGTTAAGGCGAAACTGTGAGATTCCATCGAGAGATGCTTTTCTCTCCGTCTGTGTTGCTGCTTTGAATGGAAACCCAGTCAGCACTATAGAAATTCCCTCTGTAAAATTAGTATGATTTGCGTCCAGTCCCTGATGGGCGGTAGCTTATATAGCAAGAGCTGTCATTGCACGAGACAGTATTGTATTTTASAGGCAACTCAGAAAAAAGCAGGCAATTGAGCAGGACAAAATACTGAAATTCCTACTCTGATCAGAAAGCAGCTTTTTAGAAGTAAGGGTTTGGTGGGCAGTGTTAAGAAATTTATGTGCTTCCTCCACAAATAAATATGAAGCTATCTATATCAAGCACTAAGATACTTGGGAGGGGGGAAARTTGGAGGAAAAACTTCAAGGAAAATAAGACAATCCCAGGCTGTTGGATTAGCATCAAACAAAAGCAATTACCCACAATTGCTTTTGCATCCGTATCTTCTGTGGGTTTTAGCATATTCCCATTCCACGGTGATTTCTATTCCTAAAAAAGTGAATTAGCATAAGGCTGCAGATGGCAGGATTTTAAGAGCAATATCGCTTGTTGGTGCTGCCTGCATCTTAGAGCAAGTGAATAAAAATCAGGTATTTCAGATGTCCTCTTGAAGCTCTTGTGATGAGAGGTAATATATTTTCATCCCTTAAAATTCAGTTTAATCTAACAAAAGTTTGCCTTCCTCCAGATAACTAGAGGCAGGCAGTGTAAGCCCAGGGTGAAGTTAGTCTGTTTGGAAATCTAGAAGGATCTGAACTGACCTCTGTGAGGGAAGTTAGCTACAATACACAGAGATGAATCAGCAATTTTCCCTTCGGATTGATAATTTTCTTAGTTATTGAGGTTTTATTGATTTTAAAAGATGCCRTTTTCCTGATTTGCTAGAAGCACTCTTGAAGATGTATGGCTTGAATTGGAAAAGTAACAATTTTGCAGAAGAGTGCTGTGAAAGAAGTTTGCTTACCGAACCCTGACACGCTTTTATTTGCACAGGTACAAACGCACGTTGTGAATAGGATTCCTTGTCCTTCCCTGTCCAGACATGGGTGCTCTGCTCSTGCGCTTCGGTGATAACGCCGGAGCAGCATCTGGAGGGCACTGGAGGTCTCACTCACCCCACAGCATTTCCTCTCCATTTGCCCTGTGTTTACGTGCTTTCCCGAGCAATTTCTGGAACATGTAACCTGCAGATACGGCTTCAGTTTTAACTCTCAGTAGGACAACTTTGGTGGGTGTCAATGGTAGACATTAAATGCTTGAGAGCAAAGTCTCATTTCATACCTCTGTCCTGGCCAGAGTAGAAAATGTTTGTAATGAGGCTGTCAGCGCTGTGTTAGTTGATAGCCAATTGCATAATTAAAATGAGAGTATGGCCATTTTCCCTTCAAAAGAGGGAGCATGTGTTTTGCCAAGCCCACTATAGATGGTACAACAGCCCCCTAAAGAACTGTAACAATAATTAAAAAGAAATCAATCAGTCCCACTGGCCGCCTGGGGAGAATGTCAGCAAAGAACTGTCCCCCCTCCCCGTTCCCGAAGCAAAGCCGTGTGGRTTTGCAAGGCTTTGATGTTCCTTTTCCTTGCCGCTCTCAGCACCCCCTCGGTTCCCAGCAGCACAGCCCTCGGGACTGACAGCCGCAGAATCCCCCGGGCCTGCGGCCCCAGTGGAAGGCGATGGCTGAAGGTCTCTTTCTGGCCGAGACTCCTAGCAAAACCAGCATCTGTGCGCCAGCCGTCCCCGAATCCTTGCCCTGGAATGGAAGTGGAACGGAGTTAGCTCTCCTGTGCCCTGGCTGTTTGCAYGGCCTATTTATGAAGTGTATGTTGGGTCACTGCAGGGTTTCTCCTGCATTGTAAATGCAACCAGCAGCTATTAGAAACCCATGTGTAGAGGTTAGTAAGGCATTCCTACTGGGGAATAGTCATTTATTTGTGCATTTCCTTTTAAAAACAAACCCCAACAAACCTGAAGTCTGACAAAAGCTCTGGGATAAGAGTATGTCAGATGAACATTTCTTTTAGCAAGTTTCCATGAGTCCTGTGGCATGAGAAGCTCTTGATTCCACTCTAAAGAGAAGTAGAAGCACTTCCTATTGCATTGTTTTTCTTAGGAAGCTGCTGCTGTTGGTAAATTACATGTAGCAAAGAATTTATTAGTAATACACCGTACCTTCAAAGTGTCTCCTCTCTCTCCTGTTCTCTATTGCTGCAGGAAGTAGRTTTTGAGATTGATTTCTCTTTGAGACAGAATAACTCCTATTGCACACTAGTTAATGATTTGAAATTAAAATGTTAGTTGAGGAAGGATGCAGGATTAGTGGTGCGGTTGTAAAGAAGGGTGGTAAACCTCATTTTACGATTAAAACAGTCTTCCCCCTCTATCTCAAATTGGAAACAAGGAACGTTATTTCTCTTTATACCAGATACAAATGATATATCATTCTATTAAGAGAATAACAGATTTGAAGTATTTTATTGCTAGTTAAATCTAATTCATGGTACTCAATGCAGATTTCAAGGATCAAGGGATTTAGATTATTCCGCATTATCAGCTTTAGGCTGTCATTTCTTGGTGTGTTTAAGTGCGCGCTGTGGTCGAAAAGGCTTTATGGGCGAAGGTGCACATAACTGTTCCTGCCCTTGCTTCTGTCCGCCTGTTACACTGCATCCCGGCACCTGCGCTGCTGGGCCACGGATCAGGGACCCTGCCAGAAAAGGGAGAAGTTGTTTACAGTCCTCGACAGGTCCCTGACTTCGCTCTCCACGTGGCCACACAAGCTCTAGTACTGGCACAAGGGAAARTCTGAGCAGTTCTTTCAAAAGATCTCACCTTTCTTTCCACAGGCTTCTGTGAATGTGGTTGTCGTGTGTGCCTGGTATCATAATTGCAATGGAGAAAGTAAGATCTCAAGTACAGGAAGGGAATAGAATAAAACCAAGATCCTTTGGTTTTGTGGTTATTTAAGTGCTTTTCTCAAGACACCTTTCTCTAGCCCTGAGCCCTGGTACAGGTGTTTCATCCTCCTGGCAAGTGAGAGCAGCCCTCCTCCCTGCTGGGGCTTTATTTGTGATTGAAGCTCTCAGACGGACGGCACGTGCAGAATGTCCTGGAAAACTGCCCAGAGAGGGGAAAGCAAAACTGCTATTCTTTCAAATGCAGACTTGCGTGAGTGCTAGGAGTGATTATTGGCCGTTTCTATAACGGCAGCTAAGATTGTTTTAGGTGTATTTTAGTCGTGTTGGAGCAAAACCAATCTTGTAGCAGTGTCACTCATGATGTTGCAGTGCTGCAAAGCTATTATTGACCAATCTCTGTACCTCTGGGATCTCATGTCTAATTCAGGGCTGACCAGAATGAATACAAATCCATCCTAATTTGTAGCTAAGTTAATAAGGTTTTCCTGCAACTAATTGCACAATGGCAAACCGACCCACGTCACGCATCGTGTGAGCACCAAGGCTGCAGCCAGGAAGGGATGATGTCCTCTTTCGCTCCACTGTGTTAACCTGCAAAGTTCTCAAACAGTCAGAGCCGGTTAAGTCAAATGGAGAAGAAATTGCAAGGGGACAAAGCTTCTGTTAACTGGCTGGGTACTTCGTTACTTTACCCCGTGAGTGTGCATGTGCAGGTGCAAAGTCACTTGTAGTTTTAGAAATGTAACTGAACCACGTTCCAGCTTTTAGAAATAATTTTAGGTGCAACTCAATAACATGTTAATAAGCCATTACCTAATCAAGCTGGCGGAAATGATGCAGATGCAATTTTGTCATCCTAATTTTTTATTTTTTTTCAGAATAACATGGGAATAGTTCTACCAGTCCAGACCGGAGGTCCTTTTAGGATATTATTCAGTCTTTGGTTGTGATCAATAGCACATATATAGGGAAAGAAATAAAAGAACAGGAGAAGATTATGGTGATGGTTGCCTGATATACCCTATCAACTGGATAGTTGAGGCCTTTCTGAACCAGAGGAGTTATCTTTAACAGTCCTTACATTAGTATTCTTCCAGGACTTAGTCAATCCTGTTTTGAAATGACATAAACTCTGAGCTCCCATAGCCTCCTGTGATAAAATCCCAGTGTTTAGTTAAGTTTTATGCATGAAATATCTCCTTTGATTTGAATTTTGCAGCTTCCAGACTTATTTGATGCCACCTGGTCAGTCTTCTAAGAGAGATGGTGATTCAGTTTTCCCCTTTTCCATGCTACTCGTGGTGCTAGATTTCTTCTATATCCCACATCAGTTGTTTCTTTTCCAGTATGCTTAACGTTTTACTGTAAAAGGACCTGTTTCATCCTTTTGACAATTCCTTTCGATGTTCTCTGTACTTTTCCCAGTAATAACCTTTTATGTTACAGGGATGCAGTAAACCTGCAAGTACTAAATGTTTACTAGTAAAGAGGTTCTGATCTCGGCTGTCATTGAGGATTCATAAGCAGTTATATCTAAACAAAAAACTCAGCTCTAATGCCCACTGAATCAAGTGAGAGTCCTTCCATCGACTTTGGCCAGGAATCTAAATCAAACCACACTAAAAGCATTTTGCAGAAATACAACTCAAAGTGGAGGTGGCTATAAAACAAAAGTGGCCTTGACTTATTTAATTATTCATTTCTGAACAGTAAGAAATGCAAAAGCAGAGTTTAAACACTGACAGACAAGCTCATTTTCTGGGTTCTGCTCCTAAGTGTCAGCAATCTAATGCTATCTTAGGCAATAATTTGCATGCCTTTTGTATGGCACTGCCATGGAAAGCAAATTCTGCCCCAGCCTCCTGTTCCTGCCCCCTCTTTTCGCCCACCATGTAATAAACCAGATTGTAGAACTGACCCAGATATGAAGATATTTTTTTTTAATTAATGGGGAGAGGTGGTGTCTGTTCCTCTTCAAATGTTCTTGTGTGTAAGTTTTAATCCCCCAATCAATCCTTTTAGTATATTATTCAGTCTTTGGTTGTGATCAATAGCATATATATAGGGAAAGAAATAAAAGAACAGGACAAGATTATGGTGATAGTTCCCTGATAGCCAGGGAAGCCAGCCTGTGTAGCCGCAGAAGACATTCTGCTAGCAAATACACTATTTATTTCATTGCAAAGATGTTCACCAGGGCTGGCTATCTGCTGGTCTCCCAGAGCCAGCTCACTGCAGGCTGAGGCAAGCGCCAGTGGAGGCACAAGGGAAGCGGTGGACTGTAAGCTGTACACTGGGACCTTGCCTTTGGATTGCTGCCTGCAGCATTGTATTATGAAACGCATCTCTAGGAACACAGTAACTTGGTTTATTGATGCTCAGGTTGCCCAAATCCCTTTAAAACAATGGTAATGTAATCACTGTCATTCCTGAAGTGAAAAGCAGAAGGTGGGTTTGGGTTTTTCCGCTTTTCTTTTTAAATTATGTTGTCTGTGTACAGCTGTTCAAAATTTAATCTAGTAGCAAGTTAGCTCCTGCTCCAAGTAAATTTGCTGGACATACAGAGAGACTGAACRGCACAGTAAAATGCTAGCTTTTCCACTGTACACTTAGATAAAAAATTTTGAAGTACAGCATGATAGAATTGGACTTCAGTGAAYGTGGAAAATGGTTGTGAAATAACTGTGAATAACCTTCTACTTAATTGCTTCAGCAATAAGCAAGATACGAACGGCTGAATCTTTAAATGCAGCTTCAATTGACATACTATTTGAAATTAATAAAAAAAAAAGTTAAAATTTTGAGTGCTATTTTAGATCCTAGCTTTTAATTCAAAGCCATTTTTTCCTTGCCTTTACAATGCTGATTGCCTGAATCAGGAAACCAAGACTGATTTCAAACTTCGAAACGTTACAGCAGTATTTGTGAGGCCTAAGTGAGAGGRGCATCATTACTGCTCTTTAGGGCGTGCTGGTATGCTATGGGCCGTAGAAGTGAGGACCATAGAGTGATCAGTTTTATAGAGATGCTGGCTTAGGTCTATAGAAAGTAGCCTGGAGACACTGTTTGTCTTTCCTTTAAGTTTATGTGGGAGGCAGTATATATTACAGCGGGGTTCGCGTTCTCTGCAGTGCATCGTACCTGATCATTTCTGGGTCTCTCTCTGTCTTCTGGTTATGAGCAGTAACACGCTGGCTGCAGGCACGTCCCTGTCTCAGCCCACGAGAGCAGTGCCAGAGTCAGCAGTTGACAGCTCACCGGTTATAGTCACCTCACCGGTGGTGATCAAACCGTCCTATGTCCTCTGAACAGCCCTTAAAATGGGCTCTTTAGAAGACCAGAATGACAGTAGTTCACGTCTTAYAGCTATGGTTTTACTTCCACTACTGGACGTGCAGCAGTACTTGCAGATGGATTCCTTGAGTTGAGTGTTTCACGGTTTGATTTGTATTTGAATGATTTTGTCTGTAAACCTACTCATGTAAGGAACTGCCATGGCCATTGGGCTCTAGTCTTTGCCAGTCTGTGGGCAACAGTACTCACGTGTAAGGGTTGTTTCCCTTTTTAGCCTTCACTTTTGTTAGAGTTATTTCTTGTAGCTGTTGTCTAGGCATTTGGGACTGAAGGGGAATATTTCTCCATCCCTATGCGGCAATGCACAGAGTGAGTGAAATATCTCTCACATCCGAAACATCACATACTCACCACTGTATGGATCAATGATATATTGTACTATATATGGCAGTTTTGACAGCAGTTACTTCTGTTTGACCACAGTGGTTGCTCTTTGCCCAACACAGTTCCTGTCAAAGCTCAGGTGGCATTAGTGTGTTATCAGACTGGTTTTCTGGCTRTTCTTATCTGATTTTCTGTTTCCAAGGAGTGGATTTCCCAGCAATTCCCACTGAAGCAATTATTCTTGTTGGCTAAGGTTAACAAAGCAAGCCTTCAGGATATCCTTTGCTGGGAATATRAGGGCTAACTCTTGGAAGAATCTGGTTTCTTCAGTGAGGAAAAGGGGTGGGATTATCAGTACCGAATTCTTCCCGGGGCTCATCTTGGGTATTGTTGAGTCAATCATGAACTTGCCAGGAAAGCTRTGTTCAGGCCTTGTCTGTCTTCATAACTGTGTTTTTGTAACCGGGTTCTGACCCTGTCACAGCAAATGAAATTTCATGGTATCGTACAGCAGCCTTCTTCTCAATGTAAATGTGTATGTCAACTGTCTGTGTATATAGTCATCCTAAACATGTTGTTTATATTTTATATCAGTTTGCTCTAAGGAAAAAACTGGCACCTCATGGTGCAACATGCTCCCGATGGAGAAGACAAGATTGGAGCTTGAATACTGATGAGTGACATCTGCAGTGAGGGAAAGGCAATCTAGAGTGTCCTGCCAAACAGAGAGATACTAGAGAAATGCAATCAATGTGAGTAATTAGGTCCACACCTTTTAAAGCACTGCTTTTCTCCTCATTAATTTGGTGAGGACACAAACACACAAGAATGAGGCATTTATGAAATTCTCTGTTTTGTCTTACACTGTGGTCTGTTCTGGGAGAGCATTTCACGCCATGTCTAAACCAAACATTTGTATACTTAAGTCCAATTGATTTGGTGTGTTCTCAAGCCTTTTTTTTTTAAATGCTCCTGTATTTGATGCTGTCAGTATATGACAGCTTTGCATGACATATGGAACTGATGGTGTGTTTCAAAGCTCCTTACACTTGTCAGAAACTTCTAGTCTGCGTGATAGTCTGGAACCTGGTGATCTTGTGTTTTGCACTTGGCAAAATGCAGTAATATGAACCATCTGTTGGCTGTTGAATTAGAAATGAATTAAAACAAAGTCCAGGCAGGGAGTGATGTAACAGCATACCTATAGTAGAGCTTGTGTTAATGATGATTTGAAGGGTGATATTTTGTACAAGCAATTGTATTGCAAGAATTCACCTCCATCAAAGGATGAATGTTTTAAATCACATTGCTGAGATTTCCCAGGGCCTTGGATTGCSCCATGGTCAGATATCACCTTTACCTTGGTCACATCACCATCTTGTGTCTGAACTATCAGGTTCAATGGTTAAATAGCATGAAAGGATCTTTGTTCTTGCTTGGCCTGTATGGTGCTGTAGGAAAAAAATCACTTTTAATTGTGATTGTAGACCTTCAAAAATACCTTTAGCATAAATATGCTCCTGTAAACAGGACACTGCTGAAGCTGGAAGACCTGCGTGGGTTCAAGATTTCTGTAGTTCATCCTGGGCAGTTCATTTTCCTGTGTCTTAATTTCCTTAGCCCTGAAGTAGAAATTAATGATGTTTAACTTCCTTTCTAAATTGTCGCAAGCCTCACTGTGATTAAATGTTCTGTGTATGTATGTGCTGAGTAGTAGTATTATAGCATGAAACTATAATGAAAATGAAAATAAAAAAAAGAAGCATTGCAAAACCATGTCTTGGAAACAGAGGGGCTGGTTGGGCTATTGGGAGAGCCTTTATTCACCATTGGAGGTAGAGGGCAGCTGGTCCCATAAGCAGCTTGAGAAACATGTGCATTCATGACCAAAAGTCCCTGGAATAGAAGTGGCTCAAACGAATCCCAGCAGGGCAGTGTCTTATGCAGAAAGAGCAGGATTGTGCTTGTACACACCCCTAAATTATCCCATCCAGAGTGAGCTGGGTGTTTAGGTGTTCTCATTGTTTGGAAATTTGTTGTTGGGAAAATATTAACAACCTCCCAGCACATAGTTCTTTGCTGTGTCTAAGCGGATTGCCAGTCCCTTGAGGCAGAGGCTGTCTGGGTTTGCCTTCACAGAGCCAAACACATTGTCAGCACTCAATTAGACGTGTATATACGGTTTCATGCTGACTCAGAGCTCAAAGATAGCCACTGGTTTTTTTCTTGTTGAGCACCCCTGCGTAGAGAGAGCAAGCTATTTTTACCTGAACCTCAACCTTTCTAGCATTATTCCTGATAGGAAAGAATAAACCCTGTGTGCTTGAAGTCAAAACCAAAAGAAGGGATGTTTTCTTGGAGGTGCCTGTGATCRTCTCAACCTTCCAGTAACTGAGGAAATGCAGCCTCTGTGTGTGCCTCTCTGTCGATGCCCCTCTTCCTTCGTGGTTACACTACGTGGATGACCCGCTGGCAGGAGAAGCCCCTCTCTGAGATACAAAGGGTTGGTCAGTCCACGTAAGAAAAGAGCGAGTGAGACAGAGGCAACAGTGTCTTTGGAATCAAGGGGYGGAAAGCTGATGGGTCAGAGCTGTTTCAGGGAACAGTTGTAGAGTCCAGCTGGTAAATTTTTATTTGGAGGGAAGGAAGAGGAAAATAAGAGCAATGAAGTCTAGTTCCAGTAGGCAGGAGCTTTTTGTGACTGTTAAATATAAAGTCTACAGTTGCTCCCTCTCCCCTCATCTCCTTTGCTTCCACTGCCTGGGGGTTTACTTTTCCACTGGGTACACAGACAGCTCTTGAGAGCGGAAAGTGTGGGCTGAACAGCAGCTCCCTGGCCGTAATCCCTGAAAGATGGCTGAAGCTACAGTACGTGAAGTAGGCAGTAGAGGCTGGGGAGGCTGCTTTCCTTCTCTGGTGGGTGTTTGGGTGGGAAGTGTAAGCTTTTTATATATTTTTTTTTTTTATGCTGCACATTTTTGTAATTCCAGCCGTGCACAGAAAAAGCTGGGCAGTGCTGGCTGCGAAGGTGCCTGTGCACCTGTACAGGGTGGGACAGGCATTCAGAGGCAGAAATAGACACCAAGCCGTCCTGTTTGGGCAATTAGACTCTTCCTGCATTCTCACCGCAGTCGGCATTTCAGCGGCTAAGCCACAAAGGGAGGTATAAAGACAAATGGGATCTCCTTTTGAAAATACCTGTACTTAAAAGAACCTCCCTTCTGGGATGGCATTCATTATGTGTCTGTTTATTCATCCTTTGCTCACATGATAATTTGCTCCTGCAGAAATGTATCGCAGCTCCACCCAGTGCTGGGACTGAGCCACTTCTGCTGGCACTGTTGGAGATCATTTACCACGAGAAATTAGCTGTACGGCGTACGCARTGGCGACTGACATAGCTATACCTGCCCACAGCCGCTCCAAACGCCATCACTACCTTTTCAGTAGCTCATCCCAAATCCCAATGGGTTTCTAACTCTGCCCTGGCTTGCACCGTCCTTAAGAGTTGGTAATGTTCTGRGATGGCTTTAAGTGTAAATGGGAAGAGGAGCTGTTGATAGGGAAGAGGCAAATGAAATGCCAGCCTCTGTCACAGCTCTCTCCTAATGTAAAAGATTTGTGGCAGTGGGTTGAGCCGAAGCTGCAGCTGCTGTGGTGGCACTTGGATATTAACTGGGGAGTGGGTAAGTGCAAGGAGCAGCAAGTGCTGTGGAAGAGGGGAGAGGAGCTAGGTAGGAGGAGGCTGGCACAAGTGCCAGGCTTCTTTACTGGAATGCATCCCTCTGCCTTATGCTGTGGCCATCTTTCTCTACAAATTAATCATGTTTTTGCAGCCCCTCTCTCCAACTGAACGTGCTGGCAGTCTTCTGGATAAGATCTCTCCTTCATGGTGTTTAGTTGTCGCAGAACCTCARCTCCTGGTCTAGAGTAACTCGGGTTTCCATCCCACCTGGTAACATGCCCTGGATTCGTTCACTTCTATGCTGCCGACCCAGTCTGTTGTTCAGGAGTCTCATCTGTCATTTGCAGGAGTAATTGCAAAAATTGATTCATGGGAAATGCCTGTAACAGGCCGATCCTTTTGACAGACCACACAGCCATCATATTCTGCATTTATTTGAGTCAATCAATGCTCTGATGCATATTTGGGTCATAAATACACTGATATAAATTGCATTTGTTATTATGACAGCTGTGTTCCATTGCCATTTATTTATTAGGTTCTGTTGTCCTTTCGTTTTACACCTTGTGGAGCTGTCAAGTCAGCTGCTTACCGGTGACAAAACTCACAGCTCAGTTCAGAATCTTCCAAAAATAAATTCTCCGAAGGGATTTGAGTAACAGCAGGATGGATGTTGTTGGAAAGGCTTTGGACAATCTTTTTTTCGGTTTATTTTATTGGAAAGAGGAGGTTTGTGCTTTTTGCCAGACTTAGGCTTTGCRTTTATGATCCAGAGGTTATTGAAGCTAATAATCCCACTGATTAATGTGAATTTTGGATCACACTCTCCGTGTCTCAAAGTTGTATTAATCAGGTTATTCGATATTTGAAATGGTGGGATGCTGACTTGGATGTTTCTAATTTTCCCTTAGAAGCTTTTTTAGCCTCGTGTCTTTTTACATTGTAAAAATGGCAGAATATCTGATTCTGAGATGAACGAATTTTAGTGTCCTTTCAAGGGTAAGGTCGAATTGCAAGGGGCACACTGCTTTGTATTAGTCAGAGTAATTTTCTGCTTCTCATTCCCAATAAACAGTCACATATCCTTCATGCCAGGTTGCTGCGCCAGCTTTGCAAGGTGCCGAGCACTTTGGTGTTAATTCAGGAAAGCACTTAATCATGGAATTGATGACTCTAAAGTGCTTAATATAAGCATGTGCTTAAGTGCCTTGTTGGACTGGGGCCAGCGCAGATGTACCCTTGCAGAGTAGAGATTTGTAAGCCACTTCTGGTCTACTAGAGCCAAGTTCCCAGGAGATCAAGGGTTTCAGGGATGTGCAGCGCCGGGAGCCGGGCTGTGCTGCAGGGGTGGGTGGGCATGACAAAATGCCCCTGCGTGGGGACGGTCCCTCTCCGGTGACTAAGCAGGGAGCCAGGGTCAGCAGAACGGTGGGGCTCTTGGGCTGTATGTGTGATATAACGTTGCATGTGCTTCTTTTCATGTCTTAAAATTTCTGTGTTATCTCCATTTATTTTACTGCAAATGTAAAAAGAGTAAATCTGTAATTCCTATGAAATATCACAGTGCAAAATTGACATACACACAATCGTATGGCTCACAAAATACAGATGCAAATGGCTATGTATTATTTATAAAGCAGCTCTGACATCTTAATACGTTAAAAACGAAGAGACGTTTAGATCATTTCATAGTTCAGCATTCTGCATGTTTTTGAGTTACCGTATATCATCATCCATGAAAAATTCATGATTTGGGTCTTAACCACTTTAATTTTATGCACACACTCCAAACAAAGGGGGGTGTGTCCTCTGCTCTTGCCTTTTTTTTTCCTAGTCTATCCCTTCCACCCCCTTTTATACAATTAAAAGTAGACGGCTGGGTTAGACAGTGCCAAAAGCCCACCCTGCCTTCCAAGAACTACCCAATAATTAATGAGAGTCATAAATCTATGACTAAAGAGGGATCTCCAGGTATTCCAGTGTCCCACCCAAATCCTTCTGGGTTTGCTGAACCCAAGACAGTCAGTGAAAGTCAAAAAGTTCATACTACTTGGCAGTAAAATTGATGTAGTTGCTTTCATCCAAATCTCTAATGTGGACAGACAAAAGCCAGGTATAAATCAGCTTAAAATCTGGAAATTCCTGCCAAGTTCCAAATTAATCATGAATATGGTCCAAATGCCTCATTTCAGGTGTTTTCAGTGGTGTCACTGCTTTGAGCTAAGCTGGAGGAGTGAACTCTGAAGCTGAGGAGATTTTGCAGAGGTTATTCTATCAAGAGCCTCATTCCTACGTGACAGAAGGTCTTGGGTTAATGCGTTGCGGTTTTCTGGGGGGGAAAAAAGGGGGAAAGGTGAACTTGTAGTCTTTCAGATGGGGACATTCCTGGCCTGTTAGGGCTTTGTAGGTTAAAACTCTTTCTTTCAGTGAAACTGTTGCTCAGTGATGGGTTTAAATACAAGTTAGTACTTGTGAAAGGACCTAATGAGGAGACAGGAGCTTTCTGTCTTACTACAGGACTGGTGACAGTAGGACGATAGTAGTGTTAACTGTTTTTCCTCACTGTTTCAYGGTTGCCTTAAAATATTGCTAGGAAGGATGAAAGAATTTCAGACTCTGTGGCCTATTTCTCTCTGRTCTCTGCTGCAAGAGCCAACAAGGAGCCCTTGGCTTGCTTTCTGTTTGCTTGAAACTCCTTCCAGCCTCCACTTCACCTTCTCAGTGACATTTAGGCAGAAGCTCTTAATTTATTTTGTCCTGGTTTTGCCTATCCCCGGATGCTGAGCTCGCAGTGGACTGTGGAGGGGCTGGTGCTTTCAAATGCAATATGAGTTCACTGGTCTGAAGTTTCTCTGGGAATGAAAAATCTGTTTGATTAAGGAAACACTGACTTCTGAAAGCCTATCAGACTGCGCAACTTCGTAAGTCAGGGCTGCAGAATGTCTAATTAAATGGAACTGCTCTCTAGAGGATTTGGCTTGCAGAAAATTAGTTTTCATGTTCTTGGCCTGATGTTTATTAAACGTTTCTTTCCTTTTTCTCTCCTTTGCAGTTTTCATCTGTAGTTTCATGGTTGCGGCRCCCATCTTTGGTTACCTTGGTGACCGTTTCAACAGAAAGATCATTCTCAGCTGTGGGATCTTCTTTTGGTCAGCTGTCACTTTTTCAAGCTCCTTCATCACTGAACAGGTAAGATCTTTGCAAAGGCACTTTGCAGGATGTCCTGAAAAGATGGACAATATGTTCCTGAAAAACTCCCACTCTCCGTCACAGTGTGCTCGAGGGGAACATATCCCTCTGGTGTGTATTTGACATAGAGCATGTTGCACTATCTGACCTTTTGTGGGTGAAATGTGATCTGTGTAACTGTGTTGTCTTAACTGTGAAAGCTGTTATTCTTCGATCATCCACATCCATAAAAAAATAACACGTGAAGCATATCCAAGCAAGAGTTTCTGTTGACATAAGGGTTTTGTTTTGAGGGAGATCCTAAAGAAACTTTAAAAGCCTTTAAAAATTACTTGAAAAATAATATCCATGGCTGTGTAGTGGTTCTCTTGTCTTCYGATATGTAAGAGAAGCCATTGGAGTTTGTTGGGAAGTCTGCTCATGGTATGTGGAATGACAAAATGCATCCAGCAGTGGTTTTATGCATGCGCTTTGTTTCCTGTCCAACAAAGGCAGGGAAGGTGGATGATAGCATAGAGATTAGGCATAGTTTCAGCTCCTTTAACGRTAGTTGATGGATATGTCTGGGGAACTGATGATGGAGTTGTCAGGCTCACTTAATTTTGTCAGGCTATGCACAGCATCCCTCACCTGCTTTCAGGACAGCCACAGTAGCCCATTTTGAGGACTCCTCATTGCATTAATTTTCTTGCCTGTCAGAGGTACTTGTAGGAAACAATGACCTGGCAGTTTCTGGGGGAAAAATATCCTCTTGTTTAAATCATATTATAAAGAAGGTTTAATTGCTGCAGGTGGCAACATTCCTGGAGAGACAAATCACAGCTCCTGGCATCATCAGACTGATTTCCCCAAGGGAGGCAGGGGCATTCCTCATCCTTTCTGTCCAGCTGCGTTCCAGAGATTGCAGCATTGTGGTCACGCCTAAAGAATGACRACCAGGGACTAAACCTCTCCACCCTGCTCCCTCCTGCCCACACACATGCTCTGCAGTTTCTAATAAAAGAAAATTTCCACCTGAAATGGGCAGTGGCAGTCACATGTCTGTCTGGCTTTCATGTTGGATTGATTGTTGCTGCATTTCTAAAAAAAAAAAATGCATATGGCCAAATGTAGAAGCCTTTAACTCAGTAAATTGTTCTGGTTTATAATTGGCCAGGAAACATCCTTTCCAGAGAAAGAACATCTCCCGTCTGAAATKAAGAGGGTGTTTTGTTTGTTTGTTTGTTTTAAATTTATCTTCATAACATTCTGCAAAAGCAGCTCTGATCAGAGCCCAAAGAGGGAAGCATTTTA
Organism: Oceanodroma leucorhoa; assembly: GCA_030449065.1. Lineage (NCBI taxonomy): Eukaryota > Metazoa > Chordata > Aves > Procellariiformes > Oceanodroma > Oceanodroma leucorhoa. The sequence continues at coordinate 3,724,669 of JASVER010000060.1, read as the reverse complement.
TGAAGGAACCAATTACCTGCTTGTAAACGCTTCTCATGTTGTGAACACACATTCATGCTCAGGTTGTCATCGCTCTCTCTGCAATAGACCTAGTCCTGTAGTTGCAAATAGTGGAACACTGGAACTGATGTTATCTATGTTTTCAGAGTTCATTTTCAGTTGAAGGATTTTGGGCTTATTAGCTGAAGTACTTCGGGGATTAATATATATGGTCATCACTATACAGGAGCTCAGAGTGGCATATTTTTAGCCAAAGAAGGGGAGAATGATGTTTATAAAGCTGGATTATGTTTGGAATCCAAACTATGTTTTGGAAGTCACAAGAGAGACAAGATCAAAATAGCCAGACCTGTGTTAATTCCTCCTTGATTTGCATCAGTACTAACTCTGGACCCAAACTACAACCTTGGACAAAAAACACCGCAACACTGAGAAAAATCCCTTGTCCTGATTTTATTGTGATCCTCAACTGTACCAGAAAACTTCTCTATTAATCTAGAGTTCTCAGGCCCAGCTCTTGTTATTGACTCCAGGAGATGATGGAAAATTTTGCAGCTGCTGTATGGATGTGCTCAACACGGTGGCTGCAGCAGTTGAGCAAGGTTATAGGAAAAATCCAGCTTCACACAGTATCTTTGGTATCTTTTTGGAGGCCTGATCTTTAATTGGGAAGACATGACACATTGAACAAGGTGAATTCCTGAAGTACTGATGAGAAAAAGGGTCAGAGAAGAGCTGATGCAGCTTTTTTTCTTTATGCAGTGACTAACTAGGCATTTTTCCTGATCTTTGTCTTCTAAGATTCATTTGAGGAGCAAAACACTGGCTCTTCTCTCAACGTTTTTCCTTTCTTTCTTTTAAGACAGTGTATGTGTTTGTCAGGGAGGAAGGCTAGAGCTGAAATATGAAAAACTCTTTGCTGGCACAAATAAAAGCAGTAGTAAGACTACTGTAAGTAGATAAGTACTCACATCCAAGTCAACATGAAAACACAGGGCTAGAAGGAGCAAGTTGGCACAGGCTGAGCCCATTGAAATRCTATACAGAAAATTCCTTTATGTGGCGACAGCAAAAACACCGAACTAGGCGAGAAACAGCAGCCATTCAGTAGAAATAGCAAACTGTGTCTTCAGGGATTGCCTTTCTTCAAATTTTGACAGTGTCTAGTGACTCGTGCATGCTATCACTGTGTAATTAAATAGAGTACACATCCGCAGAGTTCAAATTTGGAGTGTAAATGGAAAGAGACAGCTTAACAAAGGCAGAAAGCAGCTACAGAGCTGGTGGACTCTGAAGGCACCCAATTTGTAAAGTTTTTTGGAGTCTGTTGTTTAATATTAGTTCCTGGCTAAAATTTGGACACTTAAAGGAAAACAATCAAAATGCTATCATTTGAGTGGATATCTAAATTTGTTATTTATTGTGCAAACAAGCATACAGAAAAGGACATGTTAATTCTTATCTGTCAAGTTATTCAACAAAGAAATACCCATGTGGCAAGAAAAGGACATGGAGTGAGAAACTACCTCAGAGAGATGGATTTTGATCTGGGAAAAAGGATTGGAGCACAATGAAATAGTTCATGTAAGATACTATCTAAATGCTATTTCATGCTCTTTGGGTTAAAAAGACAGTGACTGAAAATTGGCAGATAAAACAGGGAGTTGGATACATATGCCATGCAGACACATAGTTGCTAGAGAGCACTGCATTAAGGTTTGTAACCATTTATTAAAATATTCTTAGTTGTTTATTACCAAATATCTTTGGCCTTTTAACATGGAATAATGACCGTCAAATAAATGMAGAATGAATCTCTCAGCTGCTAGTAGCTACTAAATAACTGAATAATAGGCTTTCACAGGAAAAAAAGAAAATCAGACCAAAATTTAAGGATAGCTCCAGAGTATATAGGAAGTGCTAGCTACAGAAAAAAACGATGCATGAATTCCATGCATAGCAAAATAGCAGTAAGACTGCTATTACTAAGCAGTAAGCAGATACGTAAATGTTTTTGGTTACTGTTCATAAGATCTTAAATTACATTTAAAATAAATCAAAATAAGAAACCCAAATAAATATATAACAGAGACTARTTCCATAAATACACCTGGTTTCATGGATAAAAATAGCTAATGATAAATTTAACTRAAGAAAATAATCAGAAGGTACGAGACTGGGATAATATTCAAAAGGTTGCTTTTTATTCTGTCAAATAATGTGATTTGACAATTTATATTAGTGTAAAATTTCTCTATAGAAAAAGAATAAATGAGTCCTCCTGCACTTTGTCTCTGGTACTCACACATTTCTGCTCTATAACACTGTTTAGCACTTTCTAAAATAAAAGTTGCGTAAAAAAAAAAATCATTAACAAACTTGTTCATTAATCTAAAATTAGTTAAAGTTGGCACATATTTAGACATCTCTCTAGATTAACTCCATTTATAGAAACTTCAATAAAGTATGTATACATCTTAATTTGTATTTCGTAAGTACAAACACCTGCTGAGAAATTACCTCCCTTTATGCATGCCTTTTGATCAGTTCTGCACCTGCGGSTACACAAATTTTGGTACTTTCACCTGCAAAACCCTTTCTTGTGTTGTTTTGGCTTTTGGCAAGAATTTGGAGAAAACACTTTCTGGTTGTTGGTTCATGCTCCACAATAAATCCGCAAAAAATAACTGAGCTGCTGTGCAGTACAGGGTCATATCACAGAGAAATGCACTGAGCACACAGACCTCACGCAGTTTCTTTACCGAGGTGCATTTCCATCCACCCCTCTGTATCGGCATAAACTCTGATTTAATAAGTAACCAGTTTTTTCTCCAGGTAGCATTTTGATGAGCACAGTGCCTGATTGCCAGCGCTGCGGCTGATCAGGCTGAGCTGGTTTAYATTCCAGGATGCCGTTGGAAAGAGTCTGTAGTCCCGAATGCACCGTTTCTCTCTTTCTGAACAGCAGCTTGGTTATCAGGAGTGATCAGGCCACGTGCTGAGGGTTTGTTTCTGGCTGCTTGGGTATCCTCATCTATTAGTCATAATAATAGTCCTTACAGCTGACTGCTTTGGCCAGAACTTTGTTGTAGATGAAACCTTGCTTTTGGTGCTAACCTTCCTACCCCTCTTAGCACAAACTTCTGAGAGATCAGGASCCCTCTCCCTCATGGGCAGACACCAGTTTCTTAAAGCAAGAAAGAGCTTGGAGGTGGAGAGTCGCAGACTGTTCTCCTGTCTTGTGAAATACTGCTACTTCCCATGTAAATATCTTGAATAAAGCATATTCTGTGTAAAAGGSATGCTATTTTACAGATGAGCAAAGTATTCTGCTAAGTAGTTTGGCTCCACTAGGCTGGGAGACCAAGCGTACCTAATAATCAGCCAGACCAGGCTGTGGTAATGTGGGTTTGCTGGGAGACATCAGAGCTGCAGATGGTAGAAAGTTTGGAAATGGAAAAGCAAAGAATTAAYAAAGTAAACCAGGAACGTGCTTTTGAATTCTCCAGTTCTTGGTAAATATTTCTGTTTAAATATTGATATAGCTAACATGATAAAACCTTTTTGCTCCCACTGCAAGGTAATCTGGATAGGTATTTCTACTAGTGTTTTGTTTTTTTTTCTTTTCCTCTCCTTTTGATTTATCTCTGAAAGAGGAAGCAAATAGTCCACTGTGGAATTCCAGTTAGCCTGCGGTGCTTGCTAAAGTCCTGTCTTTCAGACTTGCCAGATGTATATTTATTTCCAAAGCTTGTCTTTCAAGGAGTGCTAAAAGAGAAGCAACAAATTATGTGCAGTATGGAACAAATGGTTAGCTGGGTTAATTTTAAAAACCGTAAACATAAACCAACCCCACGCCCCTACACATGATGATTCACTCCAAGAAAAAACAAAATAAAGCCTTTAGTCTTACGTGCTTTGGCAGAAGTTGTATTATAAAACATACAGCTTCTGTTCCTTTGCTTCCACTGTGTAAGGTAAATCCACAGTCTGAAAAACAGAAACAAACAAAACTAAAAGCCCCAAGCCATCRTTTTGTATGTAAGAAGGGTACTGAGTGTTATCTTTGAAGTCACCGTGAATTACTGGAATGTTTATATCTCACTGTTCCAGCCTATTATTTTTGAGCAGAACTCTCTTTTAGAAAGAAGGCAAATTAGATTCTCCAAAGCAACTCTGTGAAGTCTGCTGCACGTACATTCAATCCCTTCCCTCMCATGCAATTCCTGACAGTTCATGGGGCTGTTACAGAAACATGGAGTGTTCATGGGCAAAGGCTGTTCGTTGGCTCTGGTGTATTTTGTCAGCCTTAATGCGGTACTGGAACCCTGCAGATGAACATACGCTATTGACATTTGGATTTCTACACGCTTGCCCTTTTGCTAGGCTGCTCAGGAAAAATAGAGTCCGGTGCGTACTCTCTTATCACAGAGGAAGAGATTAGGGTGGGTAATATACTACAGTAGTGTTGCTGTGCTAACTGCCAGCAGTATCGACACTCAAATTAGTAAGTGCTACTATTACGGCCCTATGTGTATGGCCCTAGGTGGGGTGCTGGTAGGGTGCCCCGCTGCACTACCTGGCAGCTGTAACCTGCTCCTGCGTTGCCTCTGCTCTGTTAAGATGAGACGTGACAATCTGTAATCTCCCCTTCTCCGCAGCTATCGGGGCTCCCTCCTCACCACAGGAGAGCTGCTGTGCTGGGGGGCCGGGGAGCAGTGGGTGCCAGGTGAGGAAGGATGCTGTGCTGGAGTGAGGTGGCTCTGAAGTCCCAGAAGAGAGGGAAAGGATAGGGGGGTTCTCATCACCACTTTACACCGCAGAGTGAAATCCTTTACAGACTGATTCTGCCTCACTTTCCCTCTCCCGTATGCCTGAAAGCAGATGGTTTGAAGAAAGATAATTCCCACAGCCCCATTTAGACCTGCTTCCCCTCTCAGCAGCCTGCTGTGCAAAAGGCTTACTTGCACTGCAGTGTGCTGGTGATGGCATTGCCCRTCAGGAGAAGAGATGAACCTGCCTCAAGTCTGGTTATATGTACCTACACCCATATGGCTGCTGGAGATGGAGTTACCCCACCAATGGTAACTTTTAAGAGCTGCAGCTCTTGGGATGTAGAAGTTGTCGGGTTCCTGCAGCAGTTCTGCTGTGAGAAACTTCTTTTGTGCTTTCACGGCYACTTGACTCTCCAGCTCTAGCTACAACTAGATCAAGACATAACAAAATCCATGCTCCCTGGACAAGGAARTATGAGAGTTTCTATGGGAATTGARAGGCACCATTTCTTTGACTCCTCTCCAGCAAGAAGGCACCTGCTGCTCCTTCCCAGTGCTATTCACAGCACYCTTATATGTTTTACTATCTTGTATTTTTTTTAATATGGATTATGTGAGGTGTACTGTAGGAAAGGAATACTCTATTGCATATTCCTTCAATAATGAAGCATTGGCAAAGCTGGTCTTAAGGTATTCTGGGCATCTGTCAAGTCTTCTAGCACCTTCAGCACAGCTGATAGCAAGTACTGTGTGGGAAACTTTTCATGTAAAAGCAACATCTTCTCTTGCACAGACAAGTGTAAACTCTTGAATTGTGGGTCCTCGTTGTTCCCTCAGATTTTGCTGACCTAGGACAGAAGACATGGGAGAAGATTTATATAGATGAAATAGTTGCAGCTTGCTGAAATAGAGTGCAGAATTACTGTCACGTGTTTGTCTCCTAGCTGCTTAATATTCCTAACTTGTCCCTTTCTACCTGTCCCTCTTCCAAGGGAAACTATAAATGAAAAACAGGTTAGGGTGTTCTCAGAGCATCAGCCCAAAAAAGCCCATCTATGAGAGGAGGAGGCTTTTCACAGGTGTTATCGGAAATTGAAGTGTTGTATTTTCTGCTGAGTGTTGGTTTTTTCCCTCCTGCATCTATGTATCTCTAAAGCATTTGGAAAGAGTTATTGAAAACACAGCTGGTGATGGTTGCCAGGAGAGAGACACAGTATAGCTCCAAAGCTTATTCAGAAAGCTTATTTGTGTGATGAGAAAAATGAACTTAAACTATCATGAGGAGTATCTCTACCCTACAYAGCATTTCCTATTGCAGTGTGTCTGGAACAGGATCGGTTCTGCTCTCCCCTCCGGGACCCAAGAGCAATCAAGATTACACCCCCCAAGTCCTGCCTTCCCCAGGTAGGGGCAGTTTGGCACCACGTCCCATTCAGACTTCTGAAATCACCCCGTCACGTGCTGTTGTGTTTGTAAGTCTGCCTCCTGCCCCCTGCTACCGACTTCTGGGTCATTAATTGGTCTGAAATCATGCAATAACTGAATCGAACACTGTGGAYGCTGAAAGAAGAAAAGATGTGTCTATTGCTGAGCGTCATAACTCACCTGAACTGATGCATGCTGCTGCACAGGCTTCCGCTGCCAGTTCATTGAAACGAAGGCAGCGATTTGGTGCAGTCAGAACTGCTCCTCAGAGCTCAGGCATTTTCTAGAGCAGGTGGACAGAGGTTTGTGCTGGGAGAGTATCAAGAAATAGGCTCGAGGCTTAATGCTAATTTGCGGTGGGTCTCAGTGAGGGCTCCGTGTAATTGCCTACCCTCTTTTTTAGAGAACTGTTGGTTATCTAGGTTACTGGAAGRTGTTGAAATCATTATCATAGGGGCTGTGATTGTGGTTCTGATTCAGCTCCTCCTTTGGAAGTCTGTGGGAACCTTTTGTGTGTCTCTGTGAAAATTGAGTCAGACCCTACATCTTTTTAAATCAATATGCTTACATTTGATGCTGTTTCATCGGGTCATGAAAATGCCTAGAGACAACAGCTGGGGACTGTGGTGCCGGCGTGAAAGATCTTTACAGGCCAAAGACCTTTACAGCTTTGTCCCATTTTTATGCAGAAGCCTGAATTTACAGTCTCTAGGTTGAAGTGTAGGAAAGTTCAGCCACTGTGTCAGTTAATGGATGGTTTGGAAGCAATGYCTGCCTGCAACTATCATCCTGCCTCTCCTGCTTTTATTGTGCCTGAGCAGGAAATCTCACCTGGGTCAGTTATTTGCTGAGGAGGCAGAGGGAGGAAGGCATATTTATTTCATTGCCAGGCTGTGTGTGTCTTGGAAGCATTCCTTCTTGTGTTGTCTTTTAAAATGTATATTCTGCTTGTCATGCTGCAGCAGAGGCCTAACCCCAGAGCAAGCTGACAGAACACAAAAAGGATGTCTTATTGCTTCAACCCTGTCTTATTGGAAGTCTCTATAATGCTTTAGCATTATGCTTTATAAATAATTATTACAGCATCTTAAGCTCAGCCTCATTCAAAACATCCCAGGAATGGAAGAAAGGGAAAGTTCTCCTTAAATAGGCAGACTGAACCAGCTGGGGGGAAAAAAGAATTAAAAAAAAA
>JASVER010000060.1:3419276-3717227 GCA_030449065.1 Oceanodroma leucorhoa | reverse complement strand
TAAAAAAGCAGTGCTGCATGTAAGTTTCCAAGGACATGCTAAAATATAGAGTAAGGAATTATAAAATCTCCTCTCAGCTTAACGTGATCCTTGCAGTAGTGGTTCTGGAGCACAAGTCATTCCCATGCAGCGCTCCGGTGTCACGTGCTGTGCTTCGGTAGCGRGGAAGTCTGGCTTGGTCAAACGAGTGCAGAAGGCAAAGCAAGTCACTGCTTGCCTGGATGGCACCATGTGATCCTGTTCCTTTGGAAATAAGCTTCCCAGATAACTSTGTATTGAGGGTATTGAGAGGATGCCGAGTTGGTGGGGTAGAACATGTCCCTTCMTGCTTCACTGGGGTGTTCAAATATGGGTCTGGTAACTGTTACCTTCTGTTTAAGGATGTAAGCTGACATGTACTTAGCATGGATGTGAASGAGGCAGCTTATGGCTTGTGTTCTTGAGGCTTATGACGTGGAACGAAGTATGATGCTTCAGGAGAGTTTGGTTAATGATGCCTCACAGACAAAGAAAACAGTCCATCCAACCCAGTTTTAGGTTCATTAGGAGGCTTGGAAACAAATCTAAACTTTGTATTAGCAGGGCCTTGGTGGTTCTTGAAGGCTGTGCATATTGTCCTGAAAAACAGGATGCAGGAGAGAGGGAAAGCGTTRTTCAGCCTCTTTGGCCGGGGTTCAGATGCAAAGTATGGATTTGAGCCTTTCTTTGGTTGAGCTCCTGGTCACCTGCTGATAAAAAAGCATCAGTCATACTRTAGGAAGTGTAAGTGCTTCTTCAATGGCACACACAATCTGTGGCCTCCTGGGTCATGCATAAAGGCTGAAAAAAGGACCATTGTGTTCCGAGTAATGTGCGAATAGTGTGAAGATGTGAAATGTCTTATAGTACCAGGTGCTAAATTAGTCTTTTGAAGTGTTGACATTTCTTTTAAATGCATAAAGTTCACATGCTACACAAAACACTGCATTGTAATTCAGATAACATTGAATTAGAGTACTAATCTCAAACCCATGTAATAGATTTTGAGCTGGAAATCCCTGGGAATGGTGCTGATCATCATGTCTGAAAACATAATTGACAAAGTCTCATGAGAAGATAGTGACAAAACATGCAAATGCATTTAATATAGTTAAATAGGATTGTCATTTTGTCAAATAGGCTGGCTGTAGAGAATGAAATGAAGCTACAGCATGACAAAACCTTGCCAATTAATAACGCTTCAACTAGCAATGTAACAACTGTTTAAAGAAAATCATGAATAAGAAGCTGCTGCTGGGTAAGAGGAATTGGTGGATGCATCAGTTTCTCTCTGGAAATCTGATGTTAAAAATGAGACATCTCTCAGATGTASGCCAAACATACTGCAAGGTCAGCCTCTCTCACAGTGCTTGGGTGCTTCTGGATCTTGACTGAGTCAGCAAGCCAGAGAAGTRTGAAAACAGAAAGCAAGAAGAAAAAATTTCAGAGTTTGGAATGATTTRGATGGTTTTTCAGCAAAGGTGCCTAAAAGGTCTGACCTGCTGGTGTACTTAAATTTTTAGCATATGCAAAGTAACRTATGCCAAGAATCAGCGGAACCAACAGTTTGGTAAAGTTGCTGTGACTATAACTTTGTGGTAATTTCATTTAAACSTTGAGGCATTCCATTAAAATGTGTCCTTCACAGACTCTCAAAACTTGTTCTACCCTTGAAAAYGCATATAGTTAGGGCAAAACATTCACACCTGGGTGTCTCAATCAGTTGGCTGATGCTTTTTTCAAAGGGTGCTGAGAAATCAGAGTTTCTGCAATTGTCTCGGGGATAGGAACATGGGGTTGTGCCCTCCAAGAATGAGACCTGACTAAATTTCAGTTTAAGAATTGGTCCAAACCAAAGAGTGTTTGAGCCAAGACAGCCCATCGGGTTGATGTGGTTAGATCTCACGCGTTTCTATAGACATCATTGAAGGTGGAGATGTTGGATGTTGTTAGTGTTACGTATCAGTGCCTGTAACTATTTGTTCTGAAAAATCTGGTATCTGTTTATAGCTGGGTTGCTTGGATTCAGTCTTCGCTCATGACTCATCTGTGGCTGGAACACAGCAGCCTGTTACTGCCTGTGAATATTCTTTAGTTTCACATACGCCAGGTCATATTCCAGCTATTAGTATTTGAAAACTTTTGTGTGTCAAGAACCTTGCATTGTTTCCACAGTTGCAAAAATATGTTGTMGTTCTCCCAACCCCTATTTTTGTGATTATGTTATGATTGTCTTTGYACGTCTCAGGAAGGGAATAGTGATACTACCTAATGCCAGAGATATTTGTTGCAAGTGCTGATAAGTGTGTCCCACCTGAGAGATCTGGAACAAAAAGCAACAGTTTGCTTCCGACCCAGAACTATTAAGGTTCTCAGGGGAACAGTTTTGGAAGATACATTCTGGCCGAGCTGCATGTAATGGTCTTGTAACACGGATAAATGACCACTATTTCAGCCACGTGAAATGCTACSGACTCCTCTGTGTCTTATACCAGAGCCACAAGGATGAAAAGAACTGCTTTAACTCAATGTTCTAGCAGGCACTGGTAACATGGGGCTCTTTATGATCCCTATGATTTATTTGAGAACATCAACCTTTTTCTTTAAGGTCTATTTTATAAGTAGCGATGCACGTAGCACTCTGCCGGATGGTGTTCTGGTGAATAAGCAAGCTAATCTGTTACATTCCTTCCAATTACATTCCAGACCCCTGTCATTAATGCAATATTAATGACCAAGAGACTAAATTGAGAAGAACATAAATCCCACCRTTTTAGTGTCATGTAATATTTTTACCACAGGCAGGTCAATCAGATGAAAAGCCCTTCAATTAGTAAGCTGAAATGCTGCTTTGTCTTAACTGAGGCTATTGTCAGGACTCGGTGGTGCTGCTTCATCACCCAGTGTCTTGTAATTACATGACCTAATTGGATGGCAAATGGGAATTGGGCTTACTCTTTTTTTTTTCTTCCCCCCCCCCTTTTTTTTTTTGATGCTATGCAAAAATTACTGAAAAGTAATAGAAGACTGCCACAGGTTTGAAGGGAGGGCAGTGATGGGAATTTGGATTTCAGACGCTGCAATTTTAATGTTGAAAGGGAATTTCASATTCAAAATTTGCAAGCAGTTAAGAAAATCTTGGCCCTGATTTTTGTACCTGTGAAGCACACAGCAGCTCCCTGCCGACTCTGGGAAGCACTGTGGGAGTCTTGCTACTTCCAGGGTGTTTTTGTTTTTTCTCCAGAGTGCTTAATTAGGTGCTTCACTTTAGAGCCTATCTGTAGGTATCCAGTTGTTAAACACTTTAGTYGCTGATTGAAGGGTGTGATGAGTGAAACAGGAATATCTTAGAGTCTTTATTGGTTATTTTTACATACTAAATAATAATATAAATCTCATAAAATGAGGACACTTTAATCAGCCAGAATCTCAGGTACATTTCCAAATAAAACTTTCCACATTCAATTAAGTGTGCCTGAACAGGTCACCTGGGAGAACTAAAGCCATTAGCAAATACTAGAGACAATCAAAGGAAAGGTGAGTGGACTTTGCTTCATCTCCCTTGCTCATTTCTATATTTAAATATGTATTTTGTTCCCTTTCTACTTGCTGTAGTCTCTCTTCTCCTCCTTGCGGGCCTCTGAATACCAGCTGAATTTCCCCAAAAGGGAATTGTTCAAAGGTGAGGTGCTTAGAGCTGGGAATTGGTAGGACACTTAATGCATCCAAAATGAGCTGAAGTCTTGAAGTGTTTGACATAGTGTAGATGGATGCTGTAGAAGAATCAGAACTGCTTTAGAAGCTATATTATAAGTCCATCCTAATTGCAAAAGGTTTATGTATTGACCCTTGAGCAAATGATTAATCAGGTGTACTAAGATTTCAATAACTCAGTAGCTTGCTATTAGATCTTGACATGGTGTACTGATCTCATCTGTAACATGCTTATAACCTCTACCCAGCRTATAATAAGCATGTGTGAATGTCAATGTGTGAATGAAACGAATGTGAATGTGTGAATAAAATGTGTGAATACTTGAAGGAAGGCCCAGGGCATTTTCACTTTAATGTTAGTGACCTGCCCTTCAGAGTTCAGGGGAAGACCTTTGGGTAAGAGAAGCGTCCTTCRTTGGACACAAATATTTAAACTAGTATACTCCCCGTGCCCAAGCAGGCTTCAGGGAAACAAAGTGAAGAAAAACCTGTTTAGGGTGAATGCAGCAGAGGCACAGTAGATGAGGTGGTGTCTGCATTATGGATTTAACTGGGACTTTGAATAGCTTACCTCTGCTAAAGTGGCATCCTCRCTCTAGAACTGTGCTTCTGTCCCTAGAGAGCCTGTAGTGCTGCTTCAGTGTGTATCAATACCTGACAGGAGGCGGTAAAGATGGAGCCAGACTCTTCTCAATGGTGCCCAATGAAAAGATGAGGCAATGGGCACAAACTAAAATACAGGAAATWCCATTTAAGCTTAAGAAGAAACATTTTTACTGTGAGGATGGTCAAACTGTGAAACAGGTTGTCCAGTGAGGTTGTGGCTTCTCCATCCTTGGAGATATTCAAAACTGAACTGGACACGGGCTTGAGCAACSTGTTGTAGTTGACCYGGCTTTGAGCAGGGGGCTTGGACTAGAYTATCTCCAGAGGTCCCTTCCAATCTCAACTATTCTCTGATTCCGTGATGTGCATGCAAAGGRGAAGAGGAGTTTGAAAATGGTGATGAAAGATGGGCTTGGCATCAAGAGTTCAATCTGAAGGGAGGGAACTGTAGAACTTAAATCCAGTGGTGATAGAAGTTACRGGAAATGTTGTGTGCAGTAGTGACTTAAAAGGCTCTTGCAATTGCAAAGAAATGGGAAGTGAAAAGTAGTTATGGGTAAGTGATGACACACACAATGAGGGAAGAAAAGAGGAGTCTAAACCCAATCACGTCTCTGCGATGGGCCAAATGGCAAAAGAACCAGCAGCTGCAGTGAATCTCCCCCAGGCTACCCTGCCAGCCTGACTCACGTCTGATAAGGGGAAAACGTCTTGTTGGAGGTAAGAAGAGTAGTTTATGGTTACATTTATCAGACAGGTAACTGTAGCATGAACCTCAAAGTGCAGTTGTATCTCTACGGAAAACAGATAAAAGACTGATAGCCCACAGCATTGAATCAGAGCTGATAACTCATCAACCTGTCGCCGACCAGACTCCACACAAGCATGTACCCTGGCTAGTTGCTATCTATGCCACCCAGAGATTAAACATAATCAACTCCTTTTGTTTGTAGGAAATCCTGAAAACAATGCTTACCCAACCTATTAAAGGGGGAGAAAAGTACCGACCARCAAAACATCACAGTAAGCAGTTGTGCCCCCATGTTATTTTGTATTTTGGTCTCTCTGCTGGCAATCCCCTTGAGGGATTAGTTAAGATTACTTGTAGATAAAGGTAGATACTCATCTTCCTTTGTTCCTGGGCAAAGATCTCCCAAATGGTAAGATACCMAAAGGCCAAAATTTGGCATGAATATTCAGTTACTTAAAAGTATGGGCTGGACTTGACAGGAAGTCATGTTCTTCAGGACTGGCACGGAACAATTCATCAGTACTAAATGTGTAACCCCTCTCTAGCTCTTTACTATACTTATTCTCCTTTTATTAAAGGAGAGTTAGAACCATTCATGTTTGAGAAGGTAGGCATGTGACTTTGTGGTCTGTATCTAGATTTGACACACCGTTCCTAACAAGTGTGTGGACCCAGGAGTTGTATCCACCAATGGAAGCCTGGTGCCTTGGTTATATGTATTCAAAATATGTAAAGCTTTAGGAGTGCACAGAGGTGGAAGATGTATTTAGGCTTATCTAGTCTGCTGTAGCCTTTGTCATCCATCCAGACACAGAATGGAATTTAAAACATGAACATCATCGTTTAATGTCATCTTGTCTTTCATGATACGTCAACGTCCCTGTTTGACTTGGAAGCTTTCAGGTTCTTAAAGGTGACCCCATCATTACTGGGAGGGCTAAGAGAAATGGAGTGTTTAGTGTTTAGCAAATATGTCACCTGCATTTGTAATGTCATTTCATTGCTCAGCTCTTCTAGTGACTCTCAGCTAATGAGCTGGAATTTGGACTGTGAGTTTACAGGAGCCAATGCTCTTAGTCACAATACCGATACTCRGAAGCATGTTCCTGGTTTGGTTTGCATGGTGGTTAATGGTACACCTTTCCCGTACCTGCAGCGAAGGGTGTGGTGTGTCATCTCTAACCACTTAGATTCCTGCAAAGTGCTGATACGGTTGGGAAAACTTCATGGAGTGCAAGAGGAAGTGGTGTTTGCCTGGCCAGAAAATACAGGTTCTGCTGGGGAAAGGCAAATGCTTGCACATGRGTGTAGCTGTCAAAAGGGACCACTGTTGTGCGGCCCTTGAATATACATTTGAGCCCTGTGGGTTTTCCTTGGTCAGCTGACTCCTGCAGTATATCAGATTTATCTRTCTTCAGTTGCTCTAACTGATCACTTGTGGCTGCTCTGGTACCCTGGATGTTGTCGGTGCCAGACCCTGCCAGCTGTAGAAATACACGAGTGTAACTGCAGTACAGTTCAACTGAGTTTGCTCTARAAACTCAGCGAAATTAAATCAATCCCAATGCTTTCTCCTTAGTTTATTGTCATTCCACACACGTGTATTTTAGGCTTTGTGTGGCAATCCCAGCTGCTTGGTGGCATGGATGGTTTTCCTTATGCACATCTTCTTTCCAAGGATGCAAACCGATTCTATATCCTTGTTTGCTGCATAAGGTTTATATAATAAAAGAAGGAAAATACGGCAAACCTCAGCAGTTCGAATATAGAATTTCATGGTGCTGAGCCCTCTTTTACAGAAGCTAAATGTAGAAACCGTAGGAGGTTAASTCGATGTCCTCACATAGGAAAGGGTGCAGGTGCAGTTGCTGTAGCTGTATAAAAAATTCTTCTTTTAGACCAGCAACATCAGTTCAAAACATAGCTTGCACTGGTGCTGTGCACCCATACTAGTAATTTGTGCTAGATTAGCTCTATCTGTGTGATCTCATTGGTCCGTGGGTCCCTAATCAGAAAGAAGCATGTATTCAGCTTGTTTTACGAGACCCTTACAAGCTACTCCACATTCAAATGCAAATACTTAATAAGCGAAGCTTAAGGGTCATATGATTCTTTAGACAGTAAATCTGGTGGTTCAGAGTTGTACACATATTTGGCAGATTATAGGTTTATCACTGACAGCTAATCTTTTCGAGAACTGTGGCTTAATTCCTTTTGTTAACTAATTAAAAAAAGAGAAAGAAGTTAAAGCTGTAATTAGACCTATTAAAACATGTATTACTCACTCAATGGCCTATACAACTAGGACAAATGTGTAATTAGGAGGTTTGTCCAAACATGATTAAAGCTAGTCACGTGTCCTAGGCCATCAAACATTTATGTGTGCATGAGATTGAGAGTAAAGTCAGTATGAAAATGTGAATATAAACCATGTCATACTTTGCAGAGAAAATACATGAACTATCTTTTGGCACATTATAAATATTTAACTCARACCATGAAAGCTTTGTTCAGATGAAAATTCTGAAAGGATTGTGTCAGGCCTATAGCTTCTAGTGGGGTAGTGTCATTGGCACCAGTAATCAGAGCAGGTCCATCTGTCCCCAGGATCTATCACTGCTGTTGCCTATGGTTTGCTATATATATATATATAGCTTAAGAAATTAGTTTAAGAAATATATAGTTTAAGAAATTTAGAAATTAATAGGCTGCGCATTCCTGTTAGTGATCGGTGCATTCCCTGAGGCATAAGGATTTGTATCCCTTCCAAAACTCATACCTATTTGGAGRGATTGGGTTTCTTTTTTGTTCGGGTTTATTAGTCTTCAAATTACAAAGTAGCCAAGTCTTCAGCTTTAGAACTAGGGCATATTTTTCCTTCCGTGGAGTTAAGAGCTGGGAAGAAGAGAGCAGGTCYGTTGACCTTTTCTACCTCACGTAGGCGTGTACGAGTGCTTTCTCTGTGCGCTAGTTTCTGGTGATGGCATCTCCTGAAGGGTAATTCCCAGGAAGACTCTGGCAGTTCTGGGTCTGTCAGCCACCATTCTTTCCATATGTTGACGGTTTATTGTATACTGGAATTTTCCCTGGCTTGTGTCTCATCGGCCCTCTTGTGGCACGTGGAAGTTGGAGAAAGGGACTTGGAGCACCTTTGCATCCTAAATTGCCCCCAGAGCTCACAGCGGTCGCGTTGTATGGTCCAGGTCTCCGTACGATAACCCCTCCCCAGGTGCCCACGTCAGGCTGGTGCCGGGGAGCCCTGCTGCAGCGGGGCCCTGACGGCGACAGGCTCTGCCGCACTTCGGGCTGAAGCACGGCAGGGAGGGGGATTTCGGCCACGCCGTCATTCGAAGAAAACCGTTGCGTCTCTACAAACCAGGAGATGTTGGCAGCTCTTATGGAGGTGCAGACATCTCTGACATGTCTGCTAACCCAAATTAAAGACATAAATAAATTGTCTGCTGTAATAGCTCTTTGTTTCAAAAAAACTTTASTTGCAAGCACTGACCCAGAGAAAAAGACCAGTGTCTTTTTGTATTGAGGATGCTGGGCATAATCTATGGAAAAGGAATAAGCTCAGGTGCTGAAAGCTGACTGAGATGTTTTCAATTTTCCTGCCAGTGTGAGAACTATTTGCACAGATGAACAAATTACAGAAGAGCTCCAAAGTAATGTAGAAAGGAATAAGCTGCTTTAATATATATCCATTTCTGCTTGGGGAACAGTGCGATTCAGTTAAAAGTCTTAGCTGCCTATGCTGCTTTTAAGCGCGGATAATTTAGAGAAGAATTTGGCTGGTGTCAGCCTTTTTTGTCTCACTAAACTGCTGAGAATCCTGGGGTAGGAGAGAGAGGAAAGAGCACTTGGGGGAAAATCTAGTGCAGAGGAAATGGTAGAAGTGTCCTGCTACAGCTGTGGAGGAGAACGGTGTTTCCTCTGCGTGGGTAATATCTGACTTTCCCATTTGTTTATGTTGGTTGTCATGTTTGCATACACTCAGAGAGAGAGAGAGATGTGCATATGGGTGTATGCGTATATAAATACACACACACATAAAATAGCAGTTGTCTGTATTGCACACATAGTGGTTTTGGGACCAGTTTCTAAGTGGTTCATGGTATGTCTGTGGTCCAAATAAGTAGCAGCATAAGAATTATGGAGTTGTTTTGTTGTTTGTATTTTTTCTTCCTATATGAAAAACGAAAAAATTAAGCCTCTCTCTGAAAGGATGACTTTTTGTCTTGGGGAGCTACCCAGCTGTCCCTCTTCAGAGAGGATAAAAATTTAAGTTTTGACTGACTGATTAGAGATGCAAGATTGGGGTTCTAGCTTCATGTAACAAATTACTGCATAATTTTGTTGTGTAGGTTCCAATAGGATGCGTGCTAGCCAAAGATCCAGAAGAGGTCTGGATAAGAAGAGGCATTAGCTCTTTAATCCTAGATGTAGAGCTCTAAAACCAGGCACAACATAGAACTCATTATAAATAATTCCCTAATATTGTTTTAGACTTTGTATGTTTTGCCTAGTTGTTACACCTAAATAACTGCATTGTCTGTAGTCTTGAATATGTCATCTCAGAAGGGCAATACCATTCATGTCTTTATGTAGATTATGCTTTTATAAGACTGCTTTTATAGCCAGCTGAAGTCAGAATCTCATGACTTAAATTTGGACACTGCTGCTTCAGAGAACATAGTTTAAATATTAAACAGGTATTTGGAGTGTGTAAGCATGGGATAAGCCCAGGAGGAGGCTTCAAGGAGGAACTGGGGGAGAAGAATGAACATGTTACTTATTGCAGATGATGTCATTGTACTGGGACTCTGATTCAATGGTGTTGATGGAACCGAGTCACTCTTCACCACAATAGGATATCTTTGTACAGTTTTCCTGCTTTATGCAGGGATTGTAAGAGGAATCTTATAACAGCATTATTTGGAGGAAATTCCTGTCCAGTGTGTTCACTGGGAGTGATACTGGCTGGTGAGCTCAAACTTGTGTCATTTTTATGTAGGCATTTCAAATTTGAGGAACATTCAGTGCATTTGCAAACTTGTCATTCTACAGGTGTAACTGGCACTGTCTACATACTCATTCCAGGTCTGGCAGATGACTATTTTGCCTGTCACCCTCTCTGTGATCCRGATCTGAACCTCTTTAGGAAACCGAAATCAGCCTCCAGTTCCCTCGCTTTCCAATTCTGCATGACTAAGTCATTCAGCATGTCATAAATACTGTTGCTCATTCCAAATACATTGGTTACCTGTGCACCAATCATTGTCAGCATATTTCTGCAGTGGAGTGGTTTAGCATTGGGTAATTGGCATAAATTAAATTGCTTGAGTCACAGTATTGCCCTTTCTGCATACACCCACACGTGTCTGTTACGTATGTGCAGCTTATGGGAGATGTATGAATGATAGCAGCACTGCAAACGCCCTGCCAGCAAACAAGGAACTTGTATACACTCAGAAAATAGGTATTGATGCAGAATTTATGTCAAAATAAGAGGAAGTGAAGAGTGCACAAAAGTATTTGTTTTGTGTGACTATAGGAATCCTCAAGAAATTCCTTTCAACCAGGGGATTGCAGTGAGGAGAACAATGAAAACGTGTCAGTGGTAGATTTTTGTCTGCTGATGGATATATTTACGACTGAGGCATGTGGCTTGATGTCTGCGTGGCATTTTCCATATTTGAGAATGAGAGCCCTGTACTCTGGCTTAGCTTTGCYGTAGGGCACAAAGTCAGTCACTTCCCTGTAACTCAACTTTTCCCCATCTGTAGAAGGGGAATCGGTAATCGCTCATTGTTCTCAAAGCACTTTAATGTTTAAGGACATACCATAATCCCTGCTGTTCTTCTCACAAATGTTCTATAGAATAATAACAGTAAATTGAAGATTTGTAGAGGTTACATTTGTAGAAACAGATTTCCCTGTGCTTACAGTTTTCTGCAATTGACTGTTTAATATCTGCACCTGCAATTACTTCTGGGTGTAGCTCAAGCTGCTTAGGTGTCTGAGAACTTGATTGTGCTCATGTATCAGGTATTTAGGCACCAAAGTATTGTGCCTTATGCCTTCACACAGCAGCACCTAGAAAACTGCAAGTGTAGTGAAAGAGGTCGGCTTGAAGATCAGGTCCTTGCAGTTTACAAAAGTGTTGGCTGAAACAGGGAAACGGGCCATGAAGAAAATTCTATTAGATGAACAATTCCTTTTCGTCCAGTTTAGGCTGTGTTGTGCTGAATGTGAAGTSCCTCTCCTCGTTCTGTTGGATTGCCCTTTACTCAGAAGGGCATGTAATTCTCTGGGCAGCTTAATGCCTTTTCAGCCTGTGCCTTTCCCTCGTATGGCTCTGAATCTTCCGCCGGCTGGTACTGCTCACTGAGCACACTGATGKGCCGGCGGCTCACAGTAAAGCTCGAGTCTTATCTCTTTGTAACGTGTGCATCTCCACCCAGATTGTAACCTGAGGTTTTTCAGAAGTGTTCAGTGTTGGCTTACTCTGCCTTCCTGCTATGAGGGGGAGATTTACGCTTTTTTTCCAAGGCAAGTGGAGTGAGATAGGTGCTTAGCACCTTTGAGAAACTTTCCTTATTCAGTAGCTTCTAATCAAGGAAAAAAYGAGAGTTTGAGGGATTGCAGGTTCAACTCTTTCACAGCTTTGAAGAGCCTTTGGGATTTCRCCAGTCTTAGCTTGTCTCTTGGCATGCCGGGGCCCTTGGGGTTGTGCTCGGCAGGTATTGCTTTTTCTGGATCCCAGAGCGGGATTTGTTAGGCTCACCCGCCTCCYAAACCTTCCTGCCAGGCAGTGCTGCTGGCACTTGGGCTGAACGGTGAGCCACATCCTGGGAATGAACTGAGGGCCTTCTGCCTGCCTTAGGCTATCTTCTTGAGTGTCACTGGCTAAACATGTATTATTACTACTTTTCTTTCGTGCCTATACATCTTCACAAAAAATATAGTCTCTTTCCTCCCCAGCAAGAGACAAATTAAAAGAGTCTGCGATTTTAAAAAATAAATGCACACAAGGGGGTCACTTCCCAGTCACCTGGGTTTCTATTTCCCTATTTGCGCAGCTTTCCCTGTTGTCTATCCTGAATTCAAAAAGACAAGGGAAGACCTGCTAACGTGTTTTATTTCTTTTCTCAGTATTTCTGGCTTCTTGTGCTCTCACGAGGTTTGGTTGGCATCGGTGAAGCAAGTTACTCCACTATTGCACCAACCATCATAGGAGACCTTTTCACCAAAAACACAAGGACCCTTATGCTGTCTGTTTTCTACTTTGCAATTCCTCTTGGCAGGTAAGTGACATAATGCTTCTTTCATCTGGCTTTGGCTTTTCTCTTAAAGTAAGCTCACACAGATCTGAAGTTGCTAATGATGATAGTTCCTCTGGTTTTGGTTGGAATGGTTTAGACAGGAAAATATTGTGAGTAGTGACTAATTAGTTGCAGGAATTGGATTCTTTTTCTAGCCCTGTTACTGGTTCATGTGTGACTTTTGGGAATTTGTGGGAAGGGTTTGGGTTTTTTTTACAGCAATGGAAATGGAATCAAAATATTTTAGCTGACTTTTTTTTAGCAGTATTAAACTATCATTTTGAATAATGTTATGTTGGTTCTCTGAATCATTGCTTCGATTCATTTGAGGTCTASGCCTTCTTTAGCCAATGTCTTTCAKGTTACTGYGAAATCAAGATCTCTTAAGACACTGGGCTGAGTTTTCAAAAGTGAGCGAATGGGTACCTGCTTCTATATGACAGTCTAAATAGCAGAGGCTTCCAGAGGAGTATGCTGTATAACATACACAGTTTGAAATTTTGACTTTTAAAAATATTTTTAGTTTAAGCTCAAATTCTGCCCAACCTTGAACTTGGCCAGTCTGACTAAGTTTGGAAAATGCGGCTAAGCCAATCTTAAATGACTTGGTAGTTTCAATAGCAGTGGCCAGTCCATTTTAGTGCTGTTGCCACTGAAACAGCAATTAGGAGAAATTGTGAAGTCTAGTGTAGACAAGGCTAAAGAGAGAAGCTGTAATGATCGTTTGCAATCAGTCTTAACGCAGCGCGGTGGAGGACAGCCAAGCCCATAGATGCTTGATGAAGGCAACAGACAGGCTCAGATTTGGAGTAGTTATTTCCTCTGGCGCTTTCTTTCAGTTGAGTTCCCTTATCAGCCCGGTGCAGTATGTGATTGTTGGGAYAGCAGGGAATCTCTGATTTTATTTTTTTTTATTTTATTTTTTAAAATAATGGCTGACCTTCTGTTGTGAGGTTGTAGGAGGGGTGGGTTCACGTAGTTTGCATAYCGATTCCCAGAGTTGGACAACATCCTGTGCAAAAGTGGCATCACGAGTTCATTTCCAGCAGGGAAAACATGGGCAGCAGTTTAATCCCCCCCAGTTTAGGGAAAAACTTCTGGTTTAGGGTGGTGCATTTTACAAGTTAGAGCACTCATCCCTGAGATAAAACTCACAAACATCCATTTGCTCTTGAGGAAAAAGAAATAGCCAAGTCCTTAACTGGTGAAAAGTATATTTTCCCAAGAGGGCCAAGAATGCCAAGTATTTACATAGAGAATCCAGTGAACTATGGCTAGCAAGAAGTGACAAATATTCATCCTGTTGAGGCTGATTCTGGGACTTAATTCTCTCAATATCAACAGAGGTTTGAATCCATGGTTTGATTTTGGGGCCTGTCTGTGTAAAAAGCCCAGTTTGGGGGTTATTATTGATGGCAACCTCCAAAGCTTAGCAGACTGTTCAATAAAGGCATGTGATGGCTGACAGCTGCCCCACAGCAGTCCTGGCAACTTTTAGCCAAGGCAATCTCAGCAACAACTGCAGCAGTTTGAAAAAAAGAAAATTCACATCCATTCAGTTCACTTTGAGAGAAACGCGGTTACGTTCACCTTTATCTAGTCTCTTGTGAGCCACCTTTTGTTACCACAGTGTAATTCTTAGCATGTAGCTGAAGGTCCTGCTTGCTCCTTTATCTTCAGAGGAGATTTCCAAGCTTCAGGTCTGATGTTCTCCCATCAGACTGTCTTGCTTATTCTTCTTGGGTTTTTTATAAGCTTATGGAAAATGGTGTCTTCATGAGTAGTTACAACGAAGTACTATTAAATGGCAAGAAAAAATTTAATGATAGAATATTGTGTGTCCTTGAAGGGCACTTCTTAACTGAGAGCTTGAACATAAAATTGTTAAGTATTCGTATTACTGCACAGAAAGGCCTGATGTAGAAATTGAATTGGGAAATAAATTCTTTTTGAGACTTTGTTTCCATCCACTGTAGATTGAAAGGTCAGCTATAAACTTGAGATCAGTGTCTGAATTTGCATCGGATTTGAGCATTCTTAGATCAACAGTGCTGGGAAGAGTTACGTATTAGCCACCATCAGCTTCATCCCCCGTGTTTCTTCCTGCAGGAGAAGAGAGCCTAGGGCACACAATATTGATTGCGACTTTTTTTATCTTTGTTTAAGAACAGCTATGATTGTGGTACTCTTACTCTCATCTTTGTATTTCTTGCAGTGGCTTGGGATACATCACTGGGTCAAGTGTGAAGCAGGTTGCTGGAGACTGGCACTGGGCGTTGCGGGTAAGCTAC
The DNA here is from genome assembly GCA_030449065.1 of Oceanodroma leucorhoa. Lineage (NCBI taxonomy): Eukaryota > Metazoa > Chordata > Aves > Procellariiformes > Oceanodroma > Oceanodroma leucorhoa. The sequence goes on along the minus strand of JASVER010000060.1, from coordinate 3,702,519 downwards.
TCCTGATAACATCGTAATAACAGTTGCATCAGTTGATCAGTCTTAGGAAGAGTTCTATTGCACAATTCAACCTGTTATTGTATGTAGAAGGTAAAAGATTGGAAATTGCATTTATGGATATTAAGTGCATAGCAGATGCATTCTCTAGGCAAATGGGAAAGGTATGTGGTTTTGGCTCGTTGTACTTGTTTTTTTCCCTGCCTGGGAGCAAGAATGTTCCAATCACTTTATTATCAGTCAACCATGATTTCTTGATGGGGATGGGAAGACGAGGCATTGGCCTTAAATCAACTCCACAGTCTTTCAGTCCCCTGCTGTCAAGAAACTCCGAGAATGGCTTCCTGCTTTGAGGAAAAAACACTTTGTTCCAGTTTCCGCTTGTTTTTCTGCCCTGAGACAGTCGGTTTCCTTCTATTTTAACCTCTTGGGACCTTGATAAATGTGTTGAAAAGATAATACATTCCAATCACATACGCACAAACAGATCCTGCACACAAAGATGTCTTGAAAGAGGTGAGAGGAAGTAGCCCAGCAGAACTGTTTTCTGACCTTTGGCRGTTTGGGTGGCATGAGCCCCCATGAGGTGCATTCTCTGGCTCTGGCACTTCATGAAGACAATGAATCTCATGAAGCTCAGGCCAACAGCATTTATAACAGTAGGTGATGAAATACATGGGTTCCCATCTCAAGCAAATGTGCCCTTCTGTGACACAGGCCATTCCYTCTCTGTCCAGCCAGGGTATGCAAAGCCAGGAAAATCACCGTGAACAGTTCATCTGCAGCTAGGAGAGTGGAGAGTAGTTTCCAGCTGTGAACCTGAAATGAAAAGTTTAATAGCCTACAGCTTCACACCAAGAGGATGGCTACCTCATTCAGTAGCAGAAATGCTKTAAGGGTAAAATTAACTTTTGAGCGGAGGCCAACACAAGGAATAAGAAACCCCAAAGCCCCTCCTCCTGGTCAGTGGGCTTTAATGAGGTTGATACGTTGGAAAGCTCTTGTGTTTCTGTCYGTAAAACCCAAATGATTAATTTGTGCAAAGAAATCCTCACTAGCATCTTTCTCTTCAGATGAAGTCTCCATAGTTATCCTGAGAAATCCAGGCTGTCTGCAAGACTGTACCCCTTATGGGGTCATGATTTCCACTATAAATGACACATCGATGCATGATTCCCTGACCATGCAAAATCGCGGGCAATCTGACAAGCTGCACACTCCTATGATAGTTGCTGTGGTTGGCATTGCTTAGTTTTTGTAGTCAAACAGCACATGTTGAAAGCTTCCGGACATCAGTGTAAAGCAGCCTCCGTCCCTGTGGCAATTATTGTGCTCTTGCAAGAGGTACAAGATTCCCCTAGGTGATGCTTCCCTCTSTGACCTCCTGTGGTCTCCAAATCCGGAGGAGGTCGGGAATAATCTGTACTTCAATGGGCTGAAGAAGACAGAAGGGCACTTTGACAAGTGGCAGCTTTGTCTCTGGATCTAGCRGTAATGTCAGTGTTTCATTGAAGCATTACTAAGTATCAATGGATATTGTCCTGTTGGAGGATTAAGCCTTTAGATAAAAATCAAGGAGACTTTAAATTATATGGCCCTAGAAAATCCCAGCATTTCAATGTTTTTTTACTAGTGCTGTGTCTTGTGTTCAGCTGTAATAAGGACACTGTATCAGGCTTCATTTATCCCTGGATGAGGGATTTTCCTGACTTTCCAGTTCTGAAATATTTTTGCCTTCCCTTCCCTTCCCTAGAAGAATTCTGGGTTTGTCGTCTTTGGATGTGAAACACTGCTGTATGTGTAAAGGCCATTCTCAGGTTGTTATGGGAAGCATGGTTTTTTTGGAATAGGAATTTATTTTTAAAGTGGCAGGTATAGAAGAGATGATAGTTTGGTGAAAATCTGTGTTCCTGTTTTCCTAACGGAGCTATTTTCCATTCTGACAATGATGGAATTTCAGTGTCAAAACAAGAATCATGTTTGTAGCTTGCAAAACACTGTGGGATCTTTGTATTTTTGTCTAGTGATTGGGAGAAAGGACTGGAAACTGGGAAACCTAATCCTTGAATGTGTCGKTTTCCTATCTTCCAGCCTGAATTTTCAATATTTCTTGGTCTGCTCTACACTGAGGTAATCTGAGGAAGCTGCCTGAAAATAGGAAGCCATTGTGGGTTAGCTGGAAGAGGGATGCATGTCAAGCAAGGATTTTCAAAGCCAGCATGCTCCCTACATCCAGAAATCCTGGCCTCATTGCCTTTAAAAGGCTTCTCTACTCTCCCAGAAACTAGTTGGTCTCTTAGCCCAGCTGGGAGTAGGTTTCCAAAGAGTTAATCACTAAAGAACCGTATTTAGGTGAATCTTGGTACCTTAATAAAACAAAAGAAATGGACTGTCTTAATCAGAGTATTCTCAAAGCTGCATGCTTCCAGAGTGAGATAAGAGAGTCCAGGGAATGACAGGGAGGAAGGAAAGCAGCAGACGCCTCAGTGTGCTCACAGATTCTGGCTAGCTGTAAAGAATCGAGTTGCTGAAACAAAACTAATGTAATCTGCTTCTTACTCACTAGCCAAAGCAAACCCTGCTGACTCCTGTGCTRTTCCCTGTTCCTTTCTTGCAGGTATCTCCACTCCTGGGAATGATAACGGGGACACTCATCTTGATATTTGTACCTGCTGCTAAAAGAGGAAATGTTGAACAACTTGGGGGACAGCTGAAGGCTCGGACCTCATGGCTGAGAGACATGAAAGCCCTGATTAGAAAGTAAGGACACTCTAGTAAAAAGCATGCTTTGCCTCTGATGCTTAGTTGGAACATCCAATGGCCTGTACTTCTTAGCACTGTGAGACTGGAAAGTGACAACATGCAGGGAGTTACAGGACCTAGGAAAGAAAATCACAGTTACATTTTCACGAGGGATCGACTGCAGTGACAACGATGGATTCCAACTTTTGCTCTAACCTTTCCAAGATTGAGATCTAAGAAAGAGTCTGCTTTGTTTGGCTCATACTTCAGACAAATCAAGGCTTTTGAAGTGTAGAAATTTCTGTGTTCCTCTATTAATTGTTGTGCCAGTGTTGTTCAGACACTTAGATYCTTTTTCTTCCTTGAAAGAGCTACTCTGCTGAGGGGAAAAACGAGTTAAGTGCAAGAGCAATTTAAGAGGAGAAAATACACRAAAGTTTGCACTACATGGCCAGTTTAAATATATATGTTTAGACAACCACATGTGACTGAATGTATGAGCACTGAATGTGCTTGTGTATGTGCATAAAAGATCACGTGCTCACGAGTGTTTAAGCAGCTGCCCTTGCTTCCRGAAAGCTTGCCTGTGAATGTGCAAATACTTGCATTTGTGAATTCAATGTTACATCAGAATTCTGATGGGAAACTTGTGGTGTCCTTCATTTTTAGAACTGCTGGCTAGAATRCCTTCCTGGTATTGTCATCCAGTATCAAAGGACTATGAAAAGTGATGATGGTTAATTTATCRATATTTCTATATTACTTTTTTTGTTAGTTTATCCAAGTAGTAATCATATGGTGGCATGGACGGGGTGGGAGAAGTGAAACTGGTAGTTCAGGCAAACAGGTGATATTACAGTGAAAGCCCTGTAATTCACACATCATGTCTTAGTGACTAAGTACTGATTGTCTTCTGAAACAGTCCCATGAAAAATGGTCTCTTCGAAGCACCTCTGAAGGGTTAAGTACGTGATTATCAGTGGAGCATCGTGTATGAAGAAATATTCCGTGCCTTTTATTCTCCATTGCTTTGTACCTTGTATTATCTCTGCCCCTTGGCAAAGGGAGGTCGCTAGTATGGGGGAACACTGTGTTTTGTCACTGRAGCACTGGTTCCTGTCCTGGGGCTCCTGCTCTTTCACTTTTCCCACTAAACTTTCTCTTGGTTTTGCCTTTTGTGTCTCCACAGCCGCAGCTACGTGTTCTCATCGTTGGCCACCTCAGCTGTCTCCTTTGCCACAGGGGCACTTGGCATGTGGATCCCGCTCTACCTTCACAGAGCACAGGTCGTGCAGAAGACAGCAGAGACCTGCAGYTCACAGCCCTGCGGCACCAAAGATAGGTGAGATTCATACTCTGCTGCTTTAAAGAAGTGGGAAAAGGGGGTGGGGGCTTATTTACCAGAGGAAACGGGCAAGTCCCATGGAGTCAAGTTACTAGAATGTCTGTAATTTCCTCTAGGTCTTTGCAACAATGATAGGAAATGCTGGGATTGTAAACTAGGTTTTATTTCTCTTCTTTTCTTCATCGCATGAAGTCAAACCAAGGGAGAAGCAATGACCTCAGCTCTGTCTTAGTTCCCAGGCTATAGTGCAGAAGTAGAAAAGAGACTGCTCTCTTTGCCTTAGATGATGTTTGGAGAGCTGAGAGTTTGGTTTCTTAAGACCCAAGCTGTTTTCTGTGATAGCAGCAGAATCAGCTGGCAGGTTGGGTAGCCGCAGCAGTGGCTATAATTCAGGGTTCCCCTAAAGGCTGCAGGGGCTGACCCTGAAGACTTTTGTTTCTGTGTGAAGGAGGACTTCACTGTGTTTCATTGCTCTGTACACTACCGTGTATGCTGAGTTATGCTGAAAAATGGTGCAGAGATCTGGGACACTTTGGTCTGGATTGCTTGATGTTATATGGTGGTTTGGTTTTTCAGTCCCAGCTATATAATATCACTTGCAGCACATAAGCTATGAAAAGTAATTCATCGTTTTGTGCTTTATCATGATGGCACAAAACATAAAATGCTAAAAAAGCATTTCTCCAGGTGAATAAAAGATATGAAAAACTGCCTTTTGTCAGCTCTTTCGCTTTTTAGCTTGTGAGGGAAAAATAACATCAGGAAAACCTTCTTGCTCTGGCTGACACAATCCCATCTCAAGTAAACTACTTAGTGGTTTGGAGTACCATCAACTAGAGCGCCCAGCAGGCAGCCTCAGTCTATTCTTCAAAAATGCAGTGAGCAGAAAATACAGCTCCAGTCAGACTGCCCATCTGCCATTTACAAAGAGAAGTTTTCCACTCCTCGATGACACCTATATTTTGAGCTGCCCTGGAGCTGCTGTAATGTAGTTGCCAAAGACTCTGTAATCCAAGTCCTGCACATACAATACGAAGAATCCTTGACAGCTCCTGGCTCTTTAAATTTAAACTAACACATTTCAAATATGTAACATAACAGCAAAATAATCCAATCAGGCTTCTTTGAGGTGGTCTGAAAGGAGTTAGAAAGTCAAAGTATGTTGAAAAGTCCTGTTAGGTTTCCGTTTCCTTAAGCTTCCTAGCGGCTGTTCTGTCCATGATTTCCCCTTACGTGATCAATGTGCAGGTTATTACTTAGTTTTGTGCATGCATAATTAGCTGTACAATGCACTTAATAAAAAGCTCAATTCCACAGAAAGAAACAGTATGAGCCCTTTGCACCTCTTTGCATGTTGGTCAATGCCTGTGTACAAGGCTGAATTTCATATGCTGTTTTTCTTATTTGCAGGAGAAGAGTGCTAAAATCACAAGCACTCAGCAGAGGAGCTCATTTGTTTTATTTTAATTTCCAAAGCCAATGTGCAGATTTCCATTAGTCAGTTTACCCTAATAATTTGTTCAAAGACCATGCCCATTTTTGGGAAAAAGTCCAAAAAGAAAACCTGTCTCCTTTTTTTCCTTTTTCTTTTTAATAGCTTGATCTTCGGAGCAATCACATGCTTCACTGGTTTCCTGGGCGTAATCACAGGGGCCGGGGCAACCAAATGGTGCCGGTTAAAAACCCAGCGAGCTGATCCTCTTGTCTGTGCTGTTGGCATGCTAGGATCAGCCATCTTCATCTGTCTGATCTTCGTTGCTGCCAAGAGCAGCATTGTGGGAGCCTATGTAAGTATAACCCTTTGCATATGCCAGTCTCGCTCTTACTCTCTCTACCAAACTCCTTAGAAGACTGTGTGCATTGTCCCCTGCAGGAAGCCCAAGATGTTGGTCTTGCTTTTCCCCTTCTGAACGTCCTTCATTTTGCCCCTTGGCATTTTGGCACTATCTAGATGTGCCTGAAGGGAAAATGATATCTCAACTGCTTATCCTCTCTCGCTAAGTGTCATCAGAATTTAGAGCTGGGGATTTAGCGCATGCATGGAAACCCACCATTCCCTGCCTTTGGGTTGTTCTATCTATACCTCTATCCATACCTCTATTGCTCTCGCCTAATGTTTTGGTACAGGAAAATTGGCCACTTTACTTACAATAAGGGTATTGTAGCTGCAGTGGCACCAAATTATAATTACAGTATAATTTGTCTGTGGGCATGCTTTTGGCTGCCTGTAAGTACTATTAATTTCCATAACTAGGTAGCTTGCTGCAGACCAATATTAATTACCATGTAATTTCTATTTCTTGTTATCTGTATTACCATAGCACCCAAAAGTCCTAGTCATAGCCCAGGAACCCACAATACTTGATGCTGCACAAATGCAGGTTAAAACATGGTCCCTCCCAAAGTGTTTATAATCAAAGTATATAAGAAGACATTAGATCCAGACACATAGACTGAAGGGAAAAGGGGAAAAACTTAAGTATAATAATCCAGCCTCAGGCTAGAATCTTGCTTTCAGTAGAGAGTAGAAATCCAGTACACTGGACAGGTCCTAGGTTCTCTTTCAGTGTTATAGAGAGAAGCCTAGGACCTGGGAGAAGTTTTTGAAGGGAAAGCATGAGATGGTTGGACTAGTGGGCTAATTTCTGAAAGCCCACCCTTAGCTTCCACATTGCAGTGCACACTCCACCCAGCAAGGAGAATTCATTTACAATTAACCAATCAACCAATCTAATGTGGTTCCTTGTTTCCCTATATTTCTAGGACTAGCCTAGCCATGGTTATTTTCTGAGTATTTCAATAGCTGCCATCGTTATGGGGAAACACAAGAAGAAAGAGTGAAAGTTTAAAAACATTAAGCAGAACCAAGAATTCCTACTCTGGCTCTTTAGAAAGTGTCAGAAGGAGATTCGGTCCTCTGGTTTGTGGCATGGTCTAGAACTAACCTTTGATTCAGTCATTAGCAGAAATATGATCACCTCAGACAACCTGTAAGAGGGTTGTCTCCACCTCTTTGTGCAGCCAGCCCTGTGATTTTCTCCTTTCTCAGACCTGATGACAGACATGTTCATTTGTGGTGTGTAGTCTCTTTATGCAGAAAGTCCTCCCTTTCTAAGCTGGAAATACTGTTTTCAAAAATTTTGCAGCAAAAGGTGGTTATTGGTCTCATTTTCATCTTTTTTTCTTAGTTTTTTTTTTTAAATAGCCATGTGACTATTCTGCATTGTGTAAATATATAAATATAGATGGTATTATTTAACCAATCTTAGAAACAATTTATTTTATTATGCGTGAGCAGTAAATCTAATAGAGAGTCAATGATTTGCAAAGGAAGTTATATCTGCATATGGAGGGGGTAKGAGGAATATAAGCCTGATGCTGTAAGGCTGATGCACACATTTGTTGCAGGTAACACTGCCTCTCCGTAGCTGTAAATATGCTTTCTCTGCTGCTGGAAACCTGATGTATAGAAAGCAGATAAGAGTCTAGTTATTGTGCCGACTGGGGAATCAGAAATCTGAACTCTCTTTAACAGATTCTACACGTGACAGTGGGCAAGTTATTTAACTTTGTTTTGCCTCTGCAAAAATGAGGATGCTTAACTTACAAAGGGTCAGGGTAGCTTAGATCATTAATGTTTGTAAATCACCTGGAGTTAGAAGATCTGTGGCCAAGCCAGCCACTATAAATTAATATAAACAGAAACCAATGACACAGCACGTGCTGCTGTTGCTGTTTAGTGTTACAGGTGCTAACCCCACTGAGAGAACAGGTCTATGCTGGAGCTACCAGTGTCTCATAACACAAGGTACTATCATGGTGCTGCTGTGGATCAGTTGAATTGACTTTTCAAAACAAGTTTCAAACACGAGCCCRTGTTTTTCCATGCCATTCAATGCTATTGCAATCTTACAGACTTCCAGAGTGTTTAATTCCCTTGTATTTCCATAGGAGACCTGTCTTGCAAGGTTGCGTGTTGTAGCACTTTCTCATTACTGTCCGTTTTAAGTCTCATTGGTCCAAAATGAAGAAGAGACTGTTCTCTGACTCTGGAGTTGGAACACCTTGATATGGTGGACAGCACGATGGTCAAGGTTACCTTGCTCATCTCAAAATCCATGATAATAGCTTGTTCTGGAAATAATACAGTGGTGGCTTTTCTCATCTCTGATAGCTTCCTTGACAGCTGTGTCCTGGCTCTCATCCTGAAACAGCGTCTCTGAGTTCTGTATCACTGTGAAAGGCAAGAGCAGTGTTCTGGTCTGTTCCCCGACATGGTGGTATTTCCACGCCTTCTGTACTGTGACTGTCCTTAGACTTCTGTCATTGACCATACCATGCTAAAATTGAAGGGTTGCTGTTTTTCAACCCCTCGTTGGCTTAGAGCCTTAAAATCATCACTTCCAAGTATTTAGATGGGTCCCCATGAGATGGAGTTCTCTCACACTGGGCTGTGGTCGCCACCAGATCACCATCTTCCTCCCTGCTCTAGTTAACAGTCGAGAGTTTTTAATTTCAGCTGATATYGGCRTCAGCATAAATTAAGTGTTCAGCACTCCAGCAAGAATCGRCAGAGCCCTCGATCTTTAATTTCTTGGCTTTTTGRGGTTTGTGTTTTTGGAAAAGACCTGCATGTCCTTTGGCATGATCACTTTGCCCCTTACAGGCTGTCARCTGTCTGCTCTTTTCCTCCCCTGAACACGCGTACTTTTTCTCCCCTGCTCAGTCCTGTCTTACGGGTGGTTTTGGTCCCTGAGGGCAACTGCTATTCCAGTTCTGTAGCAGCCACTCCTACCTGGAGCAGGTAGACAGACTTCTTTTTTCCATCCAATCTTTTCTTACCAATCCAGTAAATTATTGGCAGTGCTAGGAGTGTCTGGAAAGGTGGAATAAAACAGCATTCTATATCACTTAGCTGCCCAGACACTTGTATTTCTGTCTTTTACTACYTTGCTTGGCTGTATAGTCCAATCGGTTCTTATTCTGTGTTCCTTGCAGTGTGTGGATTTGTGTGTTGTAGTCGGGCTCCTTAAAACAGCGATTTGCATATCTTTAGGTCCCACTCTTTCTGAAATATGTACTCTTTGAAATGTTGGTTTTCAAACCTGTCTCTTGAAACCCATTAGCTGTATGGCATCATTGTATCGCACTACTCAGACATTTCAGCGGCAGATTTTAGACTACTTTAAATTTCCAAATGACTGGAGAGAGATGGTTTGCCTTCCTTTTGAGAGTGTTCCAAGTTCCTGTTGTACCTCAATTTCAACATCTATTTCAATTCCTCAAAGACAGTTTATGATCTTTCAGAAACAGCAACTCCCAGGGTAAAACCTTGCCATAGAGCTTTTACAGCATCTCACGCTCAACTCCAGGGACTTTCTGTTGACATGGTRTTGGTGACTTACCTACTTCTGAGGCATCGATATTGCCCAACACTGAGATGGAGATAGACTTGCTTCAAATTCAAGAGTACATGTGGGAGTCTTACCCAGCATTTCAAAGAGAAATACAGATAATGAAGATGTCGACAGATATGCACTTTGCAAATAGCCATGGAAGGAGTTTAGATCTCGCTGTGAGAGCTGCTGGTGTGACCCCTCTGAAACAACTTTACTTATCATTTTTGGGAATCAGAATTTGCTAACTGACCACATAAACAGAAGACTTGAGGGGAACATAACTTCTATCAGMTCATCACAGGTGAGCAACTGGACACCAAATGGAGATGGTGAGATATTATGSAACACAGCTGGATTCAGAAGAGGATATATCTCTAGAGCTGAAATGTCAGTGTAAAATGAGGCTTTGAAAAGTGTGTGAGGAATCAAAACCGTGACCATTTCAGGAGCTATTGATCTGTTCTGGAGGCTGCCCTATTTGCAGTAAGCATCCCTAGAGTCTCTCTTCAGCAGAAATGCCACRTATCCTCATATGCCCTTTGCAGTGGATGAACTCATTTTTATAAATCCCCATTAGCAGCTGAAGGACAGACTTTTTTTAATGTCAGTATCTTTTGTCCTACTTTTGGTCTCCCTCTTGTTCCTCTTTTCCTTTTACCAATATCCACGTATTAAGCATCTGTTTCATGGAAACRTGTTGGGTGAAATACACATTCAACAATTCAAAACTGGTGCGCTCTGAMGTTTGGAGCATTTCAGTCCTATTTATTTATAGGACTTGGGCTGAATTCCTGCAGAAGGGGGCAAGTTTTACTTGCTGCATGTGGCAATTCATATGTGTGTTATGTGTATGTAATTTATATAACCTTAAGGCAAGCAGTTGCCTGTTTGCAGTACTGTATGAACAGGCAGGGCATGTCGATGCTGCATTCAGAAGTGTGATTACATCTTTCCCAAGCTCAATTTAATCTATCCAGCCACAGAACCCCAGCAACAGCAGCTGCACAGCTGTAGTAGGACAGATTTCAGAGCAGGTCCTGAGAGCCCTTGCTACATGACACGTGGCTCCAACTCCCGTCAGCACCTTGATTCATTGGATCTGTGTTTCTTAGCTTGGCAGTTGCCATTTCCAGTGAGAGCCAAGTTCAAGGCAGACCAGTGGACAGTGGGAAAATGGAAGGAGGAGATTTCCTAGCTGACCAGCTGGGCCATAATGACTGGCTCAGACACCATCACAAAGGAAGCAGATCCAGTCACAAAAAGAGGGRATAGGGAGGGAGAACRTGTGGGAAACAAAGACAATTTTAGAAACAAATAGAGGAAGCTTTCTGTAGGTCAATGAGTAAGACTTGCTAAATAAAGCAAACWGTTCCTGGCAGTGACACGATGGTCTGAGGGGCTTAGGCAATCTCAACTGGTGTGTGGGAAAGATAATTGCAGTGGTCACATCAGAGCCATAGCTGCCAATCTTGGAGGTCCTCCTCCCACCCCAAACTGCGCCTGTGCAAGCAACAAGGACTGGGACTGGGACTGTCAGCCCGTCAAAGCTCGCAAGAACACCACAAAACAACATCCATCCGAATGTTTCCTCAGAGCAAAATGTACCGTGTATTTCTTGCCAGCTTTGTGTCATTAATGAATTGTAGCCTATTCAACATAACAAAAACTGAGCAGAAGGCAATTAAAAGGGGAATCTTCAATTACCTGAATCCAAATCTCCACAGCTGTTATCTCCCAACTACCAACAGGGATTCTAGGAGTAATGTTTTCTCTCTAGATGCCGCAGAAAGAAATGGGTTAGCTGGGCAAGCCACCTTTTGGGGGACATCTAGTAAAGGAGTTTGGCTTGCCTTCTTGCTGGTGGGAAACAGGGGAGCTGGTTTTTACAAGTCTGGTTATTTACATAGCACTTCGTCTGTGCGTTCTGCTCTTCACAATACGCAAAGGAAGAGGGAAACGTGTGTGTGGAAGATCCTTGTTTTTTCATCCTGTTGAACCTACATTTCTTTGTTAAATTGTTAACCTACAGCATAAAAGCAAAAGTTTCATTATTGAAATATGGGTAAAAAGCTTTTTGATGAAGGCGGTGTTCCTCCTGAAGCCGTGTCACCCTTGCTGCATTGGACTCAGTTTGATGAACATTTAATGATGAGGCCAGGTTAAATTAGTTTCTCCTCTTGATCATTTCCAGTTCTCCAACTGTGTTTGTAGAACCATTTAGTGAACTGCACCAGGGAACTGATTTGGGTTAAAAATAAGAAAAATAAGYAAAACAAGCCCCTCTTCCCTTACCTCCCCCTCAACAAACGATTCTTTGCTCCATCTCAGTTTCCTGACCTGAATCCCTGCTTGGCTCTGTTGTCCCAGCACGACTGAGAAGGCAGTAAGGGATGGGAGTAAGCGAGGAGGGAGTGCCAGAGGTGGAAAGGATATGTGGTGGCGGTTTATACCACACCAAAACAAAAAGCTCTCATCCCACTACATACACAGGGCTGTTAATGTATCTTGTTGACCATCTTCGTAGAGTCAAGAGTTATATTTCACCGTGAGACACTGATGTTGCAAAACCCATACTTAAGTCCTGTCCTGACCGTACGTAGATCTTACCAGTGTAATGTTTGAGTWGTTGTAGTGCCTCGCCCTGAGTGCCCCTCAAAAAGGACAGCAATATGCTAGCAGGGGAGGGAAGGGACCTTGCACATAGTGGGTAGAGAACCTCATTTGGTWTGCTACAGAGCTTAACACATAACTTGACTCCTAGTGATGAAAATGACTGTTTTGGGGCCTTGTGGCCTTCTTGCCTTTTCTAACTGGCTTTTTGGAACAGAATGAATTAAGTATGGAAGCTCAGGGCTGTCTCTTCTTGCTGGCTTCTCRTATTCTTCTATTACCAAGTGTGTCAGCCTTTTATTTAGCTGCTCTGTAGATCATAAACAGTTTACACTAATGAAGTTGCAGGCCAAACCTCTAGAGCTCTGATAAAAATCTCTAGTTTTCTGATATTCAGGATAAACCACARCAGTAACCAGGAACGTATTGTGTACAGAAGAATCCTTTGAGCAGGTTTGAGACCAAATAAGCAACAAAGGAAAGTTTGTGACAGGTTATTTTTCCCTTGAATGTCAAGTGAATAAATCTTCTCCTTTTTGTGTGTTTTGTTACAACAGATTTGCATTTTTATCGGAGAAACTCTTCTGTTTTCAAACTGGGCTATCACAGCAGACATACTAATGGTGAGTGTACTTTGGAACAACATCTTTCTCTTCTGGTGGCCAGAGCAGTTTGTCAGCTTGCAAGAACAACCTGAAGTTCACARTTTCTTCCAAATGCGTAGCCCCTACTTCAGCCTATTCTTTTTTTTTTTATTTTATTTTCCCCTGGATGAAAAGGAAAGTGAGATAGAGAGAAAGAAAGAAAAAAAGATTATTCTTGTCCTTTGTTCGAAGCACCAGGGCAAGGAAATGTCCAGAAGGGACACCATGACTGAATTAAAATAGTTTCCCCAAATCTTAAGTATTTGCACAAACCCCYATATGCAAAGAAATCAGCTAGCGTTTCCTAATAGTCAGCACATTAGTGGATTTTGTTATCAATAACTCAGCTTTGTTCTGCAATAGGAAATCCTTCCCTCCCTCCCTCCTCTGACCACAAAGGCAGCCATCTACCTCTCTCTTTGGCTTAACTCCAGCAAACCTACCATTCAACACATACACAATAGAAAACCACCTCTGGGAAAGGAGAGAGGAAAAGAAAGTATAAAGAATTTTTGGACTATGTCCACCTTGTCCAGGAGGAAACCGTCAGGGACTTTTCACCTCATGTCCTTCATTTTCCATTCTTTCTCCACCATAGAGATTTTTAAGCCTTTCAAATCAGCAAGCTGACCTCAGCAGCTAGATTTTAATATGAAATAGTCTGGACGTTTGTTAGAGAGCCTTGCATGTTTTGTAGATGCTTCCATCAGAGACGTACAGAGCCTATCAAACATACCGTATGTTGAAATCCCATTGTGAGGGAGGTTACTTGTTGCTTATTGTATGAAAAAGAAAGAAACTAGGGCACAGAACCATTACAGGACTTGCCCGAGGTCTTTTGGCAGGTTGTTGACAGAACTAAAAATATAATCAGCCTGACATCAATAGAAAACTCCCTTGACTTGTATTTGTTGCTTATGCAAACATCAATGAGAAAACAATCTGGCTCGGTATTCCTAGATGTAAAGATAACGGTGTTGATGTATTGATTCAGCAAAGAAGCTTCTGCTTAAGTTCTGTTTATGATTTAAGTTCAAGGTTGTGTTTATATTTGAAGGTAGCTCTGTACTTGCCGTAACTGCGTTGCCTGATGAACTTTCAATCTTTAACTCATTTGTGCAGAGAATGCTTTGGGAGGTGGGGTGGGATGGTTAATTCCACTTCTCTCAGATGTGAATAAAGCACGGAAAAACAAAGGTTATCAGTGTACTTCAGTAGCGTTAGATAGCTTTTAATTACCGAGGTTCGTTCCTCCTACCAGTTTAGCTTTAGTGTGATAGAGCTCTGCATGGGCTGAACGGGTGTTTACTCTGTACTTACATGGGGTTTGCAGCTTGTGCTGAATTCAAGGCTGCTGTGGCCGTTCATTAAGTGGTAAGTCAACACTTAGACAGATGTGCAGTCTACAGACAGCTGTGTTGAGGAAGAAATTATAGTACAATAATTGTATTTGCTCATTACTGCCTCCTGCCAGAGCTTCCTGTTGCATCCTGCCTTTGGCTGTGATGTTCCAGGAGCACTCCCAGCTCCCTCTGGTCAGAATTAGCTGATGGGCTTAAATAGCCGATCTTTTATATCCTCACTAGCATTGGCTGAAACAGGCAAGGGCTCAGCCACGGAGCACACCTGCAGTCGTCCAGCAGTGACTCTCAGAGAGCAGCCGAGGTAGTCACCTCTGCCGCCGGCRTAGCGCAGCTGGAGGGAGGGTACCTGTCGGACACGTTCAAGGTCCTCCAGAAAATCTGTGCCAGAGACCGAGCTGAAACTTGACCTACGTTGTCTCAAGCTGAGAGAGACATTTTTCAACCAACCTACTTTGTTATATCAAGTGAACTAAGGATGCCATCATTGTCCCATTTTAATTACTGAGATTTTTTGTGTTGATTTCAATGTGACTTCAGTATCCTGTAGCTTTTTAATAGGTTTTATAGGGTTTGCCATCTGTCTTACCAGCATCCTATAGTCAAGATGCATTTTGTAGGGATGCATTTGCAGTTATTTATGTTGCTTTAGTGTAAAAGAACKCCATGATAAATTATTAGAAATAATTTGGAATAATTTCTTAGTTCCAATTTCCAAAACATGGGAAAGAACGTAAAACCATGTAAAAATTGGATTTTGGTAATTGATGCCAACTCTTAAGCTAGCTGTTCTCTTGTCTGTTTAGGAAAATGAACTGAGCGTCATATATAATGCCCAGCTTAATGCRTTATCAGCACGAGTAGACCTGTAAAAGTGCTATACAAATAAATGTAAACATCCATTTAGATCAATGCAAGCCTGTAAACAGATGGTCTGAAGTGCATTCATATTACACAAGGGGTTTGAGAGGATGTTTAATGAGACAATAGGTGAGAGCCAGGACTATAACCATGTTTGACAGACAGCTTTATAAGAATTCCTAGCCAGAGAAAGGTGTGGATATGCTTTAGCGAGATGCACTTTAAATGTTTGGCAAATTAATTTCTACTGATTACTATTTATTTGGTGTAATCAGAAGTGTGTCTGTTCTTGCCTGAGGCTGGTAAGGAGTTTAAAAGCATTATTAGCGTAAGCTTAACAACACTTTCATCATATACATAAATATTATCCTGTTTTCATGGATAAAAAGCTCTCAATACTGGCTGAGCACTGTTCCCACTGATTTCATTATGCCAGAAGTGAGGCTTTTTGGAAACTGCATCYCAAATGATTTATTGTAGCTCTCCCAAGATTTACAGATCTCACGACTGCTTAAGAACCCTATCGGGCGAGTTGGTAAGCATCTTCAGAGATTTTGCAAGTTTAATTTCCTTGGCAAAACAAGGGTGTTTGCTTATTATCTTCAAATTCAATTGTTGGCTCTTCATAGCTTCATGCTTCCATTGCATCTACTGTTCTTGCCAGCGTAACGGTCGGGGTGCAGCTCCTCAAATTGCCTGCAGTAAAAGGTGCTGGGTGCTAGTTTTGGTAAACTGTCAGCACTGCAGAATGTACGGCACTACCTGAGATTTTAAAAGGCTGATATTTGTTCCAAATGCAAATTTGTACAAAACAAGCCTTATTCTCTTGAGCACAACTCTCCAAATCTCCTCCCAGGCACATGCTCAGATGGTGCTTAGGGAAGGGAGGGGGGGTGTTTCTTATGGAGCATGCTAATTATGAAACAGATTTTATCAGCCATCTTTGCAAATTGGCCTCAAAAGTACCAGAACCCAAAAGTAGCATTAAAACTGCCTTGTAACAGCAATAATGAATGAGCTACAGTGCAGCAGGCAGGTGTGTAACATTCTGAGATGTGCTGATGGTGGAATCTGGTCCTAATAGTAGGGTTTTTCCTCCGTAGCACATCTCAAAAATAAAGATGATGGGCAGAGGCTTGGTGGCATTTCTGTATAAGAGCCAGTAGGCAACTTAAAGGGCCTCAGCTGTTGCGATCACAATTTCTTCAGGTCTTTGCTGAGAAAAGCCATCCTCCAGTTTATGCAAAGTCCTGACACTCATGCAAAAAAATGCTCTGCATATTTCTTTTAAAACATTAGTTCTTTTCAAATGGTCATGAGCTGCCATGGAGGAGCTGCTTTAATGTTTTGCTCTAGAGTCAAAGTTTTCCTTTAGGCTTGAAACAGGCATAGGCTGGTGCTCAGCTGTGCTATAGGCATGGAGGAATGTTGCTTTTGTTCTGATTACCTTCCCTATAATKAAAAGCCAATTATTTATGTAGTATAAAATACTGCCCTATTTTTACAGCCAAAGATAAATAGCATTTCCAAAAGTTCTCATTGTTGCTTCTCTCAGCGTGCCTCCACACATCAGTAACCTGAGTGCTGTGGTTTAGATGTTAAGGCAGGGTGAGGAGTGCCTTTGAGTGAAGGTACCCAGTCTGCTTCAAACRCTGGAGCACAGCTCTGACCGGGAGGGATGTGCCAAGGGGCATCTCTGCAGCTCTGCTGTGGGCCGGGGGTTGCAGATGGAGGTGTACCGCGCCGTGTTGCGCTGKGATTTGGAGACCAGGTCAGCCTCCTCTTACTTCATTTAAAAGTATTTTTTTAGGCAGTGTCTGCCTGGCTTGAGTGAAGGGTCTCTCTCAGGCTGGTTTCTCTGGATCACCGCCTTTGCCTTTGCTGAACAGTAATTACAACAGGGACACCTGGACTATTTCCAGGCTCTGTCGATGGCTAGAATGGGGTTAGCATGTGTTTTCTTTGCCTTTGGAGCTGAGAGAGGCCACTGTGCATTGTCCTGAAGATTACTGTCTGACCCAGGAAGGGTAGCAAAGTGTTTCGGGAGGTAGAGTTTTCCATCAAAGATCAGGCGTAAACATCAGAACTTACCTCTTTGGGACGTGGCCTTTTACTGGGAGAAGGGTGATCTCTCCTTGGCTTTCCTGGTTATTTCAGACCAACTCATTCTGCTGGTTTCACTCCAGGAAGGGGATGTCAGCAGTAAACCATGGCCTTTCTGAACCTCTATTTAAAGAGCAGAGGTTTGCCAAAGCTGCTTGGTCAGCCTCCCTGCCCATCCTCTGTGCTGCCGGCCTCTGAACCTGGAGTCAGAGATGAGCCAGGACGATCCCACGGGCTTCCGCCACGGCTGCTGTGGCTCTCCCACCTCCAGTTCCTGTGGGATGTTCAAACCAGGCCATGTATGGTTTGAATTTAGGTCTATTTTAGTATCAAAATGCCCATTTAGAGCTGTAATTTACTGCTGTCTTCCTAGAACAGCAGAAAATGTTTGCTACCAACTACTTCCTCTCCATCAGAATAAAATGCTTTTCAAGTAGAGGTAGGGTGGAGTATTTTTTGGTGTTTTGGAGATGCTGGTTTAAGCCTTTTTTTCTTTCCAACATCTTTTTAGAGGAGGAGGAAAAATCTCATCTTCATTTGTTTGCCAGATGTTGGGTTTTTGGGTTGGGGTGGTGGTGGTGGGGTGTTTGTCACTTGAATTCCAGACTAAATTTCCTAAGTTTGGGCACTTTATAGTGCCAAACCATATCGATGGTTTCAACCATCAATAACTTCTTTAGCTAGGCAAACTGAAAACTTGCTGGAAATTGTATTGCTACTTTTAAAACTATATGTATGCATAATATAGATATACATGCAAAATTATGTCTAATATATGTGTGAATATCTATTAATGTGTAGAAATATATATATATGCACACACACACACATGATGCAGGTATCATTCAAATTTCTTTCTCCAATTGGCACTAATTCACTGCCATTCCCTGAAAATGGTAAGTTTTTAATAAATTTGCCATTTCCTTTGTCATTTTGCTAAGAAAATGGATAGAATATAGAGCCAGGCAGGCTTTCTTCTCCTTAACGTAAACTTTATAGAAAGGAAAATATTTTAACAGAAGTTTAAAATTCCCAGTTTCACAGATATACACAACTCTGGACTCTTGAATTAGGTAGAATTTYACTTTATCTTCTCAGATACCCTTTCTCAAACAGCTCTTGCAGAATGCTTCTCTGTTGCACCTGTGTGAACTGGGGCCAGGTGGGAAGAAGAACAATAACTCTTTTTTTTTTTTTTTTCCTTGTCTGTTCTTGTCTTCTGTCTAATCGATCCAGGTTGCACCCATTACCCTGCATCTTTGGGGAATGATAATGAATTGTGTGGCTCTCCCACTGTTTCACAGTGTGACCTTCAGTACCTTTCTGTGTCTCTAATTAAAGTCTAGACCTTATTTTCCTCATGGGATTTCTGTGAGCCTTCAAGCCTGTTTCGAGCTCCTGGATGCAAAAGGAGGACAGCGTAACATCCGCAGCCAGGTGGCTGCTGTGGATCTGATCTTCTTTTGCTCTTCTGCTGCACAACAGGAGTTTAACCCATTTAATATGTGGCATCAAAGTGCATTAGCAGTGTGCGCTTGCAGCTTTGTCAAACCAGTAATGAAAGAACTGGCAGGTAGTTCTGAAAGCACATGGTAAAACCCTAAGGAAAAGCMTTTAATCTAATTTTACCCATCGTTGGTAATTGGACTGAGATGATCATTCTAAATAGGCATCAGTTCTCGTCTAGTGTGGATTTTCTCAACACTGTTTCTTTTCTTTCCTTTTTTTATGGCTAACTCTTTCCACTGCAGACAGGGCAAATCACCTTCCCTACGAGGAAGTGYTAAAGCACTGAAACAGTGCTTCAGGTCCTGTGCCCTGAGATACGTCGCTGTTGAGCAGCGAGTTCTCCCTGCCTCAGTCAGCCAAGGTAAATTAATCTCTGTGTATCTGTAGCTGGGGATATGCCAGTCCTGAAATGTCACATTTAATTAATAAAGGACTTCAGGAAAGGATTGCAAGGAGGAGTTGAAGTCTGGGAAGGCACGCCTTCTAAAGAAAGACTAAAGGCAGCCTACCAGRGAGAAAGTGGACAGGTAAAAGGGATCATGGTCTACAAGTAGCTAAACAAGAGAGCCATTTCTGGCAGGGTAGATAGCTCTTCAGAGCAACAGAGAAAGGCAGAACAAGATTCAGTGCTTAGAAGTGCAAACAAAGCTCACTTGGATTTAGAGACCTATGGAATTGTTCATTACTTACAGCCTTTAAATCAAGACAGGATCAATTTATAAACCGGGATACGTGGACTTGATGCAGATGTTCTTAACCACTTCTTTCMCAAGTTTTATGCAGGAGACAATTACTTTTTTCTGCTTCTAAATGTGTGTTATAAAATTAAGGTCATTCCACAGGACGAGGGGTTTTTTTTTGTTTGTTTGTTTGTTTTAATCTTTCATCCCCTTCCATGGTTAGGGCTGTTTTCTGTGAGCTCTGGTCCCTTAATGGGGAAGTAATTTGTGTTTTCCACTGATCCTGTGTAGTCAGACTGATTCTGCATGACCTGGCCGAGGGTGTCATGTCCTGTTAGAGGAGTGGAGACCAGACTACAGTATCTTGGCTATGGAAAATTTTCCTAATGTGTCTTTGTCACTTTTYACAAGTGGAATCGCAAATTTTTGAGAACAATATAAAGTGGCTAGAGGTGGAGTGGGAGGGGAGGATGTGTGACCTTTCATGCTCATGTGAATTGCTTATGGTTTAGCAAATAAAATGATATCTTTATTATGGAAAAAACACAATATCCCAGGTTACAGCAATGTCCTCGTTTGGAAAGCTGGCGGTGTTGAGCAAGTTATGTGCCGCCAGCGACCTCGAACTTTGCTCTCCCCATCGGCCAAGCAAAAGATAGGCTGAGAACCAACAGCAACGTGTCCTGTGGGCAAAGTTGTGAGTCGAACTCATGCGTCCAGCGCTGCTGAGAGGGGTGGTGCAGACCGGACAGAGCTTCCCTCCACCTGCCATCAGGAGCACCAGAAAGCCAGGAGGGGCGGCTGAGCTCCCCCCTCGCTTGTGCCGCCCGTGGACTGGACAGTGGCTGTGTCTGSCACCGACATCTGGGGCAGCTTGTTTACTTTGTCCTGACCTGGGTATAAACTGAGCAATACGAGACAGCTGGACAGGTTCTTACTTCAGTTTCCTTATGTATTTTTTTTYCCCCCCCTTCTTCTTTGCAGTATGTGGTCATTCCAACACGCCGTGCAACCGCAGTGGCCTTGCAGAGTTTCACTTCGCACCTCCTGGGAGATGCTGGCAGTCCTTATCTGATTGGATTTGTAAGTGCTCACAGCAGGTTTTGGCAGGGTTGCGAGCCCATGTTTGTTTTTGTTTACTAACTGCTTATCTAAAATGCCAAGTTAAACCATGCCAGGGAAAGAAGGCCTGTATTTATCAGCAGAATGGGAAGCGGTGCCGTGCAATGCAGCTTTTTTACATGCTTATGTTATCGGTGGGCTACAGTTCAAACCTGGAAGGACCACTGGGGCACGAGAAGAAAGCTTCTATATCTTTTTAGCCTAGGGCATTTGTAAAGCTTATAGACAGCTCTGTAAAGGGAKAGCGGTTGCTTCTGTGGTATGGACGTAAGTCTATTAGAAATTAGATTGGAACGGTCGTGTGTRTGTGTTTAACTGTTAATCTGGTCTCATAAACCAAATATCTATTTATGGGTAGCAACATGCAGCTGTTCTGACCTGCTGATATTTTGAACCTGTTTTGTACGATAATAAATGATGGTGTAAAATCCGTGGCGGGATGGGTGTGTACGTTTTGGGTGTGTATGCTTTATTTTTTTATTAGTAGTATTCCTTTCTATTACTGCTGCAGTTGTTGGCCTTGGTCTGACTGGAGATCTCCCTTATTAAGCCACCATTGTCCTAGTGCAGAGCAAAACAAAAGACCCTGTTCCTAAAGCTGGCCATCAGAGAACATGCACAGTTGAAAATATGAGGCCTGGGAAATTTAATGAGGRAAAGAAATCTGGATATACTGGGGTAATTTCTTTCCCTTGCACCCTTCTGTAGAGTTTGATGCATTGAGTTTCAGAGGACACAGATCATCATTTATAAAATATAGTAGCTTCCATGTAAAGCCCTAAGTGGCCTGCTCATGTCGTGTTGAAGGTGCTACAGTTTTCCAGTGATGGGATCTTCACTAGTCCCATCACCCGAGAGACAGAACTTTGATGTGCTCTTCCAGCTCAGTACTGCCGTGTGACACAGCTGCTGGGTGCTGTGGATCTTTTGTTTTGGTTTGTTTTTTTTTAAACTGTCATTTCTCATCTATTCATCCCATAGTGATGTGTGTATCTATACATATTTATATATATTGAATTTTGTGTGTATATATATGTAAATATTTACTCTTGAATGCCAGCTCCCAAAAATGGTATAGTTGCTCTGTAGCCCTCTGAAGCATACATGAAGAGACAGATACAGATAAGGCTGAACGGACCAAAGAAATGAGAAATATTTCAAGAAAATAAATATGTACAATTTGGCTTACTCTTTATTTACTTCAATGATTTGGGCACCCAAGGAGAAATGATCTTACATTAGAAATTATTTGAAAGTGGCAAGAACAAAGGAATCACTGGAAGAGGCTGCTTTGTGCAGGGCAGGCGCGAGGGGGAATGTCGTAGGAGAATGAAATAAGCAGGCCAGCGTGCTTTGAAGGCAGGCACCAGCCATGAGAGGCAGGGTCCGAGATGCAGGTGAGGCTGTCTCAGGCGGCTCTGCTGCATGTTCATGCTTTTTCTTACCTAAGAGGGATGTCCAGGAGGAATGGCGAGGACCCCGAATGATTGCAATTAATCTTGAAAGTTGCCTAGGGCTCTTTGGTGTCACAGATTAAAAAAAAAGGACTTTGGTTGTAGAAAATAATGTGCCTTGCCCTTCTGGTATTCAGAGATCAAGCAAGTTGTGAGTTACTTAAGGATGCCTGCCTGAAATATGCTTAACCCCAATTTAATAGCTGCCTTAGGCTTTCCTTAGACTGGGAAAATATTAATTATGATTTTGAATTACTCTTTTCTAATGCTGTACTTGTTGGGCAGCCCTCATTTGGGAGGAGACTATTCAAGTACAAGGCTCTGTGGCAGGAGAGCAGGAGTGGAGCACTCATGTCATGGAAGGCACGAGCATCCGTTTCTGTAGCCTCTGGACTGGCTTGGCTGACTCATGCTCCCTGAGCTACAATGACTGAAAGGTCAACTGCAGCTTTCACATAACTCAGAAAAACAAATACTATTTAAAGTGAAAGGACAAACAGCCARCTTCTCCACCAGAGCGAAGACAAGCAATCAACTTGTTAAAAACTGCAGGTGCTTGTCATTGGAATTGTCCAGCTGCATTGTAGGATGGAGACCGTCATGCAGGATTGAAATCTCACCTGGGCAGGTTACAGAAGTGGCTTGGATTATGACTGGGATTTTCAAGGCAGTCTATGGGAGCTAAGCAACCTACTCCTGTTGGCTTTAAGGGAAATTTGGGAACCCAATTCCCATAGTCCTTCTGGGAATCCCCAGCMTGAGGACATCGACTCACACTGCTATTTCTCCAGAGTTACCACGGGGCAGAGCAAGAGCAGGGTGTAGGCCTTGAAAGAGAGGCAGAAGGCAGGATAAATCAAATGAACTGCAGCAACAGGCGTGCTCAGAATCGGTGAAACTCAGCCTCCTGATCACTCAGGGTTCACCTSAGATCTGAAGATCTGCCATTTCTTCTGACTGCTTACAAAATCCGCCTGAAGCTCCCTCACTAAACGAGGAGTGTTTTGATCCAATATGGCTGGAATCTTACATAGTTTTGGTGAGTTCATAGTGAGATTTCCTCTAGCAGTGCTCTTAATAAAGCATCAGATACCCATGTCCTTGTAGGACTAAGCTGTCGCAGGCAGTTGTCTCTGTTCGCTGGATACCAATAAATGTTGTATTGATCTTATAATCCTCATGTGGAACGTAGAAGGTACTTAACAGCTGCAGCCTCACGCGTGCRATTGCTCCCTTGCTCTGTGGTGTGCCAGAAGAGTTGAAGGTCAGACTCAGATTTTCTGTAATCTTCCCCAGTTCCAAATCTTGCAATACAGTTCYTTACAATCGCCCAAAGCACCAAATATATGTTAGTATTTAAAAGCTAAGTGGAAGGAAGCATGTATGTGTAGTTATTTTTCACRTCTCTTTAAATATTGATAACTTTTATTACGGTAAAAAGGCTTAAGATTGACTTACAAAGAAGTTATGCAAGTGCCGTTTTAGRGTGGCAGCTGTAATTTGTGTAGGGTTTTACTACCTGCCAAGCACTGAGATCAATTACTATAAATCAGTGCTGCCTATTCATTCACAAATAAGAACAGGCATTGCTGCAGTAGTTTATTAGATGAGACAGTTTTTATTCCTAGATAACTGTAACTTTTTCAGGACCTCTGTGATAACCTGCAGAGTTTAAATAACTCGTGTTTAACAACTTGGAGTATAACTCCATGCTTTATTCTTGAGGTAGTCAGTAAGAAATTTCACCTGTTCAGTGCATTACACCCAAATATCACTAGTACTTTTCTGTCTTTGAAAGGTCCCACTATGCAGACACGGCTGCTGAAGCACAGAACAGTTAGGAGAAATATCCCAAATCTCCCCATTCATGTTGAGTATCAGATAAAGGTCTTCTAACTGCTCTTCCCGTGCCCAAATACCTAGACAGCATTTCAGACTCTGAAAAGCTGAGTGAAGGTAGCTAGTAGCAGAATGTGAAATATAGTTAACTCTTTTCAGGCTGCATTATAGCTCCAGCTCTTTGTATTATTAATTCTGGTTATATCTTCGTTGCCCTTTAAAATTAAATAATTGTAAGAAGTGCCAGCGAGTCTGYGCTTCTGTGTTCATCTGTGCACACGCATGCGTGAACCTGCCTTCCCTCCTCAGGGTTTTACATTATTCCTTCACACAAACAGCCGTCTCCCTCCGATCGCTGACGTACTCTTTCGCTTCAGGAAAGCCGAGTACAGGCTGTGATTTTTTTTCTTTTGAGGCTGTGCCTTGGTACTTTTCCTTTCCTTCCTCCAAGTCTGTCATTTGCTTCCTATCTGAGCAAGCAGTGCTCTCCTCTTCCACCCTTGCCTTGCTTCTAGCCCGGGCTGGATGAGGAGCAGGCGCCTGCTGCAGGCTTTGCTCTCTACGTGTGCCAGGGGAATTGCTGTTGTGGGCACACGCCGTCCTTGCTGCTCTGTCGCTGTTGGCTCTCCCGTTAGCTTCCCGATTTATTCAATTATTTCTCATCTCCCCTGTGCAACCATCCCTCAGGTCTAGGGATTGAAACCTGTCTGGAGCTGCTTGTCACCTGGCAACACCAACGGGCGAGGATGGCGTTCTAAAGTGCCAGCGATCGGCTCTCCTCTACCAGCACCTTTTGATGGGCTAAAAGCTGCTCCCCGTACTCCAGTGGTGGTGGTTCCCACCTGTCCTGACCTCCTTGGCTGCTGCTTCTCAGTTTTACCGGAGGGACACCACCTCCAGCCACTCCGGCCAAGCAGCGTCAGGGCAGTACGGCACGGTCTGGCAGCCCGGCTCTGTGCGAGGGGGGACCCCGGTCACCCCTCTGTGTGCTGGGGGTCACGCAAAAGCTCTCCTCATCTGTCCGTCTCTAGTCACGCGGACGGCAGCGTTACCCCAATCGCCGGGTCTCTGGGGGGCTCCCCTCGGCAGACCCCGACCGAGCGCCGTGCGGGTTCGCAGTGCCCAGGCGCGCTGGTTCGCCTGGCAGCAGGGACCACGAGTGTCCGAACGGGCACCTTCTCTCTGACCAGTCTCCTTCCCAAACACGTCTGAGAGACCTTGTAATTAGTTGTAAGCAAACCTGAGCTGTTCTGTTCTGTTTTGAAGGGGTTTTGTGCCACTCCTAATATTACCTGGAAAGATTTTATTAATAAGCTTATCGCTTGTCACCCTTCACTTTTCTCCCTTCCCAACTTTCTTATGTGAGTAGGTTGATAAACTAGATCTAATGAGCTACTTAAATAGCAAGAATGCTAATGACCTTCCTTTAGCAAGTAGTTAGCAGAACAGCGTTAATTATCACTGGTGCAGAGTATCAGGGAAGGCAGATCAGCATTTGAATTAGGGGCAACTCAAAGAAGATTGTAGTAAATGCAGCAATTAAGATACTTTTAAAATGGAAGTTATAATTGGAGGTGTAGATTTCACAGCCTTCTTGTCCCGGTTGGAGACAGCCTTTTTTGTTGATTTCGTTTTAAATGTGTTTACCCATCCCAGCAAATATCTATCTATAGAAAGTAGTTCTCTGTGTAAAGACTTGCCTGCCTGAGAAAGCAGAATTGATGTATTACGGTTTAAAATTCRTATTTTATGGTTTAAAATGCTATAGCTACGTCAGAGTAGATCTGTGTATGTGCTTACTCTGGACTAACATTTTTTCCAGTTTAGTTTGCTAGATTAGAACAGGCCACAGCCTGTTGGGGCTCAAATCCACTGCTGTCTGACTTAAAAGCRGGGTAGCGGAATGAAGTGGATCGTTGCGATGTGATGCTGCAGTCTGGGTGTTTTGTCCCTGTCTGACCTGTGCGGCCGTTCCTCAAATGTGCCCCATTATGTGCTTGCTGGTGATTACATGGTACTGTCTCTTCTGCCAAAGCAGGGTGCGAGATGAACTTGAGCTCAGAAAGGCAAGCATATCCTGTAACAAAAATGTGCAAATTATTCTCCTAAGCATCACTCTCTGTTTTATGGACTATCGGGAGCTATTCCACTGCTGCTGCGGGATTAAGGGTGGAACAGAGGTCTCTGGCTTGTTGCCTTTTGCAGCATGTTACATGTTCTARTATTTATAGTATATGTGAGTGTGTATAGGCAGCATCTTCCATCGCCTGATGGAGATAGTAGATGAAACGTGATACACATTCATGTTTTTTATTGTTCTTTGTTTCCTGACCAAGTGCCAGCTGCTTGACTGGTGTTCTGTAGCCCCAGCGGTATCACTCCTCCCGCAGAGACCTTCCCCCACATTCATGATCGCGTATGACCCAGATTGTGGTGGGTAAAACGGGACTCGCCCTTGGGGTCCAACATCTGATGTACGTGTGTCAGGGAAATACTGGGAGGAAGAGAGCCCCCAGCCCCTCATCATCTGTTTCTTCAACCAGCTGAGGTTTAAGTTGAGGATTTCTCTGGTCCTGGCTGAGCTGAGTAATTAAAAGCCTTTCTTGTAATGCATGGAAAGGCCAAATCTTTGACATGGCTGCCAGCTGCAGAAAAAGGGGAGAATTAAGCACCTGGAGACCAATCCACACAGGATTTATCTCCTCATTGCAACGAGCTAACAAGCTTCCCACTTCTGATGACTCAGCAACAGACAAGATTTAAATCTGCCCTAAAAAACCGAATGACTTCCCATATATAAAACGCTCTTTGCCAAGGGTTCACAGCCTGTTCTGTTTTTTTCCAGAGCTGCTGTGCACCTGTCATTTCCCGTGACTCTGGTTAGAAGTGCAGGTTCTCGGTATTTTTGATAAACGGACGTTTAAAATATGCAAAAGTATCTCATTAAAGAAAGCCCMGAAATGCAGAGCTGATCGTTGTTTCAGTCAAGTATTTCAAGCTCTGTCCCATCTGCTCTGTCGCTCCTTTTCAGTGCACTAAAAATCTCATTAAATAAGTGGTTTCTTCCTCTGAGCTGCCAAGGACGCTGTAAACTCCCGATCTGGACACAGAGTTTTCCCGGTGCTGAGCGCCTTTCAGAACTAATTTCTGCAACACGGGGGGATGGCTTCCTCCCCCTGGGCCGTGCTGCCGGGGAAGGGGCCTGTGCTCCAAGGAGAGATGGGGACGGGGGATGCTGCTGAAGGGTGTGCCCCCAAACTGTGGTCCTGTGCCACAGACCTTACTGCTGCACCCAAGTGGGCACCCCCCATCCCTACACATTCAGGTACCTGTGCCCTGTCACRTGGGCCGTGTTCCTCGGTTCCACGTTCCCCATCGTACGAGGCATCTCCTGCTGGGACAGGAGAAAGTCCAGTGTGAACTTAGAAAATCCCTGMGCAGACCAGACCTGGAGAGAAAGGCAGTTGATGACGTGAAGAAAATAGACTTTCAACCCTCTCCTGTTAACCAGGRCAAATATCGTCTGGAGGCAAATGTTGCTCTAACACCGAGAGACATAAAAAGTCCATTTGCTGGCACTGCGAGCGGAACCCTTGATTGAGTCTTTTAATTTAGTGCAGCCTCTTCAAGGAAGCACCACTTATTTAATGCAGCCTGCTAATCCTGGGGGGGGTACAGGGGCATAAACAGACGAGCCTGCCACGGGGGGAGCAGCGCGGGAATCCTCGCTACGGGTGCTGCTGGGCAACCTCGGGTACCAGGCACTAACGCAGGATATTGATGTTGTCACCAGCCCAGTATTAAATCTGTTTGCGATCTCAAAAGGACACCATTAAGATTAACAGGGTGTTTCACTTTTTTTCCCTCCAACAGCCAAAGATGCCAGGGTTAAAACTGAAAAAACTTTTAGACTATAATTGCTTTTACCTTTCTGCAGTTTTCTGAAAAATATCATAAAATAGGTTTACTTCCTCTTTTTATAATGTGTTTCTCATGCCATTTAGCACAGTATAAATGCTCGTGCTCCCCACAGGTCCAGCAAATTGTTTACTTTTACTTTATAAAATCCCTTATTTTTGGCTCCTAGTCTTCATTTGCATTCATATTAGGTTTTTTAAAAAAAATCAAATAAACCTTTCACATGCATCTCTGAATTCAGAGTGAGTGAACCCCAAACAGTGGTGACACCGTGGGGTTACCGGGAATGCTGTGTTAAGGAACTGCACTGAAGAGAGGAGCCAGGGAGAACCTGGGTTGTATCAAATCGGTAATCAGGAAAATCAGGTATTTGTGCCAGATATTGCAGTGGAAATATCCTTTTATGTAGCAAGATTTGTGCCCAAGAGGCAATGTCAGAAATTCAGAAAAATCAAGCCATTGCAGAGGAATTGAGATGTTCGACTCGGCAAAGAGACAGAGTAGATGAAATGATGATTTCAAAGATGTTGTTACCATTACTTTGGCTAATTAGTAATCACTTTAATTTAACCGCTCATGCTGTTCAGGAGGGACAGTAACATGGAAGCAAGCCGTCTTTCTAGGGCTTCAGCCCACCTGAGCTTTATTACATCCATAGCCTGTCCAGTGTTCCAAAAGACACAGCACCTGCTTCCCAAGAAAGGTAGCGAAGTTTCCCTTTTTTCCTTCATTGTCTTCTGCACTCAGCTTGAGACCCAGTCAGAGATTYTGGGTTTTGGATCACACCCACTGCAGCTGTACTGTTTGTTCTCTGGAAAGTGGGCATTTTCTCTGGCTGGACTCCATCCAGCTGGCTGCCACCGGCTGAATACATGCCATTTGTATTCTGTTGTAAAAATGCCACGAGCTGAAGTTTATTTAGCAAAGTCATTCCTCTTGGTCTGAGATCTCCGTTACACAGTGAGGGAAAAGAAGATGTGAACTTCCGTAGCTAGGATGTTATCAAACACWGTTGATGAGACTGCAAAGCAGCAGCAGGGCTTCCTCATTGATATTCCACCCCCAAGTTTTGGGTAAATGTTTTGAAGGTTTTTGCCACCTACCAATTGGCAGAACAAAGAAAGGAATCCCACACATGACTCCGTGCTGAAGAACTGGCACTGACTGTGCTTGCAGCCCCCACCTTTTGTTACTCGTGATAGAGAGAAGACACCGAATATGATGCTAGTTTGGCTCTTGCCAAATCACAGTTAGACAACTCAGGATGCTATCGTTGCAAGCAGTCTGGAAAGCCAAAAATTGGCAATGCAGAGCAGACCATTTGGCAGACAGTATGTCATTCTTGGAGCCCAAGTCTGTAATTATGTCCTGTGTCCTCTTGAGAGGAGATGCCAAAGTTCCAGTCTTAGCAGGTGGCTTGTAACTGAGTGGAAGAAAACAACAGGGAATAGTGACTGTAAGTTAACAGCAAAAACATACATGTGGGCCCTGATAAAGTTCTAGAGTTAAGAGATGCAGACATGGGTGAGGGGATTATATGAAACCTAGATGAGAAAGCCCAGCTKGCTTGGTTGGGAAGAATTATACCCTGAACGGGAGGAAACACTGCTTTTCCTAAAATGTGCACTTAAACAATACGTTGGGTTAAAAATGAAGAAGGTAGCAGATTCAATATTAACAAGGTTTGTTGGTGTAAAAGTTCAACATGATGCCTCAGAAGGGAAGGTGTGGGGCAAGCTGCATTGGGAGTTTTATTTGTTGGRGACTTTACATTTTCAAAGCTGGTTTTAGCTTAGAATGTCATGTCATCCATAAGAGAAAGCAGTCAGGAGTGCATGCCTGGCTTTTCATCCTCTACTGCTGATTTACCATATCAATTTGTTGAGTGATTTATTGTCTGGTCCTTTTGGAGGATAATTGTATCCATTCCCAAAAATGAAAAGTGGTTTAGAATTTCTAAATTTCTATTTTAGAATAGCCCCAATTCTGGCTATTGCACACAGAGGGGCTGATTCMATGCCAAATTTTGGTTCATAATGAAGAGTAAGGGAAATGTTGGGAATTAAGGTGTCTGGACACAAGAGGAAATAAATTACCAACTGATGTCCCTGCCTTCTGGGTGCAGYGCATGTTCTGCAAGTTCCTGTGAGTGTGTTCTTTACACATTCAAGTCCTGTTGCTATTTTTTAATAAGTCTTTCAGACTAATAGCCACTGTTACTTGCCTTTAGTCTAAGGACTTTTTTAACCATCTGTTCTCATGAGGCTTGTTCATAACAATCCTGGTTTTCCTTGTGTGGGTTATACACTGTGAATAAAGTTCTCTTTGAGAGGACAGGAACACTTCCTTAGCTACATCCCAAGCACTGAAATTTTCTCCTYCTCCTTTCTAGGGCAAGGAAAGAAACAGAGAAGTCTGGCTAAAAGCCTTCAGTTCTTTCTGTAGATATGCTCTTCCAGTGTTTGTCCGCTCCTCTCTTACTTGAGAATGCTCCATCCTGAAAGACAGTCCTCTGCTCTTTTGTGTGCAGAATGGTTTCACCTCCAGCATCAGGCTGGCCGCTCCTTTCCTTTACTGTAGCAGGAGCCAGGCTGAGCTGTAAGACGGATATTAAGGCACTGAGACCTCCAACGTTCCAGAGTCCCCCCAGTGCAACCTGTTCATCCGAGTCCCCATGAGTGACATCTTTCTGTCACCTTCTGTTGTGCTTGGCCTCTGCTGAGGCATCTCTTCATACACATTTACCTTCCAGGTCGCTACAGTTGGCTGCAGGGCTGGGAGTTGGTGATTTCTCCTGCGTGTGACATTTCCTCACTTGATTTTCAAGTGTCTTTGGATTTAAGCCTTGAATGTTGGATTTTGCTCRTAGTTTGTGTCTGATGCCACCTTTTTCATTAGCAGTAATGTAGCAGTTTGGAGGTTGCTGCACAAGCTTTGACTATTTCTGGTACCYATCTGCGTGTGTGCACAGCAGTAGGATTTTATGCAGCAAATTCCCTGCAGTCTTTTGGTATAAACTAGTATTTCTGCCTCAATAAAAGGTCACAGATAAAAACAGCTGGGCATTTAAATACCCAATGCTTTGAGACTCATCCCCACTGCTGCCACCACTCTCTTGGATTTATAAAGTTGTTTGCTGGACRGTAACTATTAAAACGCAATTGTTTTAGCTACAGACAGTCATTAAATATGACTGAGTTTTAGCAAARGCTTTTCATAATGAACCAAATACTGCCATTGCATGTCACTGCTCCTTCGTGTAAGCACAAACTGTGTTCACTTTCATATAATTATGCTTTTTGGCTGTCGGAAGATGCAGGTTGCCTTAGCCCATAAACTTGGTGACGTGTGGTTCTTCGGTGTGAGCGCAGCCCCTATGCAGCAGGGGCAGAGTCACATCTTGCACACAATTACACTTCAAAGTGCAGCAAACTTAGGAGGTTAGAAGAGGGAATGAGGTCTGTGCCTCAGACAGGACGATAAAAAAACCCCACGTTCAAGTTCTGTTTCTGAAAATCTGCTGGGATGGGATCTCTGTTTTTTTTGTTCTTTGAAAGACATTTCCCCCTTCCCATTCAATACACAGGAATGGAATTTAATACTTCCTTTTGCTGAAAGGTAGGTAAGGTGTGGGAGTAAGCAGGACTTGGTAGAAATTGCAGAAGATTGATGACTCCCTTGCCCACCAAGCAATGCCAGTGTGGCCCTGTCAGCACGCCCGGAGGCTCGGTCAGTACAGCCAGGGTAGGCACCCATGGCGTCAGTCACCGAGGCAGCCAGGGAGAAGATGGGGAGAGGGCTGTGGAAGAMTGACAGGCCAGGCCAGAAGAGCCTGAGAGGTGGAGAACCCCTGCCAGGCTGCTCACAGCAGAAGTTGCCCAGGCTCCAGAGTGGCATGTGGAAGGCTGAAGCATGCGAGGGACATTCAGCCTTTACCGAACACACTGTTCCATTTTAAACCTCATGCACATGTTCAGTGGGTGGTTGTTTAGGGAATCGTGTTCCCTCACCATTATCGTTTCTCTTTTTCATCTAAGTGACTAATTTTTTTTTGTCCTTCTCTCCTAGATCTCAGACCTGATACGACAAAGCACAAAGGAGTCCCCAGTCTGGGAGTTCCTCAGCYTGGGGTATGCACTCATGCTCTGCCCGTTTGTCGTTGTCCTAGGAGGGATGTTTTTCCTGGCCACAGCCCTCTTCTTCCTAAGTGACCGAGCCAAAGCTGAACAACAGTGAGTAACCTGGCAATTGCAAATGGGGAGGTACCGAAGCCTGTTTTCTCTCTTGAACGTTATGCTTGTACTCTTTCCCTGGCCTTGGTCCTTCAGGTAAAGGACGTCGGGCTGTGTGTTAAGAACCTCAGCTCAGCCGAGTGCATGAGGCTGCACGAAGCACAGGGGCTTGGGTCATGCGGGCTGGGCATCCTTTACACGCTTCTGCTCTGGTGGATCTCAGTTGTTGGCCRTACGGCCTGGAGGGGAGCACAGTATTTGAGATCACAGGCCCCTTTTACCCTTGCGTGAGCATGCCACAGCCCAGGCCATCTGTGGTGAGGGGTTGCTGTGTGCTGGAACCGGTGGACTGCTAGGTGAAGAGCAAGAGATACTTTACAGAGCTTGGTGGTCAACGTTGAGCCCACAGTCCCACCTGAGCCCCCTGTGCCCTGCTCACTACCTCCAATACACAGGAACATCAGGCAAGAAGGAAGAAAGCTGTGTGTGGGGACATACGTGCTCAAGGGTCGCTGTAATAGATAGTCTTTCCCAGTCCCTTATTGCAGCTTGTAAAAAAAAAGCTACTGTTTTTCAGTAAAGAAACCGATTCGGACCACCTCACGGTTGGCAACTACAGTAATTCAGAAGACGCTTCCACATGACATACAAACTTCTGGGGTTAGTCTCTTTCTCATAATTGTCGAAAAATAAGAGTATCTATGTATAATGCCGTGCTGAATGTGTGGGTAGGTGACTAGTCTGGTGCTGACTATAAGTTGCCTTTGCCTTTTTCCCACTGGGAGAATGGGAGACATGCAGACATACAATGCAGATGTTAACAGCCTGTCATCATTCTGCAGGTACGGAGAGCAGAGTATACCTTGCTGTATCTTAAGGAGAAGGGCTCTGGCATATCACTGTCACTAGACATAGTACAACTAGAAGGAAAATAAGATGTTTGGAGGTGGACATAAGTGTGTGAACAGTTTGGGTGATACTTTCTGGCTCACACTATCATATCAGATGGATGCAAGAGATGTGGAAGCAGTGCCACAGATGGTGCTGTGGCCCTGTAAGAGCAGTTCCACCTTCTTTTACTAATGCACAAATACCAGGAAAAGGAAAGGTTTTCTGCCTCCTGGTGCCTTTAGATATATACATTCCCCCTATAATGAGATGTTTAAACATTGCGGAATAAACAAGACCTCATCATGTATCTTGTCAGGAGGTTAGGTTAAGTCCGGCGCAGTGGAACTTCAGTGTGGCTTTGGAGATGTGACGTGACTGATGTGTCCCTGGTTTGTTATCTGCATATAAGGGCTTTAAATTGCAAGAAGTGAAACTGGAGATTAGATGTTAGGAAGAACTTCTGAAAGAAAAAAGAGGTAAATGCTACAGCAGATTATTTGGAGAAGACATGAAAGCTGTCCTGTGCTTCTGAAGGCCTCCCTGGCTCGGTGTTGTGGCAGGAGGATGGGAGCTGCCTCTGGCTGCCTTCCAGTCCTACTTCTGTAATTGTGCACATAAGCTGTAAGTGCAAGTGTAAGTAGCGATCACCGGGGGACATGGCAAGATGAACAGAAGTTTCTAGGTGCTCAGGGTGGCTTTTTTTGCTGCAAGGAGCCAAAAGTTCTATTTGGTGACGGGGTAGTGATACGGTGCAGCAGATGAAATCCCCCTCGTGTAGCCATAGCCTCAGCCTTCGCTCAGGGCCTCCACCTGGTCCTAGGAAAACTTCAGTGTTTGCCTTCACTGTATTCGGAGCGCCCTCGTTCCACTTATAATTTCGGTGGAGATGTGTCCCTTGGCACCATGTGTGTTCCCAGCGCGGCATGACAGCATCTCAGGCGATGAAGGAGGATTTCAGTATTCAGGTACTGATGAATTCCGGGTCACTCCCATCTTTATCGGCACGTCTAACCCCACCTGGCCCTTTACACTGGGCAGTGCACTGTGGTATCCAGCCGGAATGACAGCTCCGGTGGAGTTCTCCAGGAAGAGGGCTTGCTCCGGAGGCACTGCAGCTCACAGGCTGGTCGCTAACTGGTTGACCCTGCTTGGGTGCCAGTGCGGGTGTTCTACAGGATTTTTTTTACAGTGCACCAAAACACCAGCTTTGCAGTAGCGTTACTGTGGGAGGGAGATCGCATCCCACAGCTCTGCTTTCTCCTGCATAGAAGTGTTTATTTCTGTCTGTTGCTGTCTAGCCTGACCAGGTCTGGTTGTACTCTGTTCACCTCCAAAGCATAGCAGCTTCCCAGCCAGTCACTGGTCCGCTTGCTGAAGAAACATACTCAGGCTTCAGACCTGGTTTTGTTGCTCTCTCTCTTTCAGCATCCTTCCCTTTCCTGGTCTGTCTGATTCACATTTGTTTATGAATTCTATATTATTCAGCCACGGATCTTTTGTGTTACAAACTGGCTCAGATACAGGGGGAGAACAGTTGTCATAAATAATGGTTAACAAAATTTCTCTCAAATGACTGCTAGCGCGCTGTTTCTGGGATATGCCCACTCATGTTAAAAATACCCTGGCATCCCGCAGTCAGATAGTCAGATTCCTGGAAGAGCGCAGCTTAATTCAGGTTTGACACATTACTGAGCAGTAGGACAGTATCTTCAATAAGGTTGGCAACCGTGGAGTCAGGCTTCTCTGCCTGCCACGCGCAGCGGCGTCTGCGCTGTCGGCTGGGTCCCGTCTGCCGTTGCTGACAGGTTCAGTGGGCTCCTCGGAAGAATTTACGGGGGAGGATTTGTTTGTTATTAGCTGCATGCTTGCCTGTGATAGAAAAGACAACAGAGCATTTTGCTATTAGCAGTTTAAAACTCCACGCCGACTCCGAATCCGCCGTCCAGCTCCCGCCCCTCCGACGGGCCATCTGCGCTTGGCGCTGCGCACCCTTGGCAAGGACAGCTTTCTGCCTGGCCAGCCCTCCTTTGCATCCCACCTATCACTTGCTGGGTACGGGAGAATTTCTTTTTCAAGATGCCTTGTTTTTCCTCTGCAGTCAGTCATGCTGCTCGGACAACAGGACTTGGAAATGTGCTTTGCCAAAAGAAATCAATTAACCTGCAGGAATCACAAACGCTGGTGTCACACGCCAGAGATTAAACCCATTCATCACCGGCAGGGTCAGGGCACGCAGGCCAGATGTCACAGACCTCTTTAATGAACTAATATGGAAGCAAAGAAGTGTAACGCCGCTCTCTGCAGCTCTGCCTATGGAAATTAAGCTTTCCCTGCTGTAATTTCCACGCCTCTGTGAAAAGTAGTTCAGGGTTTTATTGCTAGGATTTTTTCGTTTGTTTGTTCCTTTGTGTAATGGTCTCTGGGCATTTGCTTAGAGATAATTTCTTCTTCCAGGCAGGACAGAGTATCAGGAGAGCGACCTCTCTTTCYTGTAAAGCTTCCTCCAGTTTCCACCACACTTCCTTTCAAAAACAGAATTTCCAGGCTTTCAGTGCCTCCTGACTTTTTTTACACTACTTTTATCATTGCCACAATTCCTGGCATATTTTGTAGATTACTTTTTTAGCACAAGAATTCCAGTCAATAAGGCTGCCCCTCTCACAAAAACACTCATAAGAAAAATTTCTTTATACAGCAATTCTTTTTTTTTTTAAATCACGATTCTTTTATAACTACTTTCACACTGCTTCAGAAGTCTGACAGCTTAAAGAGGCTTTTAGTAAATTTAGGACTAGCAGAGAAAACGATACAGTACATCACTCTGTAATATAATCCAATCATTTTTGGTGCAATTTTTATAACACAAATTTAATCCCACCCTTCCAAAGTGATAAGAAAGAGAAAATGGTTAAGAATGGTTTCTATAAGAGCTCTTCTGCACTAGTAATAATAAATACTTCAGTTCTTTTTTAAACCACTCAACTACAGTTCCTGCTGTGATTTTGCTTGACTCCATTGTTGTTCCTTTCCTGTTCGGTAGTACTGCAGTGGAGGGTTAAAGCAGTCGTATTTTATTTCCAAACATGACTGCACTCTGTACTGTATTTCTTTTACCTGTTTGATGAAAATTTGTGAGACCCGATCTATACTTTGACATCCTCTGGAAGATGATATCTTGCCACGGCAGAGCCTTACAGAAGTGGATCAGAAATCTGATGACCTCACTTTTATTCCGTAGCTCCACCGATACCTGTGCAGCCCTGGCAGCCAGAAGGCGACTTTCAGAGGTCAGGAGTACTTCAGGTACTTCACTCACTGGATGTAAAAACTCAGCACTGCTGAGAATTGCATCTGTGGTCTGTGTATGTCCTCTTCCTCGCTCCTAATGCAGAGAACTTGAAAAACCCAAAGCTTCACCCTAGAGAGCTGCAGAAGAAATGCCCATGCTGATACTCGTTAGAAGCAATGGCTTCACCAGTAATTGGGAAGAATGTGCTGGTTTTATTATGCAAAGGGGAAAAAAAAAAAAGTCCTTTCCCCAAGCTGTGAYAATTTTTGGGTGCCAGGGGATATAAATCACTGTAATGTCATTAGCGTGTAACACGGTTCTTTCCTGGGCAGTCAGCGTGAGTGTTGAGCACCTGGAGCTTTGCTGAGCAATGACCCTCGGTCTCCGCAGGGCACAGACCTGTAGGAGCCCGGAGGTTCTGCCGCCGGCGCAGGGTGATTCTGCAGCCCTGCTCCAACGACGGCCACTCCCAGTTGTTGCTGTGGGAAAACCCAAACTCACCTAGATTTTTCCTGAGAAACACCACCCCTCAAAGGATTATTTTTTTTTTTTTTACTTTTTTTTGGTTATCTAATCCCTGGTTTTATACCTGGAAGCATGAGATTTTCTGTTTTTTCCCATATCCTTGCAGAGGTACAGAAAGATGCTCTGGGTGGATATCCAAGTTTTATAATTGTTCGGTCCTTCTCTGCATCCTGCAGGATATATGCTGGGTATTTTTGCCAAAGATACAGCAATGCAGATCAGGCAGCAGGATGCAACTGCAGTGTGTATCCCTGGTGCAGACACGAACAGGAATAAATAGCTGCACTGATGCAGCTGGTCAGAACAAAAGAATTTAAGTATGTAACTAGCTACCACTCAGCACTTCAGAAAGCGTAAATGGTTCACCCATTTGTTTACATGACAAGAATCAGGTTATTTAAACAGCTCTAGTAAGTTTTTCTTCCCTCCTAAAATGAAAATTAAACATTTAATAAGAAAAAAAATTTACTCTTAACACCTTTGATCAGGTGKGGAAACTCTTGGTGAGTAGCTGATTAACTTTTCATTTTTAAAGGGGTAGGTACAAACAGTAGAAAGAGAATAAGTCATTACAGACTAGATAGTGCAAGCCACAAAAAGAACAATCCCTAGTCCATACACCTTTTCTGCTGTCTTAAACACGGCACATCTGCAAATTACATTACAGGAAAAATGAGAATAATCCATTTTCAGACTCTGTCTTCTGCCTCACATCAGGCTTATTTTTAGCCTTTTCTAGAACTAGATATAAAATGATCTCCCAGTTCTCCTATTGCAGCAATTTGAAAGTGTCTGACCTTATTTTTGCTTGCAGATTCTATTACGTGGGGAAGGGGAAGGGCTTGCAGAGTTGTCAACCCTCTTTTCTCCGATTTTTCTGTGGCAGCAGTTAGAGACAGAAAGGACCCATCAGATGACCTCACGTTGTTGCCAGCAAAGGACAGGGTCCCCTCCRTTAACAGTGTCACAGGTATTAAACTGGCATGCTAGACCCGTACACAGCAGGTTCCATTCTGGTAGTTTGCATTACTAAAAAGAGTTTTCTTCTATGAAGTATTTATAATGGTTTTTTAAGAGTTTTTTTTTTAAAGAGGCTGGACACTTACTGTAGGGGGACGTCTCAGTGCTGCACTGAAGCAGAGTTTGAATTTGAGGGCTTCAGGGCCAGCAAGTGGATTTAACCAAACAACTCCCATAGAGGGATATTTGAGGAACAGTTCACTCACTGCTGATACTCAGCTATTTAGGGGGAATAATATGATTGCTTTGTTTGTTTTTTACTTTACAAAAGAAGAACAATAATTAAACATTTCCTACAGTGATATAAACTCACAATGCTTTTTTAGCCCAGATAAAATGTCCTTGGCCTTTAAAGGCATGTGAATTTACAGCAAAAAGCCCAGATTAGGATGCAGAGGATCTGTGATGATGGAAGAAGAGAGGCAAGGAGTGTGTTGTGTTTTGGTATCTGAGAGCGGCATGATAAAGATGCATAGACTGCAGATAGAATAAGATTAGACTATGAGATGGTTCATATAGAATTGAAGGGTTGGGAATATGAAGGGAAGAGGTGGTGAAAATGTGAGTAGTTTTATTATTGCTGGAAAAAGCCTGCTTGTAGAGCTGGGTTGGGTTTTTTTTTTCTTTCCCCTGTTTACTAGCCGTGTTTGCAACTCCATAAATGAACTAGCAAATATAAGGATGTAACGGCTTGGGACTGGCTGAATTTTAAATGCTGGTTTGCTTCTTTAGATGGGAGCTGCTGGTTTCATGCAGATGGAAAATATGGTCCCATATAGAAAAAATGCTGATTTATTCTGTTGCTTTAGTCGACCCATGGATTTCCTGCGGGTTAGGTAGGAAGATGTCAAAGGTCAGTTTGGTTGTTCACAGACGTTGTGAGCTCAATTGTGGTCCTTACACAAAATGCTCATGGCACTTGAAATATGCTGTTCAAGTTAATTGTTGGCAGCAGGAGCTTTGCTTAAGTACAGGCAGAAGGATTGAGCCAGCTGGTGTTGGCATAGCTCTTGCTCGCTGCACGCTGCGGAAGACGCTGCAGGCAGAACTTCATGGTTCTCCAGGCCCATCAATTCCCCACATCTACTGCCCTTTTGAGGTTAATCTCCTGTGCCACGGAGCAAGGAAAACAATATTCCTAAACTATTCCTAGCTACTTAAGTGCTGTTCTACAGCAAGAATGGAATTTCTCCATGTGCCTGAAGTTGTAGGAAGGCAAAGCTTACTTGTCCAAGAAGAGCACCAGATCAAGAACTACTTGAAGCCCTACTGCTGTCTTGGCTACTGACTCTCTGCTGTGACCTTCAAGAAGTCAGATGCTGTCCCTAAAATGCTCATCAGTGGTAAAAAAGGATTCAGTATGTCAATTTGCATTGTCGCTGCAAAGGCCAGTTCTTGGCATGCAGGGACTTTATCACGCAGGAAGGTATTTTAAACTCGCGCTAAGACAGTTTCTTTGCTAAGGCTGCCCTGGCACAGATAGGAGATCTGATCAGATCCCACGTAGGTGACGGGAGCACTGAACAGAAGGCAGCCTTCCAAGCCAGAAAACCTTTCCGACACAAGGAAATAGAACAAATCATGAAAAATTCAGCCCTGATAGTCTGTTTCCTGAAGCCTGTCACAGTCACAGAGCATATTATGAAGGTATTGACTTTTATCAACAGCAGACGACCTCTCCACGTGGAGAAATCTGCAAGGCAGATTTTCAGCAAGCTGTGCCTTSTAGGTGTGTGAGAGTAATTTACTTGTGGTTGGGTCCTTGGCCTGAATGGCATCTTTTAGTGAAACAGGGACAAAACTGCTGGAGTATTATTTCCAGTGCTTCAGTAAGGAGTGTCTTAAGTGCTCTGGCTTGGTCATTCCTAATGTTGCTGCCAGACCGCTACCACATGCCAGCCAGGGCTTGCCCAGACATACAGTGGAGCAAAACAGAAGGAGGGTTCCCCATACCTGGTAGCTTAGAGGTTGGTGAAAAGAGCTGTATCATGAGGCAGTTATTCTGCAGGGGAAGGARTATGTTTCTAGTCAAGTGGCATCAGGAAGCTCTACAGGATTTTCTGTTTAAAGATTTAATTGGATCATACCTGCTTTTTATGTCATGYTTTATCCCATTTCCCACTCAATCATGCCAAGAAAAAAGCAAGACCCTCCACTTCCTCTTTCCTCCATTATTTCAGTGGACATGAGAGTATGACGTTACCCACATCTTCCATGGCACTAAGAATCCCACCACCTTAATTCTGAGCCCATCAATATCTGGCAGAATTATACATTCAGGGACAGACTCAGGCATAAAGTTCTGAGGGCTTCAGAGACCCACATCTTCACTAACTTCAGGAGTCCACATTAGTGTGGCACYGCAGAGCAGTAAGGCAGCCTTGTCTCTGGAGTTCACTTCCATCCAAGTCCTTGATACCTAATGAGTGCTGGTAACCGCYCGTCCTCACATCTGTTCTGCTGCAGCTGCCTGGAAAAATAGAATGAAAGGTTATTGATTTTTTTCTTTATGCCAGTTTTCTCCTCTGTCAAGATCTGCAAAGAGGAAAAATAGAAGCTGACCTATGTTTCTTCCTCTGGAGGCAAATATGCTCAGCACCTAGATTAAATGAACAGATGGAAAATACTAACAGAGTCTGCGCAGCTTTAAGGGGCTGTACCGAACAGAGAGAAAAAAATGTGTTTGCTGTACACGATTATCATATTCCGTTCGCTAAACCCACTGAGGTGCAGGGACAAAAGGGGATTTAAGCCAATTCATTCCCTTCGTGCAGCTGGCGGAGCACCTGTTGCCACCAGCACGCGGCTCCCGACGGGCGTCTCCGCGAGGGAGCTGCTGCTCCGTACAGCCTGATCCACCGWTCCCATCTCCGGAGGGAAGGGCAGCGCTCTGCCAGTGGCCGCCAGGAAGGCTGCACACGTCTGAGCCTTGGTTTGGAGTGCTTCCGATTTACACGAGCCCCGGGCTTCCTCTCTGGGTAGAAATGAGTGAGCATAAGCAGCCAGCAGAGCTAAATTAAGCAATGGTTTCCTACTCCTATGCCTGATTCTCTGTTAAATGTTGTTAGCGTTCTGCTTAGCRTCCTTCTCCTTCAGCAAACTGACCTCGGCTGCATCAAACAGACCCTGTTCCTGGGAGGCTGGATGAACCTGTCATGATGCATCAGGCAGCTCAGTGCGTAGGCTGTTTTTAGCTGTGCCAGTCCTGTCCCTGTACCACTCACTGGGATCCTTCTAGGCTGATGTAGGATTATTGCTCACCTTTCATTCATGCATCTTCACTTTCAGTCACTGTTTTCAGCTGCAGCATACTAGGAGCCTTTTAAACCAAAGCACTGAGTTTCTGCAGYAATGTGTGTTGTTAATCATGGGTGTCTTGTCCCAAAGTTACTGACTTAMCTATCAAAATAGCTTGAGTTCAGCTAAAACAGGGCATGCTCTCTGGAACCAATCCTTGATTTGGCTGTTCTTACACCCTGCTCAGGAGGTAACAGATTGTACTAAGGTTTAATGTTCTGCAGCCATTTTTTAGGGAGGAGATGGAGGCACAAACGCACGTTTGTTCAGCATCCTGGGTGAACTCTGTCGTAGAGCAGGGAACCAAAGCCAGCTCCTTCCAGCTGCGGGTGAAAATGGCAACTACACTTAGTTACTGGAGGACGGTARTGGCTAACATATTTACATTCTGCACTGCTTGATTAAAAACCCTGTATAATAAAGGGCATAGCAGGTACACACTTGAACTGGAGTCTCCAGCCTGCTGGTTTTGCKCATCGTAAAGTGTCTGGCAAAAAGGTGACGCGTTGCTGGGACCAGTATGTTACCCTCACAAGTGTGGTAGAGAGCCAAGCTGAAAGAGAACTCTGCAGTAGCTAAGACAGCTGCGTTTGGCTTCTGCAGTGAGCAAAATAATAAGAGAAAGCAGAATTGCCATGGACTTCTTTGATTTGTTTCAGGGGCAGAAATCTTTGCATGAAATTGGTGCCCACATGCGYGGCCCTGTTGGCATTGTGCATTACTAGATGGAACTCAGTGCATTTAATGGAGTTAGATTCAAAGTCCTCAAGGCAAATGTGACAAAATCCCAGCAAAATGCAGCTATAAATCCCCATGTGGTGAAATACCGKTGAGACAAAGCAGTAGGGTCTGTGTAGAGTATGAATGAGGTGTGATAACGTATGAGGGGTGGTGGTTGTGTTGTTAAGGAGGCGTYTCCTGGTCCTCCCTTACCTGTTTGTATCGCTGGCAGGCCAGCTGCAGCAAGCTTTATATCCTCTTGAAGCTGACTCTGTCTATGAGGGTATGCAGACAGCGGCGGAAAATATGAGTGGGAGGGTCTGTAAACTTGTGTCCATTTCCCTCCTTTGTTTACTAAAATGTTAATGTGTTTTGGCAATTGGCTTCAGCAAGGGTTTACTTAAGGCAATTGATCCCTGCGGTAACAAGGTGGTGGATGAAGTGAGCGAGTATGTGAAACGCTTTCCTGACATCTCTCTCTTTCCGAACCACAGCTGGTAAATTAGGAGGTGGGTATTGTGCAGAGAGAGGACCTGGCCTGTGCCTAAGCCTACTTTATGCCCCTCGGCTTTAGCGATCTCTTTCCTCCTTCTAGATGCAACTACACTTGTCCTCTTGTAAGTGTCAGGGAGACCACAGCGACAGCATTACTGCTACCCTAGGATTTTAACTTACCTGATGGACCTGAGGTTGTGTGCATTTGAAGATSAAGAAACCCAGCATGGAAGGCTGCCCCAGCTCTCCTACTCCGTAATTGTTTTGTCGGTTATCTGCAGGAATTCAGTGATAACAATAGCATGAGCCAACCTCGTGGGCAAGTAACTTCCTGTGTTCATTTTTCAGTCGATAAAATTCACTGTTACATCTGAAAGTCACACCGGTGTGGAGCTGCAAATGATCATCCTTAGCCTCTGTTTTTCTTGCGCAGTTTCAGACAGCAACATTACGGTTTGAAAGCTACCGATGAGGTTCAATAGTGGGATTTGCAGAATGCCGCACCTGGCTGGGCTGCTRATCAGCACTGATACACAGGTGGAGCGTGTTATTGGCTCTAACACTTAGATGCCAAAAAACCCCTTTAGCTAGCTGTATTTGAAAGAGATTTGTTTTTCATASATTTAAGGCCATAAAGTTTCATTACCTTTCAAGGATGTCTGTCCATGTAAACATTTCATCACCTAAAATTTCTGATTTCAGTGTGTTCACAAGGCCGTTCGGAGAGCTCTGTTCCCCCAGCAACGTCTGAGAAAGTTCAGACAGGGAGGAATGTGCTGAAGGGTGCCATTAGTGACTGTTAGGTTGATATCCCTTCCTAAAGCGCTGCTTCGAACAGCCACTTTATAGCATATTGCACGGCACTTCAGAAACACAGAATTCTCTCCAGTGAGATGAAGGAAGGAGAAGGATCCTTAATCTCGGGCAGGAGCTGTTGCTAAGTACAGTGATCTAGCTGCCCCTACAGCCCCAATACTTGTCTGCTGAATGAGCTCCTGCTAGTCAAAAAAATGAGTTATTTGCAGGCTAGAAGGACCCCACCGAAGCATTTTATTGTTGGTTGTAAAAGTTAAGTGATGTTAAGTACAGCAGCCTGTAAAAATTAGGACATTATTTCCTAATATGCTTCTCTGTTACAAAAGCCAGAGCCTGACTTGATTAGATAGCAAGAAAACAGGGCTTTTGGAAAGCTGTAGGATACTGAATCATGTGTGGTGTTTAAGTTATGTATGAAACTTAACATTAAACGGTGTTGGCAGCGTTCACAAAAGCTTTATTTATGCACAGCCTTTCTCTTGGAGCCTTATGCATGACGGTGCCGCACACACTACCCTGCAAGTGTGTTCTCCTTCTCGACGTCCTGTTACTTGCTTGAGTTTGAGCTCACGAACAGAGATGTAAATTCAYGGAGCTCAAACGTTCAGTAGCATAGAGCTTGTGGAAGGTCAGTGGGACATATATCCTGCCACTGCTGCTCACAACTTCACCCTAAATTGTTGGAGCAGACGCAGCTGTAGAGAGAAGGGAGATCTGGGGTTTATTCCTGCTGGCACAGGGTGGAGCAGAGCGTTCTGGGATTGGATGTGGGCAGCAAAACTCCTTCAAAGGCCGCGTAAGGCCCAGATTGTGCCGGGACTGTACGGCAGTGCTGGCTCTATTACAGACTGTAATCTCCAGTATCTGTTGGCTTGGGGACCAGCTAGACTGAAAGGGACAGAGCATTTGGAGAACCATCTCTGCACAGTTCCTGAAACAAAGTAAGAGTATAGCTGACCTGCAAAAGATGCTGGCCACTCATCTGTTATCTTAAATTCGTCGTCTTTTTCTTTAACCGGCTGAGGTGCTGTGAAATTAGATCCATTTTACATAGTATAAATATTTAACAGCTCTAGAGCATGTAGTTTAATATTAAACAGRCAGTCTTATAAATACTTCAGAATTATAGATGCTGTCACACTACATGGAAATGGTTTGATAGGATCTAGGAGAAATATTTAGGTTTGACAGGGGAGGAAATGATGGGGTTAGAAGGAGTCAGCCACATTTTTAACTGCTGGAGGAGCCTGTAAAAACAACTAAAAAAGTTGTATAGCTTCTGTTCTTGAAAGGCAATTTGGGTGAGTTTCTTCCCCCTCAGGAAATAACAGTGGTTCCCACCCCGCTCTCTTCAAGGAAYGAAAACATTCACAATCTTGAGAAAACACTGCAGAGAAAATAGAACAATTTAGGAACCAATGTTTAGTCAGCAGATATTGCCAAATCGGAAGCAACAATCTATTCAGTGTGGGATTATCATTATTAGAAAGGCAAGGGGGACTTAAACAGGGACTTAGATGCTCTTAAGCCTTGTTAGCTTAAGTCCGTGTACTACATTTAACCACCTAAGAGAATCTAAAATTTATTATTAGCGTTTTTGATTAAAAAAAAAAAAAAATTCACAGCTGACCTGCTGCCACCTGTAAGCTGAGCCTTGTT
Organism: Oceanodroma leucorhoa; assembly: GCA_030449065.1. Lineage (NCBI taxonomy): Eukaryota > Metazoa > Chordata > Aves > Procellariiformes > Oceanodroma > Oceanodroma leucorhoa. Next base: position 3,657,991 of record JASVER010000060.1, on the reverse strand, counting down.
GAAATCAGGCYGTGCAGAAGCCAGTGGACCACTGTCTACAACAGAGTGCTTCAGAGAGAATGAAGACTGCACTGTCTGAAATTTGTGAGACTATTTCAGTCCTCTCTTCTGCCCGCTCGCTTCCTATGTGATCCCTGAAAGTCACTTCTCTCCCCAGCAGCTTCTCAAGTCACGTGGGGTCTAATTTCCCATGAAATCTTCTAAATGCATTTCAGGATTAGCCCCTCTAGGCCTCTGTTCCCATCTGTAAAAGAGAGATAAAGCAGAAGTTGAGAGAAATGTGTTAAAATGCAAAGAGCGAGTAACTCTCATGACTTGGGGACAACGTAAGTACTATGTGGGAGGTGCATTTTATCCCATAGGAGGCTGAACTAAAAGTAATGTAAGAAGGAAAGTCTTGTGTGTGTTTATGGTTCATCTGTCAGCAATGCAGGCAGGTTCTCTGTGCTAAAGAGAAAGTAATGGCAAAACGAACTTTTTCTGTATCTTGTAAAAATGTGAAATTAATTACATGTTAAGGGACATGACTTTCAAACAACATTACGGCGCATTCAAACATTTGGAGTTTTAGTATTCTATGATAGCTTCCTAACATACCATAGTTTCCTTCCTACTTCTGAAGCTGACTGTAGCACTACAAGGTAATCTGTTTTATCCCTCTGAGGTATTCTGACAGTTAAAGCACAGTTAAATGTTCAATACAACGTAATGTCCAATGCAGTAGGGTTACCAAGAATGGTAATTTTACAAGGAACTTGGGTCAGCTCCTGCATCAAAAATATTTCAGTTTATAGCCTTGAAAGGCAGAAAAGGCACAGAGGCTTCCATGCATCTTGGGAACAAGCTTTCTGTGGGGTTGGTGTGAAGTTAAGAGCTGTAGGCTGAACTGGGCCAACTTCTGATGCAGAGATTTCTTGGAAGGTGTCCCCTAACCACTGGTTAATTTTTTTATCCTGGAACACGTGTCTGAATCCAGCATCATACCTTTTCAGCCAAAAAAGGGTGTCCTGGGTCAGGTATGAAGTCTGCTGAAGAGCTACAGATGAGTTTTAATTCATCAGCATTTTCCAAAGGAAAATGATGTTTCATTGAGAAGTTCTTACCTGGTAGGACCTGAGGCGCGGAGATGGTTTTGTGATCTTCCCTGTAAACCTGCCCAAGTTTTTCACTGATTCAGAAAGAAGCTGTGCTTTTGCATGTGATGGCAAAACCCTGCTGCAATCCTTTAAGGTGTAAAATACTGCTGTTTCAGTTTATTTGTTATTTTACGTTAGCACTTTGTGACTCAGATTTCTTCTCCTATTGGCCAAGTACAGCTAGAGCGCATTTGGGTAAAAGCACCCAAACGCAGCAACGTCAAGCCAGGTCCTTAGGTGAGGTGGGGGGTTTCCAGTGGTGTTACTGAGAATCCGGGAGCTCCCRCTGAGGTCAGCGAGCATCTGCATTAGAAAGCAAGTCCCAAAGGTCTTAGAGTCYGAGGGTGACCTGTCCTTACAGTCCACACAAGCCCTGCTGTGCTTAACGCTCCGGAAGGRGATCGCTCCTGTCCCTGCGTAACCGCTCTGGGCAGGCGTGGGGGCAGAGGCGACCTGCCGCAGCGGGAGCGCGGTGGCGAGGAAGGCAGAATTGCACCGGGCGCGTGAGAAGGAGCAGGTCTAAGGGATGAACTTTGTAAAACTGTTGCTGCCTTTTCCCTGGGTACCCCACAGAGCGAACAGGGGCTGTTCCCCTCAGCAGCAGGAGGTGCAGGACAGCACGCTGATGAGGTGGCTTCTGCCTGCCGACACGGCAGCCCCCGCTGGGCTCCATCCACCACCTGGGAGCCCTTGTCTGGAACAGCAGCAGGTCTTCAGGAGATGAAAACTGAAAGACAGCTACTTTTTTCTTAATTCAATTTTTATCAGTGGTGACTGTTTACATTTATGCTGTCAGTCTGAAGGACACCATTCAACAGCCACTGTATAAACAGTTTTGTTACTGGCTTAGGGAAACAATTGCTACGTCTGAACGCCTTTGGGACCTTTCCAAATCCTTGTCAATTAGTGTCAGCAATGTCACTTGGCATGTTCCAGCAATTGTCAGAATTGCTCAGACACCACTGTGAAAGGGTTTCAGCTTTATGCCACTGTGCAGGACAGTTATTAATGTCCTATCTCTTTAGAAACTGTTAAGCAACAGGAACCTGGATTTAATAGGCTGGTATGTTTTTAGGAGCCTCTTTCTTGGTTAACTGCAGCTCTCACATGTCACTTTTGTTTTCCCTCCACCAGGGTGAATCAACTTGTGATGCCACCAGCCTCTGTGAAAGTCTGAGACGGTGAGTGACCCAAACCAGCAACTGGTTTCAAGATACGCATCCGCTCCAAACCCCCTATCGACCCATTTCTTTCTTTATAAACTGGAAAGAAGTTACCCTTAGACAGCCATGGTGTGCACCCTTCCCACCCTCAACCCAAATCGGAGCAAAGAACAGGGAAACCAGGGGTCAACACAAGTGTCCTTTGTTGCACTGACTTGCTTCCAGAAACCTGGTGCTCCCTTCGTTAAGCAGACATGGCCGTGCAACCCCCATCGCCATGACTGCCGGCAGGCGTGATTGTCCAAGGCCAGAACTTAGGTTTTGCCTGAACATATCTTGTGTTCATAAAACCTGCTGCTGCATTGCTCTTGGTCCGACATCTGCTCGCTATCGAATGACCATTCCTAGCATATTCCAAATTTTCTGCAGAAAAATGCTTTCTGGCAGCACATGAACTTGCATGTTGTTGCTAGGACTGTCCCCAYTGCAACCCTTGAGCCAGGGTGACAAAGCTGAGGCCAGAGGGACAGTCCCACTCCCGCTGCCCTTTCTTCTCCCTTGTGTTCATGCCATTCTTATCACCAACAGTCACAGCACTGCAGCTCAGAGCTGCAATGATTGATAAACACTTCCCAGCATTTTCCTGTAACCAAAATTAATTAAAGCAAGTTTTTGAAGAGAAGATTTCTTTCCCATAAATTAAATGCATTGAAAGCGTAATCATAAAATCAGAACTCAATAACACACTTAAGAATGGCCTTTTGGGGGAAAAGATTTAATACAATCTCTAGTACAGCAGATGTGTTATTTCCACAGAGGGGAGTATATTCTGGTATAGGCTAAGGATATAATAGGCCTGCCTGTACCTTGCAGTCTCTGGGCTGGATGTGTACTCTCACATTATTATTTATCAGTAGCTTTTAGACAAAGCTTTTTTTTTTTTTTTTTTTTTTTAAAAAAAAAAGGCCTCAAAACTCTGGGAGCAAATGTTAGGTAGTGTTGCTGAGACTTGCCTTATAAAACAGTGAACGCTTGGGTCCTGTGCACACCTGGGTTTTTCACTGTATGGTCCAGTTTTATACAGGTTGAGAGAAACCAGGCCATTGTTACAGGGAATTTTTCTATAACCCAGCAGTCACTGATTTTTAAGGTCAGGGGCAATTTCCTGCATAACATGGAGCACAGAACCTCTCACAGGAAATCCTGCAGCGAGAGAACTGGTTATCCTTTCCACATAATCTAGGAAAGCTGCTGGCCACTTAGATATGCCACAGCACGCGCAAGTGCTGTCTCACCAGTCGTCAGTAGATGTGCTGATGTTGCTCTTTAAAGCAAGTGTATACCACCAGCGTGCTGGGAGAAAGCCAGTGTCTGCTCTGCTTTGTTAGCAGCAAGACTGGTAGCTGAGCTCTGCTGTTGGGGATGTGCACGCTGGACCGGGCTCTCCAGTGGACAGCAGTTTTGAAAATGACAATTTAAGGCAAGAGGCAATCCTTGTCTTCTTTAGTAAACCAATGGGGTTAAAAACAGGCTAGCAAAAATTAACCCTGTAATCCGCTGAGGTGGTTCAACCCACATCACGAACAGTTGTACCTACACAACAAGACACGGTTGATGCCCTTAAATACTATGGCCGGGAGTCTAAACCTGTTACTGGTTCACCTCCTTAAGCAGATTGTGCCTGGACCACAGTGTATTTGCGTTTGCAATTCCAAAAGCCTACAGTACATCCCAAAGTGCTGTCTCCACACTGGTCAAGCTTTGCTAGCCCCCAACTTGCATGGAGACAAGGGGTCTCTTAGCTGGYCTCCGCCACAAAGCTGGGGCGCATRCGTTCACCATTACCAAGCCGTTCCTGTGACGACCCCATTAACCACCTTCTTCTCTTCCCTGTTTGCAGCTGCCAGTGAAGGAAACGACATATGGACTGCTGCTCCCACCACCACCRCGCCAATCTCAAGCTCGAAGCCCTTCCGAACTGGAAACCGGTGGATCCTTCAGCTCCCCACCGCCCTGGAAGGGTTATCCAGCACCAAATCAATCACACCACTCCAGCCTGCGGGGTCGGGCACCAGGAGATGAGCAGGGCAGCCTGGAACACAAATATTTCTTGAGCATAAGGACATTCACAGGTTCCTCTGAGCATCGAAAGCAACTGTCCACTGGACCCGCAATGTGCTACCCAAGTGAGTGACTGTAGATTGTGTATATGGTTTTAGTAGTAGCCAACAAAGTCCGTTTATAGGGCAACTTACGTCCTATTGAATGCTGCTGTTCTGTCAGCACTCCCACACCCTGAGACTGCACTAGTTGGGGACCTATTCTGTACATCACCTTTTCTTTAACACTGAAGGCTCAATTCAGATTATTATTTTTTATTTAAATATGTTGTAAGATGCTTTATCTCTGCTGAAGACATTAGATGACAGATATATATATATATATATATATTTAGATAAACAGTTTTTATTTAAACATTTAAAATCTGGAGCTGCCTGTGCAACCATACCAGAATAACGTCCACAACTCTCCTCATCTCGATGCCCTGGAATCAGGCCCTGCAAGGGCACTGTAGCCTTCCAGTGGGTGACTGCCTGTCACCTGAGGCTGAGCAGTGGGACAGAGGAGAGAGTTTCACTGCACTGGGTATGCTGGTGGTTGTTACAGAAAGGCCCAGAAGAACTTTGGACAGAAATACCTAGGGGCTCTAGAGTTAGCTCAATATGCTACATTCAGCCTTGCCTAGGAGGTTCACAGGTTTTTAAAATACCAAAATCCATCTGGCTGAATTGCTTTACCTAGGGCCTGGTAGTGCAATACTGCTGTGCCAGTGACACCATGCTTTGTTTACATGCATATCATACTACATGTACTGTCAATGCTCATTCTCCCTCTGTCAGTATTTTCAAAGCAGGTGGCTGATACTCTACCATAGCTGTTTCCTTGGGAAAAATGCTTAGGTTTAATGCATGCCCARCCCCATGCACAGTCCCAGACTACTCTTACTGGGGTGTCAGTTGGTCACTTTTATCTTTATGAAGATGTATTTGAGATCTTTAATATTCAAGGCCAGTGTCTGAACTGTGTTAGTCTCAAATGCAGAAGCGTGTGTCTGTAAAGCAGTCAAAGKGCCATTTCACTAGAGTCTTGTTTCCTGCACTTGGCCTCCGCAAGCCAAATTTACGTTATGTCAGCTTGATGCTGCAACGGTGYGGGGAAGAGAGGCAAGCCTGGGCCCTGGAGGAAGAGTCAGGCTTCCAGAGAAATGGCATTGGTTCAGTGAACTCCCCACTCCCTTTTTTCTGTTTAGATGTCTCCCAGAGTTTAGATACTCCCCTCCAGTTTAGCACACACCTCGAGCAGGTGAATGCACCTCACTCCTGTGTTCACGTTTAACAAGTGGCTGTGGTTGGGCTGCACATAGGACTAAATCAGCAAAGGAAATGCCAAACRGGGACTGGATGGGAGTTAAGTCTGGAAGCTGGCTGCCTGATTGTGTCTTAAGTTTGTTCAGAGACACAGGAAGGTACTGTTAGTAAATCTGGGTTTTATCTCCCATTCACTGCCAGGATGTGCTAGGACCTACAGTACAGCACTGTAGTAGAGATGGTCGGTAATTCTAGGTACGAGCAAACTGGTTAAGACTCACCGCGTAGCCAGTCTCTGCCCAGGCAGATGGGTTCTGAGGGTGACTCCTGTAACAGCGTGAGCCTTTCCTCCTTATCAAACTCCACAGACTCTTCTGCAAAGGTTGCTCTGTCACCTAAAATACCTTAACAATAGCTTTAAGATTTGGCTAAACAACTAGAGCCAGAAATTTTCCTCGAGTGCCAGGGCATCCTCTGGAGGACAGCGAGCGGGTGCTAGAAATAATAAAGCAAAGCAAATCCAGAACAATGCTTCATTTCCCACCTCGTGCCACTATTTACATTCGTAGGGGAAATACCGCCTCTGTAGTCTGGGAGCCAAACACTTAGCTTTAAAGGCACATGAATTTCTGATTCTCATTAAGAAATTCCTTGTTAAGCTGTTTAAAAAGAAACAAAAAGCAACCCAACAATCAGTCATTTCATCTCAGAGACCAAAGAAGATTAGCCACATTTCCTAAATTGCTTTTCTGATAGGCTCTCTCTGCTGTAGCATTTACTGTCAACAAAATGAAGCATTCCTGCTAAAGTTCAGAGATTAGGAATTGTCCTTAAACTTAATTCTCATGTCAGCAATGAAAAGGGAACTTAAGTGTTTTTTTAATTTCACTAGCTCTCCTTGTTAGCGACAGGCCCCAATCCTTGTTAGAGAAGCACAGCGCTGTGACAGGAGGCCAGCTTTATCTTCTGTRCATATGAAGGAAATTGCTGTGGCTTTCTTTTTAACAAAGGAAGAGGGAAGGGAGCAAGCGAGGGAGTGAGAAGTGAGTCCTACCTGCAGCAGTTCCACACCAAGGGATCCCTGAATCCCTGCTCCCACATGTTCCAGGCTAAGAGAGGGAAGCCAAAGCGGCAGCCGTGACAGCTCAGAGGAGATGAACAGAAGGGAAGGGAAACTCAGCCTTTCCACCTCCTGCGGACGCCGCTGCTCCTTTACATGTTGATGGCCTGTATCTGAATGGCCAGAAGCTGAAAGGCTGCAATTCTTGTTGAGTGTTTCTTGTTCTAGCTGTAAAGAATTGTTCAGCTAGTGCTTCTATGAAAGTATTTGGTCTATTAGAGGGAAACCAGCTCACTTAGCCCAAGGGTCCGTAGATTACGGCAATAACAGATACATCAAGCCTGGACATTAAACATATGTATTCCCAAACAGAAACTGGACCTTTGCTGCCATGTAAGCCCCTTGGCTGGATTCTAACACACTGTTACTGTCCCAGGACATCGGCCCATTTCTGCCAGTATGTGATGTGGGGAGAGCCACTGCCTGGCCTCATTTTCTTTATGTGCAAGGCTGAGAGGCTGCTAAGATGCTGTATAAACAAGCAATGTTGTGTTTCTGTACTCTAGTAGAGGTCAGAAGTTCCCCATTATTAAAAAAAAAAAATTACAGTATTGTATTATGTTGGTGCTGAATTCTGGACTTAGCAAGCAATATTGTGCTGGTTTCCCCTATGACTCCRTTTTATGTAAGTATAGATGTAACCAGGCTTGGGAGCTGTCAGGGCCGTTTGGTTGCTGACCTTGTGGAGCAGTGTGGGAGCAGTGGAACAATTTTTGGTATATACATAGGAAGTGTTTCTGGAACGAGAACAGAAGTCTAGACTGAATGCATATTACCTATATCCAAGCTAACAGCCCTCATTAAAATTAGTATTTCTGGTTTTATAAAGAAAGGCTGTTAATAGGAAAATATAACTACTTTTTAATAAGGAATCCACATATTTTGGTATCCATCACACTGAATGAAGTAAGATTCCAGCCTGTCCCTTAAATAAGTAGTTGTACAGGTCATCAAGGTGTTATGTTTGTGGTTCTAAACTTCAACACAAAATCAAATAGTCCCAATAAGGACAGAAATACCTTTAAAGCCACTGATCTCTTGCACACAAAATCACTTCATGTGAATGTCTGAAAATGAGAGTACACAAACAGGAGCGCTTGAATGCATTTGCAAACACTTGGGAAAATACTACCAGAAGGCAGTGAGCGCTACGCACGCCCTCCCATCCCCGCACATCCACATCGCCGCAGGACAGGGAGCCAAGCGAGGGGAAGGGTCTCCAGGTTATCGGCTGCTGCTGCTGTGTCTTGCCCCCCACCCCCTGGTACCTGCTGCCTCACCCTGTTCCTCAGGGCTGCGACTGGCCCTGCCCCAGTGCTCTGCCCCGTTCCCCACCTCTGCCCGAGGGTCGACCGTCGCCGATGGTTTGCTGCAAGGGGCAGGGTCCTTCCCATCTCCCCGCACGCTGGGGGACCTACAGTGTTAGATGCTGCGTGCATCAGGGTCCGCGCAGGGGGTCCAGAGTGCACCAGGGAGGGTCCAGGATGCCCCTCAGTTAATCAGGAGGGCTTTCTTCTACTCCACTTCATAAATGTTTTTTGTTGGTTTTTTTTTTAAGCAAGCATTAACTCCCTCCATAGCTAATACTGCATTTGCACCAATGCACCCACTACAGAAGCAATTAGGCGGCTTGTACACAGCGAGAGGAACAGAGGTAATGGGAACTGCACAGAGAGGCAAGAAAATTACCCAAAAAGCAGCAAGCTGCCAACCCACGTAACTATAATGCCTCCTGCTGCCATCGCTCACAGAGCTAGAATCTGGGTGAACCCAAGAGCCTCTCCCCTTTTATAGACTACCTGAGAACCTCAGGGTGACTAAGCCCTATAAATGAATGGCTGTAATCTGGAAAGCAGAGTTCCTCTCTGCGTCCTCTGTCCTAATTGTTTGTTTTCTTCTCCATATGCTTTATTGTTTGGTAAACCAGCACTTACAATCACTTTTGCTACGTGAGATGGGAGTATATRGTATATTTTCTTGTTATACAAGGGAGGAGTATAAAATAGTTTTCTGATTTCTTTCAGAAGCAAATGACTATTTTATTTTTTAAGAGCAATTGATTGTGAATCTCAGAGTATAAAAAAAGATAAATAAGCCAAATATATACCTTTATGTAAATTAAGAAATAAAAGTATTTAAAACATACCTCCTGGCTCCCTTTCTTGGGTCACCTCTTGCTCTCGTTGCGCACTCCCGTGGTTGCTGTCTGCAGGGCTGGTCCCTGGGACGAGGCTGCCCCGAGCTCCACCAGCCACACAGCTCCTGCCAGGAACACTTTGATGTGGACRGCAGTGAACCTACCTGGACACCAGCCTGCCTGGAGCTCATTCACGAGCCGGGAGGGCCAGAAGGAGCCGAGGGGTGGTGGGTGACAGCCTCCTTTTCCCTCCGCATTGCCTGCCGGGATCCAGCCCAGGATCAGAGCAGGGGGGAAGGAGGCAGTGGTGGGCACAGGGTCCTGCTCCATCCCCTTCTAGGCCCCTCACTGCACAGCACAACAAGTCAGAGCTAAAAGACCTGGCTGATCTGACTGACGAAAACGGCTAACGTGGTGGTAGCTATGGGTCGGGTGCTCGGGAAGACGGGCAGGAAGCAGGCCAGGAAATTAATCCCCAAGTGGTAGCCATGGTGGGCACCAAGGCTGCCCTTCTCCAGGGATCCTGCACCAGCCATGCCTGCCAGCTTCACAGGATGGTGGCATCTTGCCTGTGGGCAAAAGAAGGAGCAAAGGGGCTGGTTCTGCTGCTTCAGGTGCGCTGCAGCCCACCTGTTCTCCTGCCTTGGGCTGCAGYGGCAGCACAGACAAGGTGCATCTGAGTCTCCACTTACCGGCTGCGGAAGGGACCTCTCCTACACTCCCTTGCACCGCCTCTCTTCAGCATTCTTCTCCTTTAGTGCAGCCAAGTGTCCAGGCCAGGACACCCCTGCAAGCAAAGGACTTGTCGCTGAAACAATCAACCCTGATTGCCTTTTGGCAGCGCATCTCAGGGCTTTCAACTTAATCATACTGTGTAAATGACTTGATTAAGCATAATTTTATAAATTCTGATGTTCCAGCAGCTAAGTGTTGAAGCTCAGCAGCTTTAGCTTCCATCAACCAATAACTGCTAATGTGACTGTACTGTTTGTATTTTTTTTGATTATCAACATACACGGGCACGCGCGCGCACACTCTCTCTCACTCTTCCAGCCCCACTTGCCTTCCCTTTTCATAAACCCTCCCCACGCTGTTTCTGTAGAGCTCTTACCAAGACCATCTGCAGGCTGACGAACAGCCGACAGCCTCTCGGGCTTGCGCAGGGTGACTACACTGACCATCTCCAACACATACTGACACCAGAGCTGCACGTCACCTTGTGAAGCCCGAGCTGGCTTGTAAAAGCTGATGTCATTTATGCTGCAGGTGTCCTGGTCCRACTGCTGGTGCATTTACCGCGGTTGTACAAAGAGGCCCTGACTGCACGGCAACCTCGCTTTCACTCCTAATCAACTCCAACACACTGCAACCATCTCCTGTTCTCCCTGACAAAAATCTCCATGTGACATATTGTTTTATTTTGAATTAATGTACTAAGTTTTAGCATTTGAAAATATGCTTAAATGGACACAACATGTACCTCGCCAGCAGTCAATTCATCCTTCTCTGTGGCTGTATGCGATGACCAACAGATGCAAGGCAAGTCAGGAGGAAATCCCTGTGGCCAGGCTTTCTCCTGCCAAGAAGAGCCATACTGTGAACCTGTTTTCTGGCTGGGTGCCGGGGACAGAGGTTCCACATGGCTGCCGGCCCGCGACACCCCTCACTGCGCAGCCAGTCCGTTGGGAGCATCACTGCCCCGATCCAAACCAGCACCGAACAACCAGGAGCGTTCTGCCACCCCCAGCACATGCTGCTGGCTTCCTGCTGAACAGTGAACTGGCTGGTTTCTCTAGTCTCACAGCACAAAGCAGAACACCACAAACCACGTTAACACCCCAGTTTGAGCCAATTCCTGTAACCTTAGGGCTTCTGATTAGCTGGAATTAATCCTTTAAGAGACAGCAGAGAAATGTCGTCATTAAGCCCTGCTTCCACTAAGATTTGAGGGGGACACGTTCTCCTTTGGCTGAGAAAGGGAGAAAAATGTAAATACAACTCACCATTCTGCATGCTGGACTTGCAGTGAAGTGTTTCTGAAGACGGCAAGACCAGGCATGTGGCTTCCCTGTCTTTTAGGTGTCTCCTAGGTATGTCTTGAGCCTGTCCCAGGCCATATTTTACGTAAGTCTGGAACAGCTGGAAATAAGCTTGGGACTCATATCTTGGCAGCAAGAGCAACTGAGAAAAATCTGTGTTTTTGTTGGCCCACACTTCAAAGTAAAAGCTATTGCAGCTTTTTCTCTCTGGAAGAGGACTGGCTGCTGCCGAGTTGATCAGAGCTACTATGTTTGCTACTTAGGATTGATGCTGTGAAGCACATTGGCCACAAGTGACACATCGGCGCCAGTGCATTGCACTGCTGTATGACACTTCCCACCCCACAGGAACACGTTGCTGGCACTAAAACCCAGGGCTTCTCCTGCATCACCAAGATCCCACTGCTACTGGGCAGCTAATTCCCCACCAGCCTTGTTAGTAAGGTGGCTAAGCCACCATTTGCCTCAACAAATGGCAGGCAGGGCCTCCTGCCATGGTAGAGGTTTGAAAGCCATGGACTGATCTCATCTGCAGGGATGAAATTCAGAGGGAGGACGGAGACCACAACACGGCTGTTCCAGCACAGGGGACAGGTAGATTTTTAATCCCCTTTGCAGGGAAGCACATTTTACTGTCCAGCTTCACCTGGCTGCCACATGCAGCCTTACTCCCCTGCACAGACGAGCCAGCCTTGTCCCAGCCTTGTCCCAGCCTTGATGCCCTGTCCAAATCCTCCACTAGCATCTCAGCACTGACTCTTCTGCCAGCCATAGGCAGTGGGGAGAGTTAATGCACCTTGGGACCAAACAGTCACGACTTCGGTTAAAACAAGTCTACAGCCTTCACACAAGCAGCAGGCACCAGCTGGGGAAAGGGGGTTCATAGCCCTGCTCCTCCAAGGCCTCCACCTGCCTGGGACGAAGGCCGTCCCCAGCAGTGCACCCGCAGAGGAGTGCTCCCTTGGGCTCGGTGCCCCAGGGCCTGCGGCTATTTTCTTGCATTCAGAAGAACCCTTGAGCTCTTATCACTGCCAAAGAGCGTCTGAGCCCAGGACAGCTGAAAAGAAAAGGCTTCATTAAAATCAGAGCGTGCTCTATCCTCTAAATGTCCAGCGACAGACAGGACATGAAATCAAGCAAAATGAAACCTTCGCGATTGTTAAAAGGCACAAATAAGTGCCGGTGAAACACGATTTGACTTGGTGGATTAGTGACTGCTTTCTATAAACTGTGCATCAAAGCCAGCCTAAAGTAATTTAGCTGGCAAAAGAGTTGTTAGCAAAGCACAACTCCCACAATGCCTCGCAGCTTTCCTGTCCCTTTTCCCCTTGACTGCTCTGCGAGTGCTGAAGACTAAACACACACGAGCACGGCAGCCTCCACGCTGGCAAGGTGGAACTCAAAGTCAACCTCTCCAGCTTGGCAGCCGACGTCTGGCACTACCCAGTTGCCATTCCTCCATCAAAACAGCAGCTGGCATGGCTGCAGCCTCGTGCTTCGCCCTTCCCTGGTCTCTCCCCAAAATGATGGTGACAAACTGATCCGCACGAACTCTTAACCTCCGTGACGCTGGCAGATATCCCAGCGTGGCTCAGCTAGCCTCTGTGGCCCCAGCTCACACTCACGTGGGCAAGGACTCACTCGGCAGCAGTGGCCAGGGCAGGAGCACGGCGGCTCTGGGGTGCCGGGCAGATGCACTCTCTGCAGACAGGAGACGGTTCCCCCCTTTGCTGCCTGAGCCGTCTGAAGAGAGCTCTCTCATCCAGCTCACTCCAATGAGCTGTTAAGTCAAAACCTGCTACTTAAACCAGTCATATATTGGCAGCAGCAAGCTAGAAAGAGTAGATAAAGAAAATGATGCCTATCCCTAGTAGAAGCACTGGCCCTGCCCTGTGCCACGTGCAGGGGAAGTAGGCTTCAGCCTGCTGCAGCAGCTCTGCTGAGAGCACCGTGAAAGGCTCTTTCTATAACACTGTTACTGTCACCAGGACCTTCTGCTGTCCCCCAGCGTGGCTGCGACTGCATCTCTGAGCCTGCAAGTGATGGAGAGCTCAACTGGTCCTTAAAACAATTCAGCCTGCTCTGTGGGACACAAACCACACCAGCTGAGGGGGGGAAACACTCGTAGACAAGGCTTCCCCCCCAGGAGTCTCGCAGGGGCAGAAGCCCCTGTTACGAGGCCACAGTACCTGCTCTGGCCATCAGCTGCCAGGCCCAGGAGCGGGCTCACGTTCCTACAGAAGAGTAAGGTGGCATCATGCAAACCGGAGAGCCTGGTGCAGCATGGCCCTGGCACTGCTCCAGGCTGCTCGAGGCCGTATTGACTTGAGCACCAGGCTCAGCTCCCACAACACAATCAAGCTGCTGCCCTGCTACACATCTGAAGAGAGCCCAGTGGGCTCTACCGCTGTCTTCCCACTCCCAACGCACCCACACACCTGCGCACCCGCCTTGCTTCCCACCCACCACACCTGCAGGCTAGTTCTGCAGGGGCAGTGGTACAAAGTCCCAGGATGTTCTACTTACAGGCACAGAAAGAAGGAAAAAAATCTTTAGTAAGACAGTGTTCAGATTTGAAACCCGTGCTCCCCTTCAGAGCATCTCCAGATCATTAAACACGGATGGCCCTGACCTGCTGGCCTCTTGTATGCTACATTTGCATAATATATGAAAAGTCATCACTCAGGAGACATCTGGAGGGGCTTAGCTGGGATTGAGGTTTTAACAAGGCAATGGACCAGCTTTCAGCATTAAATGGCAGAGGCAGGGCAGCATCCCCAGTGCTACAGTCCCTTTTGAAGCAGAGACGCCCTTTTTCTTGGAGACAAGACTGGCAATAATAATTGCCAATACCTCCTGACTGGGAACAAAGACTTGCAGCTCTTCTGCAGGCTGCAACAGCAGCTATTCCAGTCAAGACCCTAAAACAACCTTCAGATTAATAAGTGGCTTGGGAGAAAAGGTCCAGCAGGACGAGTCCAGCTCTAAATCACCCAGAATTGGTTGGTGTTTGAGGTGGGGAAATTCCAAGTGTGGGAGCACCACACAGAGATACAGGCACCAGCCACTTCACTGAAGGTCTGATCTGCATTGTCCTGGCCACCTACCTGCAGCCTGCTTGGGGACCAGGGGCTTCGTGCAACCCCTGCTGCGGCTGGAGGCCAACAGTTAGTGTGTGTGGGCAAAAGGAGAGCTTCCCTTCACGTGCTAAGGGACCTCGGCAACCTTGCAGAGCTCCCCTTCACCTCCTGCCCCGATTTGGGCCACTACCTGAAGGGCGCTTGATTTGCAGAGTCCAGCTCCGGTCCGCCTACCCCTCCTCATCCAAGACGTACAAGGGCTGCATCCTCCAAGGCAATGACAGCGCTCCTCAGTCCTGCCTCGAGTGCCAGAGGAAGCCAGCTGTGAAGGCAGAAAGCGAAAGGCAGGGAAAGGAAGGACGTTCTCTGCTAAACCCTGCCAGCAGATGGGCACAGAAACTCCAGCCCTCACCTGCGGCTCACAGGAGCCAGCGCGCTCCTTAGGATGCGCAGCAGACCTTGCAGGATGGCTGCTGTGACATGGAAATGAGGAGAGCTGCACGTACCCAGGGGTCTGCAACTGAACGTGTTTGTGTTGCTGCCAGCAGCTGTCTCCCAGGGAGTTTTATGCCTTTTGAGACAAGAATCATTGCAAAGGCAGATAAATAGCCCCGGGCAAACGCAGCCCTTTGCAGCTCTTCTCTCAGTCCCTCCAAAAGCAACATGACATTTCCGGTGCCCTTATCCATGTCTGGTGGTACAGACCCACCTGCGGGCCGGGAGCCGAAGGCACAGCAGGAGCAGCCCTGCTCTAGAGCCCTTCACTCTGCCAGCAGCCGCCTGCTTCTGACAGGAGCCAGCACCAAACTCCTCTGCAGCAGGAAGGAGAGCACCTGGGCCTTCATGGGCRCTGCTCCTCCAATGCTGGGAGAAGAGTCAGGGCCAGCCACCAGCCCACGCCTCCCGGCCTCCAAGAGTAAGGTGGTCAGCAGGTGGGGGTGAGGAAAGGAGGGAGGAGGCTTTAGAGACAACTACAACATGAGTAGGGTTTCAAACACTTCAGGACTCAGCTCTCAACAAGAACCAGGTRCCCAACACATGGGAGAACCTGGTCCTGGCCTCTCCAAAGGGGTGATGGCATTCTGGCATTCAGGAGCCTGGRGATAAATAAGCAGATGCAATTCCAAGCAGGCACCTTCATAGACTGTTTTAAGCCTGCTGGTAACAGGTGCCCTGCATGGCTGCAGAGAGCCTGCTGGCCTGGCAAACTAGCAAATCAATCAAGCATTTCAATTGTTTCACTGTTTTATTGATGTCCCTGTGCTATCACAGGGGCCATGACCCCTCCTGCACCCAGCAGCAAAAAGGCAAGAAAGCCTGATCATGGTAGTTACCGATGACACCTGAGTGGCCAAATTGGATATATCTGACCCAAGAACATGCATGTGCAAGCCCATTTAACCCCAGGTATTTAGGAGGCAGCATCTCCCAGACTGGAAAAGCTGTGAGTACTGCTGGGCCTGAGCAGGACAGAAATGTACCTTTAGGAGTTACTTCTGAACCTCCCACAGGGCTTGACCGCACGACTCAGCAGTGCCAGCACACCTACCGCAACTCCCCAAGAAATCCAAACAAGCCTCTCACTTCTGCCTTGGGAAATCGTGGAGACAGGAGTCTGTGCTCCCAAGCACAGGCTGTTTGGCACTGCCAGAGAAGAGAGAGTGGGCATCTACCAGAGCCTGGAGGGTATGTGACCTCCTGAAGCTCCCTGTGCTCTAGGCTGAACCTCCACACAAGTCAGACCCGCAGCTTTAGAGCTCAGCATCATGGAAGGTTTATTTAAAGTCACGGAGGACATAAAAACTATAGTTATAAAAGATATTAAAACAGTCCTCTGAGCCACGCTAGCCATGCCAGGCCTGGGTGAGTCCATGGAGTTTACTCCTGTGGCACTGGAGTTTTTTTCTCTTTTCTTTTCTTCTTGGCTTTGCCCTGCTTCTGCTGGGTCTCCTGGCTGACACTCCCCTTGGTTTTCTTTGCAGCTGGAACCTGCTCAGCTTCACAACCTGCATCACCTTTTCTTTTTCTGTTCATATTCTTTTTCTTCTTCTTCTTCTTGTCAGCCACAGCATCTTCTCCATTAACAGCTTCCTCCCCACTGCGCGCCACTGCCACTCCATTCTCCCTGACCCCTCTGTTCTGATTCTTGTGTTTGCTGCTACTGGGCATGAGGCGTTTCTTCTGCTTGGGGGTTTCTGTTCCCAGGGGCTGCTCCTCTGGGGCTGCTGGTTCTCCATTTTCACTAGATGCTGGTGCTACCCCATTCTCCTGGATGCCTTTCTTGCGATTCTTGCGTTTCTTGGTCTCTGGCAGGAAGCCCTTCTTCTTCCGCTTAAGCGGCTCTGCTTCCTGCGCAGGCTTATTGGCTGTCTTCTCTTTCTTGGGCTTCCTGCAGAGAGAACGCCAAAAATCAAGAGCAACTTAGTTTACAGCCAGGGAGCAGTGTGAGCCATGCTACAGGCAGTCCACAAACAGGYGGAAGCACAAGAAAGGTGCAGGAAGCACAGGCATGCTGCAAGGATGAGCGTTATCCCTGGAGGTGGTCCTCAGTCTGCACAGGGACTGGTTGAATGAACAGCGGGAGCCAGACCAGGACTCAAGAAGGCACACGGAGACTTGAGGAAGAATCCCTATTCCACAGACCAGGTAACACTGTACTTACCACCTCCTTCAGCACACCTGCTTGTGGCCCTGTGCAAGGCTAGTGAGACCCTGTCTGTCTGTCCAAGGTGACAGCCCCAGCAAGGCCTTCACTGTGCTAACAATCCCAAGAGCTCTTCCAGCAAGAACCCCCAGCAGACCATTCCAGTCTCATCTAGGCAGCCTTTGTATGCATGCAAGACAGCCACTGCTGCTGCTGTTCTCTGACAGCGTCCGTCAGCAACTTCACCACCACCCAGTCTAYGCTGCTCTGCACCAGCTCAGTCCCCAGAGAGGAGTCCTGAAAAGGAACCAGGCTCTAATTCCATGGCATGGTTTTCAATGTGAAGCTTTTTGGAGAGTTTTTCAAGCTGCGTCTCTTCAGGGTGGAAAAATGCTATCCTGACAACCTGATGTTAGCACTTGCTTCTCAGCACCTCCACCATGATCCTGTGCACAAACCACACCTGCCGTAGGCAGGCACAAAGATCTCTGCGTGTCACAGCAAGATGGCACCAACAGTGACAGCAGGCTGCACCCCTGAACCCCAATCCCTTCCTCAGACAGCACGCACAAGCTCAGCGTTTCCTACCTTAGCAATCCCCCTCCTAGCTGCAATCTCTACTAGCTCCTAAACCAAGGCTTACCCTTGTGCCAGCCCTGGCAGTACGGTGCCAGGGGACTTGTGTAAGACTGGGAAAGGGCCTGGGGCTCTGTCATAGGGCTGGGTGAGGCCACTGTGCTCTGCAAGCCTGTTCAAAGCATTAGAAGGGGCCACAACAGCTTCAGCTGCCTGTGAGCCCTCTCACAGTGAGCCACATGCAAGCATTTCCCTCAGAGCCTCTTGCTGGGCTGAGATACCACAGACCAGGCCACCCACACACTGGGACCGCAGCTCCCAGTCAGGAGCAGAGCACCCAGCCTTCCTTAATGCTGTGTGTCTCGCTAGATACTGCCAGCAGGAAGGGGAAACAAAAGTTCTGATTGCAAGCTATTGATAGAAAGGAGGAAAAGATCCTACACTTTTTTTTTTTTGCCCTGGATCAAAAGTCAAATCCAGCTGCCATTTAATACAGGAGCACTAAAGCATCAACACTGAATGCTCCCCAGCTTTCAGAGCTGCAAGGCAACCACTCCAAGCATCAGGCAGGGGATCCAGACCACTAAGGAGCCCAAAAATCACTGGAGAGGACTGAAGGTCCTGGCATGTGCTCTCTGGTATCCAGTCCCTTCCCAGGACAGCTACTTATTCCCTCCAGCCTCACATTTGCAGAATCAATCCATAGTGAAGTGGCAGGAGCTTAGTGACTCATCCTAGCCTAGAAATTTCTCAGCAAATTTGGCAATGGCTCTTAAACCAGGCCACCATTTGGGACTGCTGAAAGCAGGCACTCTATCCTTGGGCGATCAGCTGTCTCACCTCTACTGGCAAGACACGCATATCAGACATGCGTTATAATCCTTTCCYATCAAGGGCCAATCCTAAGCATATAAGCACCTGGAAAAATGAGCCTAGCATTATTCCAAACAAGCAAAACAAGAAGCATTTCAACCTCACCAACCAGGAGCTCCGTTTAACTCAAACTCCAGCCTGAGCTCAGTGCCTTGACTTTCTTTCTCTTCCTACCTCCCCACATCAATGAAGACAAGTAGGACAGGCAGTCAGTCCCCCAGGCAAGCCAAGAAGCCAGAATGCCAAGCATACATACGTATAATTCAGCCAGCGCATGACATTCCAGTAGAGAGAGTCGAGACGTGCTGAATTCCCAATGCCTTCTGGCTGGTTCAGAGCTACCAGCACTTTGTCCAACTCCGTCAACTTCACACGCAGCTTCTGCAAGAGGCAAGTACAAACAGACAATCTGCAGAGTGAACTCAGAAGGGGCACTCACAGCAGCAGGGCACGGGCCAGCCTCAGGAGAAGACTAYGGCAGGAATAACCAATCCTGCCCAGCTTCTCCAAACCACTGCCCTGAGCCCATTTGCAACACCAATCTGGGGGCAAAAATTGGTGAGTCACATCACACCATCAGRTACAGGGTTTGCTTGAAAACTGGGTCTCTAGCATGAGAGGCATGAGTCTGACAGCTAGAATTGTACTGGCATAAAAGGGACTGAAAGGTCCTTTGGTCCTCTTTCCTTTTCAGTCCACAGCTGGGAGCAGAGGGAAGAAGAGACACAACTATGTACCTATCTAAATGAAAACCAGCAGCATTTTCAGTCTGGTTTCTAAAGAACGCAATCATGCYGCCTCTGGCTGCCTCTTCCATAACCCACTGGATAATTTCAGTAAAACTAGACAGAAAGGGGCGTCTCAAAGGCTRTTCAGTTTCTACAAGAGCCTTGGAAATAATCTCTCTCCTCCACCCACCTTCCTATTAGGTCTTCACAAAGAAACAGGYTGTGGTGTGAGCTCAGTGCTTATCAGTAGGAAACTGGGCTTCAGCAATCCTGCTGCTTGTGGTATTTTGCTCCAGTAAGTAAGACCATGTTGGAGACTTATTTTGTCACCTATAGAAAATCTTCTCATGTTCAAAAAAGCTGTTTTTCATTAGRGAAAACAAAGCCCCAGAACAAAGCTTCATTCCCGCTCACAAAGCTTCTGAGTAAGTCTCAGTTTTTGGGAATCAAAATCTCTGGGGTTCAGCAGAGAGGACAGAGCAATCATCTGGGACAAAACCCAGCTCATCCTCACTGTATCCCAGGCCRTATTTCTGCTGATAAGAAAGGAGATGCCACACGCGTTTGCAGAACACAACAAGCTCCTGGAGATCAGCTCATAAAAGCTATGGACCTCTTCTTCAGACATGAGGGCTTTTCTGTCCTCAAATCCAGCTAGGCATTCCCTCTAGGAGTACCTTYGGTAAGAAATGAGGTGGGATGTAGCAGTCACAAGGTAAAATCCAAGTGTGACATTTAAAAGAGACCTTGGTGGTATTCAGAAGAACAGCCATTTACCACACATCGGGTCACGCACTCACCTGCTCCATCACAGTTTTGAGGAGAAAGTTCAACAGCTCCAAGCTCTTGGCAACTTTCTCTTTCTCAGCTTTCAGGATACACTTGCCAACCATTTTCAAACTCTGCAAATCAAATGGGAAGATTGAGAAGAAGCACGCATTAAATGGGGAAACAAATCAYTCTTCTCAGGAGAAAGCAGAAAATGAGTAATGATGGGCAGGATTAACCTGTCACCAAAATAACTCTGGAACACAAAACCCACCAAACCCTGGAAATGCTAAGGAGGGTACATGGTGGAAGCTGCTGATGCCCAGGTTAATTAAGAAACCACCGGGCAAAATAAGAGCAAGCATACCACAAAGGCACAACCTTGCTGCTCTCCCTAGTTTCTAAGCTAAAGCACAACCGGAGATGTGTTGCTGCCTCCTGGAGAAGAAGAGGAAAGACAATATCCACCCCTGCCCTGGGAAGGCCAGGAGGCTGCCAGGCAACAGAGTCACCTGGGGGACAACAGCTACTCATCTGCAGAAGCTGGGATTTACACGTAAAGTGCTAATGCAAAAATCCATTAACACTTACGCCTAGGAAATCCCAGTTGCCAGCACTAGAACAGGGCTTGTCAATCAAGCTTAAATTCACTGAAATGACTGAGAGGAAAATCTCATCTCTTTGTGTTCCCTTTATGTGCTGCAGGGTTTCTGAGACACTGAAAGGTCTGGCTTAGAGGAAAATCAYTCCAAAGATAGGTCAAATAAAAGCCAGTGTTATTTACAAGTGGAGAAGGGCAGAAAATAGCCATAAAAAGACAGCTGGATCAAAGAGGCGGCCCAATGGCTCAGGGGGACTGATCCTCTGCCTACAGCTGGTCCTCGCAGCCCCGCTTACATGGTAGTTTTCTCCCCCGCTATACTTCTGTGTGGATGCACACACCACAGCAAGCCTCACAGCTCGCATGGATTACACTAATATGAGATAGGATTTGAAGGGACAAGCTTATTGTAAACACTGGCGTGCCCCATCATAGCCTGTTTCTCTRGAGGAGGCTGCGCTTTCGGCAAGCCCGCCTTTGCTTGCAATTTGAACAYGCCAACCCGGCCAGCGGGCAAGGTCCACCCCAGGCTCAGCATCCTCGGTGCCTCAGGCAACACGCATCGCTGATAAGTCACCGCACCAACCCTGTGGTGCAGCRGTGGAAAGTTCTCCAGGAGATGCAATCTCTCCCATTAGACGATCTATGGCTTTGGCTCCATTCAGACTGGAAATAATTTTAAGGATTCCGAGCAAACTATTCTTCACCTATATCAGCATAAAGCTGGCAAATGAAAGTAAAAATCCTTGCAGACAGAGAGAAGTAAAAAAWTTATTCCCCAAAGCAAACTCTTTCAGTAATGACGCCCACAACAGAAAAATAACGATGGCCAGCAAGAGYGTAAGGAAAAAGTGGGGAGACAGGTAACACGTGCAGGAACAGCAGCCTTCAAGCAGAATTATTTACTATCTGTACAGGCTCCACACCCTGGGATTAGCCCTGTATGAGAAAGCCACCACGTTCTGCTGGCTGGAATTCATGCTGCAACTTCATCTGACTATCAATAACTTGCTAATTACTCTCTCCTGATATAGATGCACTGCAACTCTATTCCAGAGCTGTCATTAACCTACAAGGTCATACAATTCAGCAGCTCTAAAGTCTCTCAGGTAAAACGAGAAACAAATATAGGGTGTGTGATTAAAAAATCTTCACATGTAGGATATAACACCCATGGGCCATGCACACTCCATTTATTAGGCTTACCACAATAAATAATAATGATCAGCAAATCAATAATGAAAACAGAACAGCCTGATTTGCATAAAAATTTTCTCTGCAATTTGAAGAACAAGATATTGCTAGGCTAACAGTCATTACTTGTGGTTAAAGTAGCTTTCAGAGAGGCTATTAAGTTGGGATCCTATTTGCTAAGTTGCATACAAGTTCACAGCAAGAGAAAATCAGTATGGATTGTCAGCTCTTCGGGACAAGAGGAATCAGCGCAGTACTGTGAGAAGGAGCCACAGTGAAGTCAACTGTCATTTCATCTTTTTAATACACAAACATTTTGGAATTAAGAAGGTGTTAAAAATAAGTTACATTTTCTCTTCACTGTAGATGAGTACATTTAAATCACGCTGGCTTGACTCTCTCTGTTCTTGCTGCCATCCCTACTTCCCAGAATTCCCCTGATGCTTTGAAGGGTTTGAAACAAACCCTACTGAAGTAAACAGAAAAGTCCTATAGCTCTGAACACTTGAGGGGCTGATTTTCAGAAGTCTGCAAGCAGTTTTCAGGTGCTTGGGAAATTGGGACGTGCATCTAGTTTGGGGTGCCCAACCAAATTCATGCAGACCTGTAGAACGAAAAGGGTGGCTTGCCCAGCTGGAGGTGGAAGATACCACCGGTCTAGCGACATCAGAGCTGTAAGACTAGGTATCTATATTAAAAGCAGTGTTTTGCATGAGTCTGGAAACACAAGCACAGTTCCACCAGCATAAATAGCCAGAAGCAATCCAGTACAATTTAGGTGCTCTGCAAACAAATAGCTCCCCACTGAAATGGATCACTTTTAAACAGCTCTCAAAGACCAGGAAGGAACGAGGAAGAGGGTGGGGGTGGGTAGAGAAGCCAAAGGAGCAGCAAAGAAGCAGCAGATAATTCATTCCTACAGAATGCACAATTTTCTCTACTCCAGAAGCAGAATGGATTGGCTTTAAGGAAGCTGCATTCAGACAAAGCCTTACTATTTCTCAATACGTGTCTTTTCCCTTTCCCTTCTGCTACAACATGTGTAAAATAAATTTACTCCGAAGAGCACAAAACCACCAGCACCTCTGTACGTGGTATGGTTGAGACAGTCAAGTCTCCTTAAAGACTTGAGTCCAATTCCTGCTCAGCTCAGTGTCACTTATTATCCTGATCTCATCACCGCTATCTCAGAGTACTTCCCCGTTACGCATTACAGGAGATGGTATCTTCTGTCACGCATGCGTTGCTTCACTCTCATCCTCCCATAGTAGGGAGCATACACAGTGGAGCGTTTGCCTCCATGGGATTTGTGTTAGCACGCGACACCAACACAAACACRCTGCGCTCTGGGTACGTAAAAAGAAGCTGACTTTGGACTGGGGCTGCTGGCAAGCCTTGGGGAACTGCTCCCAAGGAATGAAATCTCAAGTCTCTTCAACAGGAACTGGTCCAAACCTCAAAAGCAGCTTTCCCAAGTATTTGTCATAACTTCTTGCTACGTAAGGTACCGACCATTGTCTGTGTGTTATGGGTTCACATAGCAGATTGCTTTGGTCCGCTCCCCGGCTCAGCTATCTGAAAGATTAAATTAGCACTGCCACCCCAATTGTGTAGGTCAATCCTTTCACAGGCCTACCGCAATTTCTTTTGGGGAATGTATAAAATGCAATCATAAAATTAAAGCAAAAGCTATTATGTAACAGATGGCAAACTGCAACACATGGCAAACATGCTTTAAAAAGAAAAGTAGTATTTCAGTCATCTCCAGCATGCTTAGGAGAGCCTCAAACACTGATTAGATTGCAAAAGACTTGCACAAGGTTGGCAAGTATCTCCATTTTACATAGCAAGACTGAGGCACTAAGCAGGGGTTTTGCTTCCAGCTATGCTACAGGTCAGTGGTGGAGGGTTAAGCGAAAACCCAGAAGAACCTGTCTAACCACCTGTTTGGTGATTCTCTGCCACGTGCTGTTCGCAAAGGTATCCAACTCTCCTGTCCCCTGCCCTCCGAAAGCATTACCAACCTAAGAGTCACATAACCCAATCACTCAATACTAAAAGCAGAGAGACCACATGGCTTATATTCAACAGCTACACTTGCATCACTTGCTGATTATGTTGTTTTTCTCCCCATTTTCTGCTCTTCTTACTCTGCTCCTTCAGTAACTGCCAGCCCCACTTTACAGGGAATCTCAGTTCCAGTTACAGCTCAGTAATACCTGTGACGGTTAATCATGCCTGTACATCTGAGCTGTCAGCAGATCTGGGCAGGTCATTTTCCAAAAGGGAAAAATATGGAGGCAGTTTTCACAGCTGGAACTCCCATCTCATCTCAAGCCAATACAGCAATACAGTTCCTGCCTCACCCTACACGGATTCTGCTGGCAGAGATGGTTTTGTCTTGTTATGTCAAACACACTGCTTCCAAAAGCCTCTGGCTGTTTCTGGTGGATGGCACTCCTGGATCCAAAGTTCTCTGCTTCTAGGATTTCTACAAGGAGAACAGCACACCTTCAGCATCTTATCAATCAGTGTTTTTTCTTATATTCCTAATTCCTGTATCACACGTGGAGGTATCCCAACTACCACAGGATCCAACCTTCGTTTCCTCTCTCATTGCACTTCACAGCTTTCCTTCATCTTCACAAAGTATAAACCAAGTTCGTTGGAGCACAGGAGATGAATACCTGCAGTAATTCAGTCATACAAGTAGGACAGAAGGCTGGCAGCTAGAAAGAGGTGTTAACCACAGCTCCATGCCTCAGTTTCCCAGGCAGGATTTTAGTCTAAGCCCAAGACTCCACTGAAACCTGCAATACAGCAAAAAGTGGCGCATGTGCATCTAAAGCCAAAGTCAGCATCCCAGCCACTGCCCAGCTTTCCCTGGGGGAGATGGCAATATGCTGTTACAGGGAGCCAGGCAATGTTTCTGGAAGCCTCCACATTCACGCCCGCCTGCAATCTCAGCCTGCCTGCACCTCTTCCCCTTTCACAGGTACCACAGTGAGGGACACACTTAGCCCAGACTTACAAGACACAGCAGTATCTCAAGAGTGCAGAGGAATGTTCTGCTACCAAGAAACAAGCACATTTCCTAGCTGGAAGTTTGAACACCATTTAATATTTATGCATTCCCAGCATGTCCTTCAGCCTATTTCATTGTTCAGAACAAACAGCCCTTCCCCTCCGTGGGATCAGCCCGACAGATCCATCACTGCTCTGTGAGCGGCAGAAGCCCGGCCAACCTGCATTCTTTCCGCACGCTGCGCTGTCTCCTTCCTTCCCCCTTCTCCCCCGTAACAGATCTGATGCTGATGGATAAATGTGCAGATTCATGGCTGAATACAGTGCCAAGTGCCTTCTGCAGAACACATACCTCCACCCACCCTGCACGACCTTACACCCCCTGGCACAGCCCAAGGTTGCTAAGGTAAATGCTCTTCTCCAGCAGTAAATAGTTCAGCAAAATTTCCACCCTACTGAAGGTCCAGTCACGACGAGAAAGCTCTTAAGAGGTCTGATGTCAGTACGCTGACTGCTTTCACACTGACTGTGAAAGCTAAAGCTTTGCCCTAGCTCCGTGCTGCAGGCAGGGTCCCAGAGCAGAGACACAACCTGGCATTTTGCTGTTGTTGTGGCTCAGGTCCCAGTGGTGGAGTCACACCCAGAGGGGCCCCAGCAAGTGGGCTGGGGGCCCTACAAGCACGTGCCCATTACCTGAGCCAAAGCACAAGACCTCCCATGTCCACATACAGGTAAGCTGAGAGGTTTGGGAGGGGCACAGCCTTCCTCTGCTATTTAGAGGCTAATAACAAACTGACAACCAAATGAAGTATTTTAGTATTCTGTATGCTCATAGCTCCTGCTATTATCTGATGTAAGCACCCTCGCCTCACCTGTAATTACTCTCACATTTCTCCTGAGAGGTAAGCCAGCATCATTCCCTCCATTTCACAGAGGCTCAGAGAGGCCAAGTAACATGACTGAGTCACACAGACCATGACAGAGCCAGGAGCTTCCCAAAACCCAGACAAGCCACCCCCAAATACTTCCTTTCATGACAATGTTCACTATACAATAGAAGAACCCAAGCTAGAACTTCGGGCTGAATAATGGAAGACAAAGAAGGGAGGAGGGAAGAGTATGCCACTTCTCACCAGTTTCTTCTATCCACAGAGCCAGATCCATTTCCAACTCCATGTACAGAGGAGAGGTTCTCACACCACCCACCTGAACAGCACAGCAGCTGCTGCCGAGAGCACTAGAAGGAGGAAAGCAAGCACTGACAGTCTCTCCTCCCTTCGTTCTCTCTCACTAAGTTTCTGAAGACTGAAAGTATAAGCGTTCAAGATTTTCTCCTTGCATCTCTAGCAGAAACAAGTCATCAAGAAATGCTTACAAAGGGAAGGGAACCCACCAAGCTTCTGCTTGTCCCTGAGCAAAGGAGAGAGGGAACGTAGGGGACTAAGCAGACCCACATGCTGAAGGGTATTACTAAAAGGCATTTTTTGCAATGTTTATTTTGGCTGTTATTAGAGGGAGGAGCCCAAAAATCCAGAAGCCATTCTCACAGAAAATGTCAATGCTTTCCCAAGTTTAAAGATCATCTTTTTTTTTTTTTTCATAGACCGTATGAAAATGCAGCAGGGAAAAACCATACAGGACAGCCGAGGGAACAGAGGAGAATGAATTCTCCACAGAGACATGCAGTACTCTCAAAGCACGTCAAAGATATCAGTTAAATCACTACTGGCCTCATTTTACAAGCTAAGAGGCTGAGAAAGGGCAATGAATTAAGAATTTATAAAGACGGACAGATAAAAGTTCAGGCAATCTTCAAGAAAAAAAACTGAAGAACGGCTTTTTTAGAGATTTGATGAAGTCACTGTTAATAATTTATCTCCCTACAAATTAAGACACCAATGATCAAATGTGATGCCCTTCAGAAATGAAGGGCATGTCTGCACTGGAAGGCTGTATAGTATATCCCTCTCTCCCCCACACATTCTGACTGACTCCAGCTAGTTATTTTAAATCCCTAGCTGAACAATACAATATTAACAAAACCCTCTAATGCCGTACAGTAAGTCTTGAGAGAGCATACAGTAACTTTCAAACGATACGAGTCTTGGAAAAGAGGTCTTGGGTTATCTATACCATTCCTTATTATGTGTATATGTACCTGAAAGTCTCCAATACTGGTGACCTGGAATGCTTTGGTCTTGCACTGAACTTAGGTATCAGATTCCGTGAGCATTTTTACATTCCAGGATGCCTTGACCCCATTTTGGTTTCAAACAGCCAACCTGAACACTATCTGCTCTGCCCATCCCTTATGACATTGACAAAACAAGCAAAGGAAAAAACAGTAGTAAAGTTGGGCCCTTCCTACGATATACTGACTGCAGAAGACAAAGGAAACCCTCAGGAAACTGCTGTGTACAAGCCAGAGAAAGCAGTTTTAACAACAGTTTTCTGAGGGCTGTTTTGTTTTAAAGTTGCTCAGCCATGAAAAATATACGTTTTCTGGAATATTCCTCAAAATCCTTTCCCACTTCCCCCTGACTTTCACATCATAACTGGGAGTTTCAGCATAAGTTGGGAGTTACACAAAGCACCTCAGTTCAGGAGGGCAAGCCAGTCCCTGGGAAAGGGATGACAAAAAGGTAATGAAACTATGTATTCAGATCCTGGAGCTTCCTGCCCCAAATCTGTCAGTGAGTTACTAAAAAATGGGCACGGCTTCAAGATCACTCTAAAGCCAAGACAGCAATTTTGTAACATATCAGAAAGAAAACAAATATATCTAACCGGGAACAAACACCAAAATGTGCCCACAATGACAACTGAGAGCTGAAAGACCAAATTGAGAGGCACTTGATAGAGTCAAAAAGACAATGTGTGAGTCCTAGCAGCAACCCCACAGAGACCCCTCGCCAAAACTGCGACAGTTCCCTGCATGAAATGGGGAACTAGGGCCTCTCAGGTTCGGCCACGAGCCTCATCGCACAATTCCGGGCAGTCTGAACTCACAACAACCAGCATCCTCCTCAGATAACATGGGGACAGAGATTGCTATCCAACACAACAGGATGTTCTGAAGCCAAGTTAAGAAACAGTCAGATTGTCCAGGCACAAGGAGGGTCTCTGGGATGTCTCAGGAGACCCAAGTCTGATTCTTGGCTCAGCTCCCAGCCAAGCGTGTCATCTGTAAAACAGGGTGAACAACTTTAGTAAACTAAATACATTAGCTCTTAGGTTTCTGCAAAATACTTTCTTCATTACATCAACAACTCACTGGTTTGAATTTCCTTTGTAAATTGCTTTGAGACCTACTGATAAAAGAACAAAGCTCTCGAAGAGGAAGAAGTCTCTGACAGATGCTCTAACATCTCAGGTGAGCTCTGTCATTTACAACATGAAGCAACTTTATTTTTTTATACTGTAAACACAACTGAGTTGTCTAGACTCCCAACATTAGAATAAACTTGCACAACCGTAAGAAGGTTCTGCTTTGTTTAAAGTAACTAGGACCAGGGAGGCTAAAACTGTGCCAGAGCTATTTCTCTACTTCCTTACCTTTGCTTGCTGTCCAACAAAAAACAGCTTACAGGGCAGTCCCACAGCTTGTGGACAAGGCTTTCTGCCCCGGTGACCCAGCAGAACAAGCRAAGAGCACCAACAGCAAGCAGGGCTCTCACAAGAAGAAGTCAACTCCAAAGTATCCGCTAGGATATCAAGACTTCCCTCGCTGACAGTAAGGAGATGGCAAACAGGAATCCCTCACGACTGTTGTATATGTTTTATAAGCATGCTTAAATATTTTGGAAACAAATAAGGTCAAGTTAGCTTATGTAAGCACAAGAGCCATTGCCTTGCAGCAGCCGGAGCTGCTATTTCAGGAAGCTGTCTCTTCATTTAAAGTTCCTGGCTGTTGATTCTCCTTCATCTGCCTCTTAGTTTTACAGGCATAATTCAATGATATCCAAGAGTACAGTTTTCCCACATTGCTTCCTTCCCAGTTCCACCACATATCACTGCCTAAAACCATCCCAGGCCCCCTGCTCCTCACCAAGTGATCTGCAGGTATGCAACACAATCACTAAGGCAAGACAGGGTGAGAAAGCGGGCACCAGGAGAGAGCATCCTATCCTCTCTCACAGCCTTACACCGGCWCTGGCAATCCTGCACTTCAAGTGCTACCAGCCCCATAGCTGCAAATCTGACCAAGGACACAGAGAGCGTAGCAAAGCCTTCGGGTGACAGTTTCCTTGTGACCAATACCGCTGCTTGAATTACAAGTGCACATCAGTATAGAGTTAAAGAGTTGGCCCTCCCAGGTTATTTCAGACTCCTCCCTGGGTCAAAGAAAGGTATAAAATTCTGCGTTATCATTTTTTCCTCTTAAAACAGCCATTTGTGAGGGATGGTGGCAGGAATGGCCAATGACAGCAAACGCAGACCTTGCAACTAGAGGTAGGGCAATAAAACTTCATCATTTTCCAAAGCATCATGAACTACTGCTCTCAGTCGAGGTTCTCATGGGTAAGCACTCACATGCCAACATCTACCTACTTACATACCCACCTCCGAAATCACGGCTGACCTGGAATGGCCCACTGAAGCAAGTCTCAGATGAAAAGGGACGAGACTGAGCTGCAGGAGAAACTCTCAGTTCTGCAACTTCCCTACCCTGTAGCTAAGCAGAGGCATGTGTGGACATCAGCGACAGAAAGGGCTATCGTTTAGCCCAAGCTCTTGCCTAACACAGTCCAAGCAAATTCACCCCATAATTTCAACATCAAGCCCATAACTGCCACCCAWCCTGCAGCTTCTCTTTCAGTCAAGCAAACAATCTCCACCTGGCGATTCAGAGCTAATAAACTCTTCAGCAAGTTATTTTAATGGTGGATTACTCTCTTTGACAAATACATACTTTCTACAGATTCTAAACTGGCTCCGTTTCCAGCCTCTGACTTCTGCTACAAGGGATTTTTTACTATCTCCAAAAAAGATTAGTCATGATATGAGTATTGTTCTGCTACACCATAAAGCCACTGCATGTTTTTACAGCTATTACTCAGATAAGTGAGCATTTCTGCTCCACCAAAAAGACACAGAATACCTTTTGCAGCTTTAGAAAGTTTTGCAGCACAAGTGTCAGTCCTTGATCCCTCCTAATGACAGCAACATTTAAAGACATGCAGCTGCCTCAGCTCCAAGGAGCAATACCAGCACTGCGTTAGTGCAAGGGGGGAGCAGGAGGAAGGGAGACAAAACCCAATACACATATGTCCGCCAACAGAGCGCTCTGTAAAAAYGTTAGTTACGTCAGGGCTTTTTCAGGCCAAAGAGAACTAGCACCTATATGCCACTGCCAGTTAATAGTATGGGAGGCCTCCTGCCCGCAGGGTATACCTTGGACAGCCCAAACAAACTGACAATATTTCCCAGGAATTCTTCTTTAAACACAGATGACCACAGAAATGAGAGGCACTGAGGAAGCTTTGGTAGCAAAGCTCATTAAAATACTGGATGGGTTGCAAGTTGCTAAACTTTCCCTGACAAGACAACATAAAGGCATTGTAAATGTTTGTGGTTTCCCAGTGAATCACCAAGTCCTGCAGGTATTCAGCTGCTAGAGRGAAACATGGAGATGACCGGGTTGGAAGGAGTGGCATGTTTTATGTAGCTAGAAAATAAAATCATACCTAACTCCACCCATTGGATTCCTGATGTAACCATTAAATAAAAGCTATTTAAATGAAACCCAGGATTACCTGCTTCATCAAGAATTATTAACAGCACCTCTGAATTCCTTGATTTAAACTTGCTTAGATTTTGTCTCTCCTTGACAAAAGAAAACAGAACTAATTGTTCTGTTCCAATATGGTAAATTATAGAATGGCCTAAATTACCATGTAACCAGCATTTAAAGAAGTAAGTAAATAATGAAAGCTACGTTTAGAAAGAGGTCAACACTACAGTTACGTAGGAACACCAAGACTGGAATCTCCCATGTCATCAAGTTTAGTCACCACATCGTAACATTAATTTGGCTGCTTGGTCCTCTCCATGTCAGTCCACAATAATATAATTGAATGGTATTTGCTTCTTCAGTCTCCTGTTCCACAGATCACCTCCTACATAACAGCTGCACGCAAAAACAGTCTTCAGGTACAATCCACACTTGCCACTGAATCAGGAGTCCTGCGATTTCTGTCCCTGTTTTTTCTGTAAAAATCATTTTCCAATGTATTTTAAGGTTTTCTTGATAAATGATATTAGCAATGGAGTCTGGTCCAGAAGGCCTGCAACTCACCAGGAGTCAGATGTCTAGTGCACCTCAGCTCTATCTCTTTGGCCCTGAATTTCATTCAAATACAGAACTTCCATAACATTTTCTGAAATTAAGTAAATGTTCACAATACCTTTTAATTCAAAACTTATTTTTTTAAAACCACCTTAAACTGATCTGTATGAGTGTATTCCCTAAAACTCGAGCTCTGCCTCTTGGATCAATACATAGGCACCACTGAGCTGTACCAGGCACATTTCTTGCACCCTGTGAAAATACATCTTAAACAGCAGTATTACAAGAATGCTGTAATCCTGGTGGGCACTACTCAGACCTGGTGCAAGCAGGCACAACCCCTCTAAGATCAGTTAAGCCGAGTACAGCTGCAGATTCCAGCTCTGAGAATGAGCACCACACTAGTAAAAGCACCACCCATTAGGTGCTATCTATACATTTAACATGTTGAAGCTTGTTACCTCTGTCACTTGGCTGATGCTTTCTCTGATCAGTTCCTCCCACTCCTCCTCTGTCATGAAGAGCTTCAGTTCACGAAGTAGCAGAACTTTCTGGAGAAGCAGACAGGCCTGGGCCTGCAAGAGAAAGCGGAGAGGAGACATGAAACTCCACACTCTCTAGGGAAGGTGTTAGCAATGCAATACCCTGCTGAAGCAAACAGCTAAGCACAGCATCCAGGGAATGCCACGTTACAGATGCTGCATATCCTCACCAACATGTATGTGTCTCTGTTAGAAAACATTCTCTAGACCCTAACAGTCTGTCCTCAGGAGACAGGGTAGTGGGTTTTGGTTGAATGCACATACTTAAAAAAGAAGGTCAAAGGAGAGGAGAGGGATCATGCCATTTCTAGATTTAGGCATTAATATCCAAAATACGCTTTAGTAGCTGCTCTGAGCGCATCACTTTCAGTCTCCAAAAGTCTTCAGGCAGCCCTTTGCGTGACTGTACCCTTTACCGTGCCCTGATGAATGCAGTAGGCATAAATAAACAAAAATAAAAGCTGGCAGGTTAGCAAATGCTTGGTTTCAGAGGATCCCTAGATGGAAACTGCTGTTCAGAGCAGAACTCAGCCTTGCCCTGGAGTCAAACTTGCTCATTAAGTCTCTACGTTAACACAGCAATGAAAAGAGTAGCCACTAGAAAACCAACAGCAATCTGCAATCTTCCTACAAGTCCTTTTCTATTCCAGAACTCCTATTTTAATGCTTYTTTAGGTAGAAGAAAAACGCAGCAATAGACAAAAGCAAATGATAGAAATGCACAGAATACACTAACGAGGATTAATGCAAATAGTTTAGAGGATTTAAAGGGAAAATTTTTGTAGCAGCATGGAGTTAGTGAGCAAATTCTACCCACATATAAAGAAAAAATGTTGCCTCTAGCTGCCATCACACAGACGGAAATTGAATGCAGGTATAAATACCAAAAATCATTAGGAATTACATCAAGAGTTAATCCTATCCAAAGAAATCAAGGGCTGCCATTTTTTAACCACACATTGCAACTGAACCCATCCTACAGAAAACAACTGAGAGGAGTTTGTAAAACTCTTTATCAAAGACACCATTGAGATCAAAAGTCTGAGAGGCCTCAAGAAAAAATGCAGCCTGCTGATACACAACCCAGCCTCCAGATACCCCCTGGGTCCAAAGGAAGCAACCTGGAAAACGTGTAGCAGGAGGCTAAAAACTGGCCATATGATACCAACACTTCTACTGGAGCATTTTTAGGGAACTATTTACTGGAGAATTCAAAGTGAGGGAAGAGAAGAAAACCCTGGATGTCCTGAGAGCAGTAAGACCATCCAAAGTTGTAGGCAGTCGAACAGAACACCTCACGAGCTCAAGGAGGTCTGTGTTTCCTACACAACATACTCCAGGCTTCTGGGAAGGACGGGACACTGAACACCGGTCCCCCACCAGATAGTTCCAGCACTCGTATTTTTGTTACGACAGAGTAATGTCACACATCTATGTAAGCTTACCTCCAGTTTGCATCAATATGGCCAGCAAAGAGAATTATCCAAATAGAGCGAGGTTTCACTCACAAACAGAAATTCTGTTCTTTACTCAAGGGAGAAAGTGCAGCAGGGAACCAACGAGACTACGTCAAAAGATTTATGTTGATTTAATGAGAGAGAGCACGCTAATGCCATATTCGAGGCAGGCAAGCTTAAATATTCCTTGTAATTATGGGGAGGCTGTGTTTTACAGAACCCATTATGGCATGTCTGCATGCATGCACCAAATGTAGTGGAAAGTCACTTCAGCGCAATTACAAAGAGAACATGACCCTCGGAGTAGATGAAAGGCCATAATTCATTCTGAAAGGCTCAGGCAGGGTCTCTCAAGGCACAGTCTCCTCTTTGACAATTACAAAAGCATCCATACTGCAAGTGGGTGCAAAGCACAGAGAAGGGTCCTGTTAAGCTATCTTCAGTACCTCAGGACTCCAGATTTACTCGAGAGGCGAACAGAGGACCAGAGGCCACAGTGATAAGGGCCCACTCAGGAATCGTACCAGTCAGCAGTGGGTGGGAGCACTGCACGTCAATGAGGAAAAGAACTGGAAAGAAATCAAAGCCATCCAAAGGAACAAGGAGCTGTGGAAACCTGAGGCTCAAAAGCTGGACTGACAGACCCTGAATGGGACCTAGTCCTCAGTAAGCACTAAGCTTGAAAATGATTTTAAAAGAAAGGAAAAAAACCCCACTGAACGTTCCCTTCTGTGTGTCATAAATGAGGAAGTCAAAACACCCAGTCATCTCAGAATTCTGGCTGGTGCTATCACTCTTTAGTAATTYTGTCACACTCATAGCTTTCACGCCTCCAGCCCATATATTAGATTCAAGCAAAGAGAAAATATGTTTTGAGTTTCATGTAATTATAACATTGCTATTGCTGTACTCAACACAATCCTGTGTTTCCTGATTGTTTTTTAACCCAATGATAATTTAGTACTAAGCATGAACAATTTTTCTCATTTGAAAAAATAAAAATAAAGTAAAAGATTTACTTGCTGGTTGAAATAAAATTTGTCTTAAGAACATCTCAGTCAGAGAGCAAACGTGACACTGATAATTACAAGGTCCTCAGTGCCCAGTACCATGCTGTGCTGTAGTTTAAGGTTATCAYATTCATCACAGAGTCAGTGACTTTTCTATTCCTAGAGCTAGTTACTAACAYGTAGCCCTCGTATAGCCTATTTTTCCAGAGCAAACTGCACAGTTAAATAGTGAAAGTTAAACCATGGGGAGAGGAACTGACATCAGTGGAGTCAGCCAGAAAAATCAGGGGCAGAACCAAAACTAATACCCAGTTCTTCAATCCCAGTCCAAGGGTAAACCCAGTAAGAAACAGCACGTCCCGCTCCTCCCGCTGATGCCATCCCATCTCAGCARGTTCAAACCAAAACAGGARGGGCAACAAGAAGCTTCTTTAGAAAGAGGTGCAACCATCACACCTCACTCACAGCATCTATCAGCATGTGAAAAAGGATCCTGGATGTCATCAGAAGATTGGTTAACAAGTAAATGTACGCAGAGAAAACAATCTAGCAACCAGGACCACAAAGCTGCCACATCACCTTGGAAAGTAACAGTCCTCAGCAATGGCTTTTCAGCCACAAGTCCATCTGTCAGGGCTGAGAAATGTCAAACCACTGGCTGGAAGGGCATGAAACAGCTCCCCATAGGACAGTCCCTGGCAGGAATCGCAAAAAGGATTTTAAACACTCAAAGAGGAATCCCTTTCATGACCTCCAGGAGCTTCACCAGGTAACATATGCTTTATCACCTAATATAAGAGGGYCTAAGAGTATAAGCACTTTGCAAAAGTAAGGAAAGACCCAAAGGGAGTCAGATCTCTAGGAACCATTTCCTTGAGGTCACAAAGAAACAGCTCTCTCTTTGCAGTTTGTTTTCCGTGTTTTATCTTCTCAACTAAATGGACACAATGCAGCTGAAAGTAGATATGTTAGAGGTGTGAACATCTATGCATTGGGAAGTGAATGTTCACCTCCCCCTCGCACCTGCTTTAGAGGGCTACTCAGAGTTTCCAGATACCACRAGCCATCTTACTTGCCCATCTTGACAGATCACACTCGCCTGAGTTTTGGGAGCCCAGACACTCAAATGTTTTTTAYGAAAACAGCCTCAAAAAAAATGAGCCTGCTCAGAGGATTTTTCAAGCCATGTCCTGGAATGAGGCTCTTCCCATTGCTAGCCACTTCTGAAAACACACGCCACTACCATTTGGTGGTGCTCCTGTGACAATACTAGTAATCCAAAAAGATCCTTTAGAAAGAAAAATGTCACAAAATCTACCTATCTTCTGTTCTGTGAAACAGAGGTTCTAGCGTGTGTGCGCATGCACGCAAGAAAACACGTGTGCAAGAAAACTACATGAATGCAAGCGTGCAAGATGTTTTCATTCACACCCATATAAAAAAAAAAAATAAAAACCAGCACTTTACAAGCTTGCACTGGAAGACACAAGCCCTCTCCTTGCTGAGCACTAGAAAAAAGAAACAATAGTAAAAAGAAAYTTTCCCAATGCACAGATCGCACGTCTGATTCCTGTCTACTTTCTTACAGCTTCCTCAGAAGCAGTTGGGACCTGTTCCCTAGAGGAGGCACCGACCTTACACAAACAACCAATTCCYACCTCCTCACCAAGACTTTTGAAATGCAAGGCCACACACAGAACACCTTAGGAGGAGCCAAGACACCCCAGCTAGTTCAAATCTTTTGCATCAGAACACTATCAACCCCCATAATTTCTCACAGTCCACCATTTACACTTAACATGTTCATGATGTGTCTTTTATACGTGATAGAGGGATCAGCTGCATGTTTTGCCATCACATCACAGACCAGCAGCAATTTGAAGTTTGGAAAGTACTCCCACAAAATCCAGCACAGACCTGGAGCTAAACAACTACCCAGTTCTGTCCCTCTCCCTCCTGCCCTCCCCAGCWTCACTGATTTTTTTGAATGTTTTACAAGCATTTGGCAATTTTGGAGGCTGCCAGAACAATACTGTTCCCAAGGATATCATAGARGATTCTCTGCATTTTCTCAGTGCCAAATCAAGCCTATTGTGTTCATGACAGCCCTACGAGAGAGCCAAGTATTATCAACACTTCACAAATGGACAAAAATACCAGAAGACCCAAGAGTCCCMGCTACCAAACTCCAGTCCAGTTCAGAAGAGAAAGTTGTCATCCCCCCATATGCACAATCTCTGAAATGAGAACGTGTGAGAATAGTTACAAGCAGTTGACAGCCACATTAGAGCTTTTTATTAAGGGCAGAGGAGAATGCTGCAGCCCGTCCTGTGCCCTAGGAGCCACCCAGTTGCCTAATCAAAACATTTTCTCCTTWATGTCAGTTTTTAAAATGAAAGACCATGAAATAGTACAAAAAAATAAATAAAAGTGAGGTCTATTCAAGCAAGGACAGTAGATACATACATACACTCCCACATATATCTATCAACCACATGACTAAATGAGGCAGAAACGCTCATTATCAGTCCATGTCGGAGAAGAGAACAAACAATAACTAACTGCAGCGCTGACCCTCTGATTTTCTGGCAGCTTTGTTTATTTCTTTCTTATCTACAATGATTTCACAAAATGTTGTTCAGTATATACGGTCAAGATTTCTTTCTGAAATAGTAAATGTGCTCACTGCAGTAACCRAGAAGTGCTCACCTACCTGATTTAGATGCTAAAAAGGAGTGCAAGCTGGCGGGGTTGATGGGTTATACAACCTACCTTTACCCTTCGCAGTAAAGGACAAGACACGCAGCCTGACTATTTAAAATGGCAAGCAACGGATTAACCCCTACCAATTCAGCCACTGTTGTCTTATCGCAAGCAAATATCTAGCACAGGCATAGCAGCCGTGTAGGTCAGAACAGCAGCTGTCCCCAGCCACCATCCAGGTGACTCACCATCCAGGTGAGCTGGATGGAGGGGAATAGATCAAGATGTCTTTCAATCACTGCAGTTGTGAAAGAGAAAAGCCCAAAACAAACAAGCCTTTGCAATCATGTAAAGATTCTGTTTGCAATGTTGAAGAGATGAAGGCATGACCTAAATTCAGGGTTGTTTTTTAAAGAAAAGCACACTGTTAATAAGACGACACTTGTTTTTGATGTGAAAAAGAAATGCTTTTCTCAGTCCCAAGTGTTCTAGGAGGCTGGCTGGAGGTGGCTTTGCAAGCAAGTGAAAAAAGATACCACACAGACACACTCCGAAGAGAAGACACTGAAATCAGCAGTCACCCTCTGCCACCATCAGAGGAGCRTGAAACTGAAGATATGCCCACACTGCAACAGGCCAAACACCATGTCTGAGTTTTCACACAGCCATTTTGTCAGGTGATCTCAAAGCAGCTTGCAGGCTGCAGCTGATTAACCCTTCCAAATTCCCTTATGGCATTTCCAGCTTACAGGAGAGAGGCGGCAAGTTTCACTGGCTTGCCTGAAGCACATGGCAAGACAGAAACGTCTCATTAGGTCTGACCCAGAACAGTATTTCAGCTACATCAGACCTCCCTGCACATTATAACAGAAGCAGTGGGGAGTTTAAATGCTTACCACCTTCTGCCTATCACTTTTGCATCGTGGACACAGTTTTATCAACATGAAGCATGCCACCAGCATGGCAAGAACTTCTTTTTCCCTTTATATATATAATATATACATAAAAAGAAAACGTTACCTGGAAAATTACAAGTTTGTGCAACCCAAATATATTTTTAGAAGTGAAGAAGCATCAGGAGCTTTAGTGCTATCATCATTTCACTGCTCTTGGAAGTCCAGGAGACAAAAATATACAGGTGGTATCACACCACACAGGCTACTGGTATTTTCAGAGCACTGATGTCTCCCTCCTGGCATGCACACTACAGCAGCAAAGCTACAGCACAACCTGACCTGCCAGCACATCTGATTCAGTGCCAGCACATCTGATTCAGTGCCAGCACACGTTATAAAACAGCAGCGCTCAGTATGTAATCCTCAGCATTAAGACTACTCTACAACCACAGGGATATGACAAAAAAATAATTGCACTTCTAGAAATTCTCACCTACCGAGCCCTTTGAGACTGCAATCCAATGAATCACATACTGCATTCGTGACAAATACTACCAGGAAAGCTGGGGTAAAAGAACATATGCCAAGAATATGGGAAATTCTAAATAAGCTTTCTYTGAATTTTAAGAAATAGTCAAACCATGAAATAAATTCCTCAGCTATCTGCAATTTGTTACATGTTTTAAAAGAAAAAAAAAAACAACAAACAAACAAACAAACAAAAAAACCCCACACAACACAAAAACCCAAACCCACAGCAAGCTCCAGCTGACAGGACTATCGGTTATAGGAGAATAACCCACCATTTATTACTACAGGGCTGGATATCCAGAGCACCACAGCAAAAGTGTCTTCCAATTACTGTCAAAGCTTTTGTAAAAAGAAAACAAACAGCATGCAAAGCCATGAAGCAAGTGCCTATCTATCCCCATTTCTGCTCCCACAGCTAAACTACTCTATTTTTACATTTACATTGGGTGTGGGATGGAAAGAAAGGCTCCAACTGAGCAAGCAGGGCTTGCTTTTCGTTTCTCTACCACATTTGTTTCATACATTTGAGCATTTCTGAGCCTATAAGCTACAAGTTTGTTTGATACGGTTTGGCAGGCAGAGTCCAAGTTAGGACAGCCTAGAAGCTTATTCAGAAGGACAAATTACGGAAGGGAAAGAAGAATAAGGCCCACCACAATGGCGCTCCGTTCCCTACAGCAAATTCACAGCAGGTAGTTCAGAAGCAACAGCAGTTCAGTGTATGCTATATATATATGCAAGTTTCCTAATATTGCTTGATACATTATAATCACAATTATAAAAGGCTGAGCACTCCAACACTGTGGGCAAGATAGTCTTCTTGGCTAGGAACTGTCATGATAATACTTAACAGAGGACTTAAACTTGTTACTAACTTAAAAGTCATGAGTTTCACACAGTCTGTTGACCTCAACAGGACCAAGCTGCAAATTCTCTGGGGGAGGCCAGAAGAGAAAAAATGACTCTTAGTCCTAAGTTAAGGACAAACAAAAAATTACCCTTCAAGATCCTTAACAAGTATCCTCACTGAACAAGCATGAAACACCATTTATTTACTTCAAACATACAAAACTTATTTGAAGGCTTTAGATGTAAAAAGTGAAAACCAGAGGTGATAAAGAGACACTTGCCAAATAAATTTTCCTCAATCCACAAGCTGTAACTGCAGTATTTCACACATGGCCCGCACACACCTGTGTTCCAYATACATTTCAAATTCAAGGGGAAGGGAGGACAAGGCAAAGCCCTGGCTGTGGCTTAAAAAAAAAAACCTATTTTTGAGAACAAAAATTCATTTTTAACCTCCTCAGCACTGCTGAAACAAGGCGCACACGAGCAGTGAAGCCAAGATTCTCATTTAGCCACTATCGAAAACGTTTCAGAGTGGCAAGTGCCAGCGCGTTCTGGGATAAATGGGACTGTTAGGACAACATGGCTGGCACGTTTGGTTATGCAGCACTGCCCATGCCAGGACACCTGAGCATCTCCCTAACTATTTCTTGGTTTAAAGATGTGCTGCCAATGCTCCAAGGCAGCATCATAAATTAGACATCTACTTTTACCCCAGATTTACCCTGTCGTCCCCTCCTGACTAAGGGACCCAGGGAGTGCCTTTCCTGCCCCCTGTTCCTGCCTGCCTCCTCTGTCCTGCCTGGCCCAGAGACATTGCCAGGCTCCAGCGGAGCTCGAAGCCTGCTGTGCACCACCCTGCAGCGGCCAGCGTGAGGAAGCGTCCCGCTGCACGCGGGGACACGGGCACAACAGGCCTGCCTGACAGCACTGACAGTGCGGCCGGCTCCCGGCAGGAGAGCCGTGTTATCCGTCACTACACAGATTCCTGGTGCCTGCAAGCAGAGTCACAGAGAGCTCATACTGGCCCAGGAAAGACCATGAAAATCTCTTCTGCATGATCAACTGGCTCAGGAGCTGAATTCAATATTTCCTGCTACAATCCAGTGTCTTCAGACTAATCAATCAGCTCTTTCAAGACATTCCCTCAGCCAGTCTTGACAAGGTCCAATATTGTTGTCTGAGGTAGGCAGAACGTGAGCAGGATCCAGTTTGGCCGGCACAGAAGTTGTCCTACCAGACACCAGTTTCCAAGTCTGCAAATCTGCCCTCCTGCTTCCAGGAACAGACACGGCACAATAATGCAGTAGAAGTAAACACTGATCAGAACCCCCCACCCATCAACCACTACCCCCTGCTCCCACACCTTCCCCGTGCCCACACACCAAGCTCTGGGCCAGGAAGGAGTTTCCTCCCAGCCCTCCCTCAGTCTGGCCTTGCCAAAAAAACACCAAGAGATATTTATGAGCCCAGGAACAAAATTCTCCTTGCCAAAAAGTGATCAAAACAAATGATATTTTACAGTTTAAATTAAGTTCCTGCGACAAATGGATTTGAAAAATTTTGCAAGGCTAGTTAATTACAACATGTAAAGCATTTAAGTGACACCTAAATCACATTTTATAACCTTGGACGAGAAAGGCAATCTTACTCAGTGTACTCCCACCAAACAGCCTAGCTCATCAAGCTCTTGCAATTTTCAGTGTTTTAGAATAATCCAACCTGCACTGCAACCCAGTTTCATGCAAAGTAGATTATACCTGTTCCTCCTTCCTAGTAAAAAAGCAGATTTGCACAGATACAGCAGGATGCTTTACATCCAGGAACCTTTAAACAACTCACAACAGCTTGCATATTAGCACATTGAAAATAATTGTCACACATGAGACACATTTTGCTCATTTGATCATCATCATGTAGATGATCTGTTTAGGCCTTCTTGAGTGCAAAAAATTATCAATGAACTCTGTTGGGTTTGTTGTTTTTTTTAATGTTAACTTTTATTCCTAGACCTCTGAAACAGCCAACATCCCTCTCTCTAGCTAGTTTCTAAACMAGCTTTCTAAAACAGTAGTTTGCAAACACAAGGGTTTGTGTGTCCTCTTAAGCTGCTGGAACATATGACCCCAGTAATTCCTAGTGTGGCCCAAYTTCCCAGTCACTATCTCAGCAATGGAAAAAATGGAAAAGCAATCACCTGCTCATCACCTGCTAGGTAGAGTGTTAAGTCCCTTCAGTAGCAGGCGAATTGGGTCTTGCCTCCATGAGAGAGGCTCAACACCAGTGACTCAGGGATGGTGGAAATCTCTTGCTAAAACGCCTGCAAGTAGGAGAAAACTTGCACAGGATGTGGTGCTACACTCAGATCTTAGTCCCCACTTTGGAAGCTCTGCTTTTGGATTTCAGGTTTTATTACCTTGCTTACTGAAAAAGAACAAAGCTCCCTGGAAGACAGCAATTGAGACAAAACTGACTGTGAAGAAATCTCTATCTTTCTACCCCTCCTGCTGACTCCCCTCTCCTCTTTATTTTTATTATCCTCCATAAACCCCTTCACCCGTGGCTCAGATGTCCTGCTTTAAGCAGCAGCAATAAGAAGTTAAGAAATCTATACAATTCTACTACTAATCCCAAGGCTCTGAACAGCAGCTGTCGCATCGATCAGATGGGCTGTTAACTTCATTCTGCTGCTACTGAGTACTTGTCTACACTACAGAAAGTTTTATCACATTAGCTATGCTGGCACATCCTCCTCTTCCACGACATGAAAACAGCTATTACAAGACACAAGCACTTAAACCACCACCGCTCAATCTGGCTGAAAATGTGGAATGAGCTACACCCCACAGAAACCACCTTTATATAATGCAGCTGCACCTACACTAGTTATGTCAGCCTTAGCCCTACAGGTAAAAATAGTCATTGCCTTCACTGACAAAGTCACACCAGTATGGTTTTTGAAATGTACTTGAGCCAGCAGAAAACCCAGAACTAGCAGTCAAGACACTGGAGCAGTCTGCCTGCAAACCTGGGCATATATACAGTATTCACTTACATACAGCTTTCTTCATGCCCTAAAACATCACTACTTAATTTGTTTAATCAGGGACTCTGCAAATCACTTTCTCTCCACATGGATTTTTTCCATGCTTGGTTCCTCTGCAAACAGAGCTCTGGAGGATGTTCTTGTCAGAGCAAAAGCCTCATCTTGCACTTGCCTAACCAAAGGAGCGCATTTGTGAGAGCCTGCTCACTGCAACAGGGCATTTGTGCCCAATACAAGTGGGTACACATACAGCTGCTGCCTTCAGCACTGTTCTGTTGGCAGCTGGGAAAGGAGGGGAGAAAAAACCCTTAAAAATAATAAAATAAAAAAAAAAAAAAAATCAAAGCTCCCTCCTACAGTCACCACAATCTAACAAGAACTAGTGACAGAAATAAGATGTTGCTAGATTTTAAAGGCAGTAGAGATGAGTCAGTACACACAGGGAGAAGATTTGACACCACAATTTTTCAGAGGATATCTGCACGTTAAATACTGGGCTTCACTGGCAGGCTTTCTGCCTGAGATGAAGGGTCTGCAGGACATCTGGGCAGTCAGAACAATGAACATATAAAATAACACACTGGACTCCTGGGCAAGAGCTGGCTGATGGTATTAGATACTAGCTTTGAAAATTTCATTTGCATACAACAAAGATACAGCTAGTGAGCATTCAGGGCTGGGGAAGGCATTATCTACCTTGTGCTCTTCTTTCTCCAGAGGCCAGCAGGCACACCCTCAGGACACAGCAATCCATACAGAACAATCCATATATTGGTCTGCTGCTTTGGTGAATACAGAGATTCATTTTGCCCAGGGGTAACTACTTACCATACCAGAAAGGCCAATCAGTCTTGATGTTTCCCTCCGGGGAAAAAAAAAGTATCTTATTATCCTAAATTCTTGAAAAATAAAAAGATGCCATAATTAAGTGAGCCAGAAGAACAGAAGATAAATCAGTAGCAGAACACAGATTAGCGCCCATGAGCACTGATGTTTTCTTGCTCTTTTTTGTAATGCCCAATTACAGGGCTGAAACATTGGTGGGGAATATTGGTACCATAGGGTATACTGAGACCAGAGGAGAAAAGAACAGCAACAGATTCTGTGCAAYGCATCTGAGCCAATATTATTATAACATTATTATAACAACAATCAGGAAATATGCCCATTTCACTCTCCACATCCAAATACACTTCTCTCCCAAGTTAAGAACAAAGTCATAATTTAAAAAAAAAAAAAAATACATAAGACAATTCAGTTTCTTAATATGGCACTGTTTATTTTGGAGCACTTTCACTTTGCTTTCACAAGATCCTCACTCTAAACACCAGAGCAAGAAATGCCCTTTTGTTAAGAAATAAAAGCAAAGATTCTCACAGAGCGTCCCAGTAGCTGAGGCTCAAAGAAACATTACCAAACACCAAGAAACCTCTTGTGAAGTCATCTGGGGCACTATCCTTTCTCTCGACCCTGGCTTTCCTCTTGGGGGAAAAAAAAAAAAAAAAAAACAACAAAACCAACAAACAAACAACTTATCCCCAAAGCCTTCTTTTTTGTCAATTTTTATTTTACACACATACACATTGTATTATCAAACATCAAGAAGCTCCACTGATGCCTCAAGTTACCTGCACGCGTTAGTAAGACCAAAACCAAAACTGTCCCCTCCAGTTTCCTCACCTGGCTGCTCCTCCCAACACTTCTCTAAGCCAGATGTCTCCTCTGCACAACAAAGCCAATTCTGCTCAATTCAGGAGAGACATGCAATAGGATTTTGTTTAGGCTATTCAGAAGGCAGCTACCGCATAATGCAGCCTATTTAAAGAGACTTTGCTCAAGTCAAATTTAATAATTTAGGAGATTTAAGAGCAGTACTCATTCAAAAAAACGYCATGTTGCCTAGGCACTGTGTGCCTTTTAGCTGCTGTCCCCGATTCACTAGACCGGTCTTGATGTTGCAAGGACAAAGGTTTTCATCTTTTGAGAACGTTTATCAGCAGATAAGGTTAGAAATTAGAATTCCAATTCATTCAAACGTCAACTATTGAAGTTTAGCTTTCAAGCAGTATAAAAAAAAAAGTACTCACACGTCAGTAAAATTGTTAGCTTGGAACATTGAAATAAGCAGCATTGCTAAGCAAAAAAAAAAAAAAGTTGGAAATTGTACTGGGTTGAACTTTGTAGACTCATCGATTCGGATGCTTGCCAGCAGATCTTTTCACTTTGCAGAATCCACAGAGAGAAGCATCATGACATGACAGACTGCACATGCCCTTGGGGAGAGGGACGTGCCTTGAGACCCTATTCTGCTAGGAGGTTGCTGAGAAATCCTGCAGAGATTTCCTGGGCTTTAACTTTTGCAGAGTGGCATTTTAATACATGCCAAGGGAAAGGAGAAACAGAAGCAGCCAAACCCCAAGACAACTACAAAAAGGGACCTACCACTTTCTACACGAACTCTTAAGAACATCTTTGTCAGTGAATACGGCCCAGG
Organism: Oceanodroma leucorhoa; assembly: GCA_030449065.1. Classification (NCBI taxonomy): domain Eukaryota; kingdom Metazoa; phylum Chordata; class Aves; order Procellariiformes; genus Oceanodroma; species Oceanodroma leucorhoa. The sequence continues at coordinate 3,613,723 of JASVER010000060.1, read as the reverse complement.
TTGGCATTTCATTTTACGCTGCAGAAGCCCTAATCTTTCTTCACCTGCCAACAAAACACCCTTCCAACACACTTGCTAGTATTTCCAAACTAAGATCCAACAGCCCACTGTAAACACAACAGAAATCATTAGCCAGAACTTCAACAAAACAGAATTCTGTTCTGATGTTTTTGTAATATTTTGTAGCATGAATATAGCTTGAGCCCATATAACTGAGGTAGTCACCAATTTCATCACAACGACAGACATTTCTTCCCCTCCTGTTTTTGTTATGCTGTTATTAAATACATGGCAATGACCTTGCCTCCAAGCAAACTTTTCCCATTTGCTCTACACAAATATCTACTCATCAAATTGTCAAAGGGGCTGTGTTTGTCAGGCTAAGCAGAACACACTTGGGTGGTTCGCTCTCTTTTTAAAAACTATCAACTCCCCATGTGTCAGATGGCAAGTTTAATTTAGTAGGCTAGGAAATTACTCAGTCTTGGAAAATCACTGCAATATGGTAAACATCTAACTCAGCAAGTCCACCTGATAACRCAGGGCTGTTAATGCTACTGATCAGTCCCATCCTTGGACAGCTCTTGCCRGCAGCTGTGTCTACAGGAACAGCTAAAGCCTATGTGACCTTTCAATTTTCTTATTTCTTCCCAGCAACAGACTACAATGTTTTCTCCATTACTGAGGATTTGCTACATGATCATCAACACAATCAGCAGAACAGCAGTGAGCAGAATAAACASAGTCTACATCTCCAGAATCAGAATAAAGAGGCAAGTAGGAGCTTTTTCATGTTCTGTTTGTGCTGTGCTGAGAACGGCGGAATATAAAGACTGGGACTGCTAACAGGGCAGTTCCTCTGTGCCAGTCAATTAATGCCTGGTGTCGTTATGGATTTGTATGTGGGCAACGCAAGCATCTATCTGCTAGACACTTTTTGCACAAGACATAGGGGCCATTAAAAGGCACCAAGAAATACAACAAAAAAAACCCAATATGATGGAAAAAACTGACAAACATAAACAGCTAACAACATGCATGATGCTCCAAAGAGACCCTGCAGACTCAGTGACGGGGTCCCTTGTTCCACTGAAATACACCACGAGCACACAAAGTTCTCAATGCAAATACAAGTAAAACCTTGTGCCATGGGATTTCAAGCACTCAGCTTAAATACAGTCAGGAGGACCTGAACAATTTAAATAGATCTTTTTAAATTTTCAACCATCTCACACAAGTGAGAGGAAAGGGAGAGAGAAACATGGCTTATAAAACAGTTAATTGGAGAGCGCTACATTTTACTATGGCATCAGACCCTTTCCAAAGAACATCAGAGACTATTTATAGATGCTGTCAACATCCTCCAACTCGCCCAAAGAAGAGAGYTTCTTTGAGCTCTCCCAATGCAAGAGGCGCGCTCAAAAATGGAAGGTTGGGATGCAATAACCCACATCTGCAACCATCCTAAAGGTCTAGGAATTAAAAATCTCTACACAAAAACGTAGAGCACGCTGGCCCTGACCCAGCAAAGCACTTAAGCATTCAACTGTTCCCCCCTCAACTTCAGAGGGACAGTTTACATACCTAGAGCTAGTACATGTCACAGGGCTTTGCTGGCTCATGATCAGATAGCTCAAAAATGTGCAAGAGCCCACCCATAGTCCAGCTTTACCTTCCAAAACACAGGATCTCCTTGACCATCCCCTTACACAAAACAAAAACAGGAACAGGAGCAGGACACTGACTGGAGCCAAAGCATGTCAGTTTGACATACATTTTCCAGCTGCAAATGATTTCTCTTCTTTGAAGAGAGGGTGCATACTGAACAGAGGAAGACAAAAAGGAAGAMGTCTGCAGGCAACAGCCACACTATATGTCACAAGAAGCTATCACTGCCTGTGGGTAACTCACCCTCTGAAGGTCTGCTCACCTCAACCGGACCCCGGGATGAGCCCTCCCCCTAGTGACACCCCTACGGAGGACACAGGCGCAGCGTGTCCTACCTCTGCAGAGGGGATGGAGGATGCTTTGAAGGAACAGTACCCTTCAGTCGTGGCCTATTGCTTGGCTAGCATCAGCAGCCCAGTTCTCATTTCTGATACAAAGGAGGTAGAGCTGAGCTGGTGCTGGTACTTATCTGGGGAGGTTTATTTTGCTTCATTATTAGTAACAGCTTATGCAAAATATTCCATAACAATTCCCTCCTATACCACCTGCTGGAAACTATCTGTGAGAATGCAGGCAAGGCACAGTGCATTAATGTAGTGATCCATCCATCACAGCACGAGGAGGAATACTCCCACGTACACACACAGAGGGGTGCTGGCTTCTGATGCTTTGCAGTGCTTTTACTGTTCTTGCTGTATTAAAGTTTAATTACTTTTTAACTTAGATATTTACGTAGAACATAAACCGTTCAGAAGGATAACTGTCAACCAGCCAAGACCTCTTTGGCAGGACTTTGGGATCATATTTTACTCTTCTGGTGATGGCAGCTCTGGCACAGAATTTCTTCAATTCTGTAAAATTATGTCTATATATGTTTGATCCCTTTGGGGAGACTGCCAAAGCACCAAGATTAATTAGCAACTTACCTAAAATACACTCTCTCTTAGATAGATCTTAAAGGGTTCCTTGTCACAGACTGCTTTATAAAAACACATTTTGAAATATTAATGAATCTATATGACATAAGATGACATTTTGAACTCTGTCTCAGTGCCCATTCTCATCTCCACACTAAGTAAAATGACTTTTATTAGCTTCATGACAGCTCTGCACTTACATCAGCTTTGCAGAGTTCTAGCCAAATCACAGAAAATAAACTCACTTGATGGACAAATATAGCATCATTATGCTCCCAGCTACTGCAACATCCTCAATCAATATAGCTTTAAATGTAAACAAGAAGACAGGGATGTATGCAAACTGATGTGTGATCACAGTGCAGAAATAATTGCAAAGGCTCTTGGTAATTGTGTTGAAATGTACACTCCTAGTGCCTTTCCCAAAGGAAGAGAACAAGGGACAGGTATCAAATCATTTGCCTAAACCCCAGGAAAAAGTTACAGACTAGAAGTGGTCTAAGTGTCTTCTGGTACAAGTGAGATGGGGACACTGCCTTACTCCTGGTAGCAGTGGATGTTTCATTTACTAGTCTTACTTTCCAAACTGGTTCCAATACCACTGGTTAATAAGCTGGACTTCTCAGGGAAAAGCACGGTTGTTCCAGTCCAGGCTTCCAGAGAGGCTATGCTTCAGCCCGTTTCCAGTTCAGAGCTGGCACTTGGAGTATGCACTTGCCTGCAGAAYCCTGCATCAGCAGTAAGCCTGGGTACCGCAGTGCAACCAGCCACACATCTTCCTTCTTCACCTGACCCTCAGACTAACAGAGTTAAGTTATTAGAGTAGAAGCACTAGTCCACAGACTCATCCAGTCACCTGGCAGCCCCAGCATGCGTGAGAATTGGCAGGGGGGTGGGGGGCACTGCAGTAAGAACCTCACCACAGTTAACAATGCGCCACAGAGGGATTTGTGCTGTAACAGCATCAGAGGGACAGCCCAAGACCGCACACAGYTACAGAACGAGGTGTTACTGTAGCTATGCTCATCATACTGATGCTGCTAAAAATAAACCAGGAAGACATTCCTCACCTAAGGCTCAGGAGGGTTCTGGTATGTAGCTGAGTCATGCAACTATCATTAAATTAAACACATCTTGATCCCTGGTTTACGCTCCATCGGCACAAGCCAAAAAACCAAGCCTTTTGTGCATATTGAAAGAGCAACACTGCACCCACTGAAACAAGGCACAARGAAGTAATTCGAAGGTCAGGGTCTCCTGGGAAACAATCGCAGTGGTAAGATCAAATTGCATTAAGAAAGGAGGAGGTGAGAACAAGCTCACACRCATTTTTTTTCTAAACTGAATTTGAGAGAATGTGTTTAGTGCTTGTGGAAGACATCAGACTGACAGCAACATCCTTAGTCAACAAAACAGCACAAGCCTCCCCCCACCTGTTAGCACCACACACATTCTGCTTGGCTAATTGCAAGGCTTTGCACTGTCAATGGGATCATCTGTGCCAGAAGCTTAATACAATTCATTAGCACTAGGTCAACTCAAAGGTATAACACAAGCTCCATTTTGGATGACTTGTCATTTTCCCATACCAGTCTTATCATTGAAGACTATATCCCTAGCTGTCATCTGTACCTAAGCTACTTAGAGCACATGTATGTATGCAGGTCTGCACGCAGGTACAGGATTCTAGAAATGTTAGCTACACTTTCCTCAGGTGTAAGCCACCTTCTCGGTAAGAGTAAGCTATCGAATCTGCCTCTATGTACAAAAAGATTGTGATGTGTGCACTGGTCCCATTTTCCTACCACTGAAGACATTTCTGCTGGCCATTACAGCAAGTGCAAGGTCATAGTTAGTGTGACTGATTTTCAGGACCTCAGTCCTCAGAACTGCATCCAACAAGCTGGATTAGACTACCCAAAAAATTTCATTCTTTATCACCTTCTTTCTTTTTTACTTTAACTTGTAGCACTTCTCACACACTAAAGGTTCTCTTGAAAAGCTTCATAGTACCTGCTTACAATCTAGTGATTTCATACAATTTCTATCCATTTCTTTCTACAGTAGACAACAGTGCAAGAACACATCACAGGCATGAGGCAAGCCATATTCTGAGAAGACAGCACAGCTTTAAGTTATATTTTGGTTTAACTTATACATATGGGAAAGCAAGGATCAACAGAAGTTTAGGAAAAAGATCCCGATTACTAGTGTAGTAAAAAAAAAAAAAAAAAAAAGAAACCACAGCAAAACGCACCAGATTTCTCAGTTCAATAAATGAAAGACATCCAAACATTAGTGTGTTCATTTTTTAAAAGCCTGAAGCATTTTAACTTGCACACAGGCACCTTTGGGATGGCATTCTTTCTTCTTTAGCTCCACACTTCAAGAAATGCAGAGTTTGAAAAATAGGCCAGCCAACAGGTAACACTGAGCATTCAAAGCACCAGCTGCCAGAGTCACAGTGCATTTGAACTAGCAGAATATGATTCATAGTGTCCTGCAGCCAGCGTGGTCTCACAAAAGCAGAGAAGTGCAGCTCAGATGCATGAACTCCCTGAAATAAGGCAATTTTGCAGATCCACTGTCACACAGATTTTCATCTTGTATTTTTCTAATGTATAGGTTTAAACAGGTACTAAGTGAATTCAGGGTGGGATGACACCCCCCCTTCCCTGGTCAAGCATCCCTTGCCCTTTGTTCTCCCACTCATAAATGACACCAATCTCTCCAGCTCTTTCGTTTGCCAGGAAAACTGCTGTATTACTGTCTCCTGCAGTCATCCACACTCCAGGAGTAGCATCAGAAGAACAAAACTTGGCCACATGTACAAGCTTCAGTTTCAAGTTCAGTCTCAATAAGATCATTGCAAATTCACCTTTCCAGTTTAAAACTTGTTATACAGGTTGAGCTTACTGCGAGGAAAACCTACCAACCCAACCACTGTGAGCCAGGTTTAAAACTGCCTTAAGAGCTCTCACCCCCCAAAGTGCTGTTCATTTTATCTCACAAATTACTTCACTATGGAGGTGAACAACCTTACTGCTGCTTTAGGCATGTAGGAACAGTGTCAGAGGAAAAGGGCTGACTTGGTGTCAGTCACACTATCTAAAGTTTTTGTTCTAAAGCTTCCTTTCTTTCTGCTAGGCTTTGTATCAAGAGGCACCCTGTGATAGACCTGCCTGTGGTTATCTCTAAAAGACCCTTCTCTACAGCAATCACACAGGCCAAAGAAATGCACCTCCCAGAAAGGCATGGAACACCCATCGGATAGCTATAAACACCTCTGTCTTTACAGACACAACACTGCTGCTGAGGGTTCGATGTTCTCCAGGTTTTGGAGGTGAGCAACTGAGGGAGACAGGATGCACAGAAAGGCTGCAGCAATGCAAGACCCAGTTGCCCRAATCACTAGCTACAGCCAACAGTCCACACAGACAAACTCTGCTTTCCAATATTCTCCTACTCACTTTACAGAAGCCATAATTTCATGTCAACAAACACTGCCGTCTGATGAAATAAATCACAGCTTTCACCCAGCCACTCCCGCCCCTGAACTGACTATCCCTGTGCCCTGAACAAGATCAGTGAATTGATCAAACTTAATATTAACACAGCAAAAGAGGTGGAAGAGAAAAAGTATGTGTGCAAGGGGAAGGTAAGTTTTCAGCCAAATCATCCTCATGTCCATTTTGCAACGTAACTGCATGAACACCTGGGCACCAGACAGACAGCGAGGTCTCCAGGGTCAGGACAAATGGCTGAGGTAGGAGAGGCCAGACTGCTCCTCTCMAAGCCAACGCCTGCTGAGCAGCATTTGAATGGCTCCTGCATTTCCTGGAGGATCCTCTCTCAGTTACAACTGCCCAGAAATTGAGTTCGACAGACCTGCAGCAGCCCACAACAGAAGGCACAGAACAACATTTCACATACAATTCCGGTTTGCTGTTTCTTGAAAAGAGCTCAGGCAGGTCCGTGCCTCGCTGTACACTGTGTGGCTTACTGAGCACACAGGGAGACATGCTGCAAATCACCTCAACCAGGCTAGTCCAGGGCGATCACTTAGGGATCAAGTTTGACTTTACACTAGAGGCCCCAGCAAGAGCAGAGACCCCTGAAGTAAGAGCTGGACGTGTACGCCGGTGGCCATAAGATCTTGCCTTAAAGGCCTCAAAAAACTCGGGGACCAGTCCGGCTGAGAGGAGAGATGGAACAGACCCCCTACCTCCATGCTGCTSTCACAAACTCCCAGGTATTCGGGGTGAGGAGGAAGGAACATCCCCCMCACACATCCTCCTCATGAACCACTTTTCCTTTTGCTCAAAACTACCTAAAAGTCCAGCCTGAAGGCACATCCGATTCTCCTACCCCCTTGGGGAGTAGGCCAGCTGGGATAGTGGCCAGCAGCCCTGCTGGGCCAGAGCCCCAGGGTTCCTTACCAGGCCAACACAAGGCACCTGGCCAGAGCTGTAAGCCTCCCCCTCCCCGTGCAAAGAACGGCTCTCCCCACCCAGCACAGCCCTGAGGACCCCCTGCCAAAGGGATCTGCAGAGCCAAGAAGTCAGAATCACAGTGGGATTAGCTGTTCATACAGAGGCAGCAGGCATAGCCAGAATGATCAGCATTAATAACAGGAGTGTTAGAAGGGGAATTAAGCCTCATGTCTCTGGGACTAAGCTAGTTTAATGATTATAGGCCAATATTCAGGGGCTGAAAATGGGAGACTACCCCACTTGCCTCTCAACCATCGGGGCTGACCAAAGTCAGGGTATCAGGAGACCTTTGGTGTCTTCGGAACTCCGAGTTAGGACAGCTCTTTTGGTAGCTGAGCCCCTCCACCTCACTCCCCCAAAGGCTGCCAGGAGCTGCAGAGACTCCAGAGAATTTATCCCCCTGCTTTACCCATGACATCACTTTGCCACATATACCCACCTAGCTTGCCCACTTACCCTACCCTCTAGGACGCCGCCAAAGCACATTTGCATTGAGAATCAGTGTGAAAATTTAACTGAAAACCTGGCAAACTGGACATTTGATGAGGGGAAGCCAGTATTCCTGAAAAGGAAACAGTCTGCAAAAAACATAAAGCTGCAACTCCAAACTCCACAGGCTTTACATAGCTTACTCTCCATGTTGCCTTTGTTTAAACAGTAGTATATCCATGTTCTCTATCCGCACTGCACRTCCTCCCCTACTCCTCCCACCCACAGATAAACAGGCTCTGGAAACAAAGCTTGAGCAGATAACTGTGGAAGCCCTGAGAGAAGGACAATGCTATTCCCTGTGGGGAAGCAAAGATAACCACATAAATGAAGCTGTCTGCTTGGGATGCTGTTCTTGGTCTCTTGAGGATAGGATCAAGTATGTGCCTTGTAATTAATTTGTTTGTTATTTGTGTWACACATCCTTATTTCTATCCACTGAAATTACTAATAGTCTAACTCTCTCTCTCTTTTTTTTTTTTTTGTTCTTGTTTAAATCAGAGCCATTCCTGTTGGGTAAAAGAGCTTGAAATGCAATTTACACTGACAACGCAAAGCAGCATTACAGTAAACACATACCTAGCCCTCCACATTCCCTCCCAACGATCAGAAACAATAAAACAGCTATTTATGAAACAGAAAGGTCAATCTAGGATGCACTTTTGCAGGGGACAGATGCATGTTACAGCTAGGGGGTGGGAAAGTTTGAGACACAGTGCTACTGGCCTAAAGGGGTTTTGGTTATTAACTGCGTTAAGGCACCCCCMGTGCAGTGCATGCTGCAGTGAAAATCCAGACAGGCCTCGTTCCCTGCTCATGCAACAGCGAGCTGTGCAGTCACCCTGCAATGTTTTATTGATAAGGCTCAACTAATTTTGTGTTAGTCCGGCACATGCAATCAACTGTGAAAAATCAGATCTATAGTACAGGTGGTTTTAAACTAGGCACAGAAGCACATGGGCTAGAAAATGCAGGACAGCTGGCAAGGCACAGAACAGAGTCAAGAAGCTAACCTCGAGTTAGCATTAGGAGGCAAGGATTACAACACACTGCATTAATACAAAAGAACATCTTACCAATAAGAAAGTAATCAAGGAATAAGTGACTGAAGTGACCCTACAACAACCAGGCCTCAACCCTGAAAGCTGCAGGCAGTTTTTAAAGGAGATGCTACCAAAGAACCCCTGTGACTGTGAATATATAAGCTATTTCCACAACTTCAGTCACATACCTGAAGCAGCAAGGCAGTATTTGTAAAAGCTCTCCCCCCAGGAAGCCCACTTCTCAAAACTGGGCAGCCCTAAAGGCTGCAATAAGCATATTAAGCATCACCTGAGCTGCCATGATTAAGTGACTTCTCCAATTGACTATTTAATGCAGCTTTGTTTGTTTGCTTTCCTTCTTACCTGCTGATGTTGCCTGGCTCCCGCTGTGATAGACTTGACAAGAATATCTACTAATGGCTTACACATGATCTGTAACAAAGAAAGACCCAGTCTCTTATTAGTGGTTTGTTGACAGACAGGTTTGTTTTTCAAGCAAAACAGTCTATATTTTACACAGCTTCTTGAGTGAGAAGAAAATGCCACAGAAAAGAAAAGTGCCCAGAGATCAGCAACAGCTTATTTGAAAATTAACAGCTTTGCTCACACCAGCCCTGAGTGAAATCTTGATCACTAGGAAAACAGCAGCAAAACTCTTAAGCTGGAAAAATCAGGCAAAGATTTCACCTCCTGTGTTCCGCCTGGTTCTTGATTAAGTCTGCATCTGCCCGATACTTTACATAGGCAGTTCAGTTCACGCAGAGGAACAGTCCCAGAGGCAACGGAGAACACGCTGAGTTAGATTGGAGAATGTCAGCRCTTGGAGAAGGACTTGAACCCACATGCTAAAGGGGCCAGAAACAACTGGGTCAGGAGGAAAGCCTCCCTAGAGACAGGTCACCTTAAAGTTGTCCCCTGCAATAAGTCTTGATCAAAACAACCTTTCTAGAGGAGGGGTACTTGTCAGCAAAGTTTGATGAACCTCTGTTCTGGCCTAATCCACCAATTTCTATGTTTATAGGCAAAATATAGGCAAATTGAGGGGTACAGGGAATTCAGACACAAGAAATGAGAAAGCATCTGGACTGCAAATACCTTACTGGCATACCTCTAATGTCGTCTATCAGGCACCGGACAAAGCATGGACAGCAGTTTGCTGCACAGTTCGCTGACATATCGTGCAGATGGTTATTCCAACCACACCACTTGAAATGGCTTCTTTTTTGTGGTAAGAAGACTACTAAAAGAACAGATAGCTCTAGCAAATGGGAAAGCCCAGCTTTAAACAGGCCAGTATCTGTGTATGTCATTACCCTTCTTTTATAAAAGGGACGAGCTTAAAGATTTTAAGACACTTCTGCAAGGAACAGTCACATGGAATCCACAGGCTCTAGAAACCTGCAGATGGTATGTGGTCCATGTGGGCAGCACACAACCCTTCTCTTCCCCTTATTTCAGTAACTTATGTAGGTGGCATCGTGGGCTGGTGTCCTAAGAAATTTGGTATGCAAAAGAACTCTCCTGCATGGATTCCCTCAGAGTCTGAAAGCACCTTCCCCCAGTTACACCAGCCTGTGTCTCCTCCCACCCCCCTGTCAGACATCAATTCTAAAAGGTTGAAGCCCTTGAGAAAGGGCTTCTGGCAACTCTCTCTACCTCACTCTGACCTAAAAATCCCTGAAGAACTGTATGACATTCAGACCCAAGGCCTATTKCTTAAAAACTGGCTGTCCTCATAGTGGAGACCAGCTCCAGGCATAGGTCAAGTTTGCAGGAAATACCTCAAACATTTCAGACACTGACACTGTCTGAAAATCCAGCTTGCAGATTAGATTCCAATTAGACTCTACGCTCTACAGTCTTCTTGAAAGAAAATTGATAAACTGAGCCTGCAGTCAGAGCAAARCTGGACAGGGGCTACATTAACTGTTTAAACAAGCTGGCCCCTTCTGCCTTTTGCAAACCTTGCTCATCCACGTTGTCTTGAATACTGGTAAAAAATTAGAGCTTCTTAGGCTATAGTTTAAAGAGCAGCCTTCTTTTCATCTACATTCTCCATGCAGTATCCTGATCCAAACCACAAATGAGATCCTGGCCTTCTGCAGCATTGCTATCAAAACATGCAGTATTAAGAGTCTGAGCAGATGAAGGTCGTAGGAAACCTTACAGCAGTTTTAAATGCCCGCAATAAAGCGGAGAAGTTTCTCTCCCTACTTTCCCCAGAATTACAACTGTACTTTGGAGCCACCAGAAGACAACATACCACGTAGTCAGCARCACTTACCGGGAAGCGTCTGAAGAGATCAAGGAACATGGAGCTTGTAAGGGCACTGTTCCGTTTAGTCAAGAATTGTGTCAGTGCTTGCTTATATACTACAGTCACCCTCCCCATATCCAAACAACCTGTGCTCAAAAGCTGTAGGGAAAAAGCAGAAGAAAAAAAATTTCCAGTGAAACACAAGGATGAATCACTAGCAATGAAGTAATTAATTTCTACCAGTGCACACAGATTTTTCYAACAACTAGATATTCATGGGTAGTTTATATGATACAGGCCTACAAGATACAATGCAGAACCATGAAGTAAAACCAAAGTGGGCCCCAAACGTGCTCTCCCAAGTACCGATAGCCGTATGCCCATGTTAGTGAAGGGCAGCACAGCTTTCTAGTAAGACTACATACACTGCATGTAGTGTGATGTAGTATGGGGGCTGTACTTCTAGGTTTGTGGTGGGCATGTCTAACACATATTAAGTTCACAGAGCACTCAAAGACCATCCTGCAGCAGCTGTGCTGAGCACATGGTGTTCTCAGCTGTAGAGCTATTTGAATCTGTAGATATTAGTGTATGGAGATATCTAGGTCTAAGTACACTTAGCAGCTATGTCCAGGATTTCTAGGCACCCTGCAGACAAGCCCTAGCTCTGATCAGGGATCCAGCAATCCCAGAACTGCGTAAATGCTCTAATATCCCCCTCTGGTGGGGAACAAGAAACCCAGACAAGCAGCAACCAGCTGAGACCTGCACAGGCCATATGGATCTAAACTAACAAYACAAGCGAGAACGAAGAGCGAAGTGCGGAGCATCGCATCCCAACATTCCTGACTGTTCTCATATTGCCAGGGAAGCACAGCTYTCTGGGAAGAAAGAAAAATTAAGGCCCAGGAGGTCAAAGCTGTGATCTTCACAATAGTGAAGGGCCTTTTACAAACCTCTGCCCAAGCAATTTTTCCATGGCCCCATAGCAAGTTAAAGCCATGTTAATGATGTGTCCTGTTCTCAGGTTGAACTCCCAGTGCTACTGGAGCTGAACACAGGCTAGAGTGGAACAGGGGAGATGGATCTTGAAATATGTGACCCCAGTTTCCTAGACAAGTGTCTACACTCAGCACTTATTTGACATACACATCGGCAGGTTAAAAAATTGATTCCTCCTCCCATGCAGATGTTTACTGTAAAAAAATTTCTTCTATAGTAACAGCCTTTTCCATAAATTTGGCTACTGCATCATAGGGTCTGCTCTACTTCCACTTTGCTGCTTACTGAAAAGCTCCAGATTATGCTCACAAAGCACTGCTCACTGGAAACACACCACACCTTTGTCTCTGGTTCCCCACTGCAAAACCTTCCTGGCCTCAACACAATGTCAGCACCAGCATCACACAAACTAAACTGTGTCACTTCCCTCAAACTGGCAACTCACTTCAGCTGCTGGCTGTGTCCTTGGCTCGTCAAGACCACAGTTCTCTTCCCACAGGAATAAYAGCCTTCCCTGTGAGGCTGTACAAGGATGCTGTGAAGCCTGTCTCACTCTCACCTCAACATCAAGTATGTTTTTATATTCCCCACAGATCTCCCACTTTGTTTTCCTTYCCAGGAAGGCCCAGCACAGAACAAGAGCTGCTTAAATTAACACTCTCAGTCTCTCACTAAGCCTTAGAAACATTGGCTATCTTTTCAGCCACTAATAATATGTCAGTGTTTGTAATTTCCAGAACCTCCCTTGTTATGAGGTAGCCCTGTTTATTCTCCTCCCCCACAAAATGTCAACAGGATTAAGGCACTAATTCCTGCACATAATTTGGGAGGTTCAGATGCAAGTATGAGACTAGCCGGCAAAACACTACTTGCTAGGTTTCTATGGAAGTGACTGGACTGGGCTGCCCAATAYATAGGGTCACCAAATTCAGAGACCTGTGAAATTCAGCAGAGACTGTAGGTGAAAGGAAAGCAGACAGTAAGGCTCCTCGCGTAATAGACACCCATAGCACAACCAGATGAAGAGTCTCTCTGCAAACAACTACCACTGAAATCAGGGCTGCTCCACACTCTCTTCACCCTGAGATAATTCAGCCCAAACCTCAGAGAAATAAGAGTTCACTCTCATCCACCACTGTCCTGTGCCTTCCTGCTCCTCAGCACCCTCCCGGAAAAGAACTCAGAGTAACTGCCAAGAGATAAATGGAAAAAATAGCAAATCAGCCAGGAGAGCAGCATAAATATATATCAGGCTTCTTCGGCAATTAACCTGGATCCACCGTACATCAGCAGCCCCTGGTGGCTATGGACAAGCAGGCACTGCAAAGGCAGGAGGGTGAGGGCCAGAAGGGGATGGRGAATTTGACAGCTTTACGGAAGAGAAATCATGTAGACAGGTATCTGCTGGCAGCAGGAACAGTGAGACTGAATAAGCAAGGCCCACTCGGCGAAATGGGGTAATGCAACTTTCCTGGCAAAAACCACTGCCTCAAGAGCAGCTTGCTGTCTTACCTGACAAGCCTGTGGGACGGTGTTGCTCTGTTTCTTTGGCAGAGGGGTAGGAACAGTTGATGACTTATCAGATGTGTTTCCTCTCAATACTTTGAGCAAGTATAATGAGGCACTAAAAAAGAAAAGGAAAATGGGAGGACGTAGCAGTTACCACAGTRTCACAGTGCCACTGCAAAGCCATCTGAGGGCACTGGCCAAGTGATGCAGGCAGCTTATCCTGTACCAAGGGGGGGTTAAAGAGTCCGAGAGGGTCCCTTCTCTCAGYCTAACCCACTCTTGCCAGACCTAAAGACAAATAAATCTTAGGAGGCTGCATCATCTCATTATCTGTCACTGCAGTCAGACATCCCTAYTATCAGCCTGGTTTCCTCAAGCTCATGCTGCTTGCTATCAGTTTTGAGTAGTACTGCTTGAGGATTTCTGCATTTGCCCAGGATTTCCAAGCCTGCACAGCTCAGCCACCGCTACAGTGCRGCCCTCTCAGCCCAGGCTGCTGTGTGCCTGGAGACCTCGGGCAGATCAACTGAGAGAGCATGCAGACAGCTTGCTGCTTTTGTGAAATGTTGTATTAACTGGGCACGGCTCCACGCAGGACTGCCACTGCCAGGAAGCTGTCAGGGAGCCATGCAGCGCACACAGCCAGCCCTGTGTTGCCAGGAAGCACCACAGTTCCTGCACAGCCACGAGCYGGGTGTGCTGCAGAGCCAACACTGCCCAATGGCACTGGGTTGACCATGCAACATGGTACCCACTGCATACACAATTGTGTTGAGAAATCCCAGGCGGAGTATGAAAGTCCTCCTGAAACTGCCTGCAAGTCACAAGAGAGCCTACTGGTAAATGGCACTTCCATTTACACCAGGAAACAGCAAGATTGGTCATGTTTCCTAAGAAATACACATATGGCTTATCCTAGTTCACCTGTATTCAGCAGCAAAGGAGTGAATACTGGTACATACAGTCAGGACTCATAATCATTATTGTCCTCATCCTGCTATCACGGAGACAGTAAACCACTGTATTTACAGAACAATCATTGCAGACTGACTATAAATTACACTCATCCCCACATTGAATCACACACAATTCATTACTCCCCGATGAAGCTTCAAGGAAGCACTTCCCATCACTATCAGCAAAGCTGTATCAGACCATTTCTGTATCACAAAGTCCATAGACAATGATCACCAAAAAATGGACATCTGTTTGAAAATGCTTCAGACTGCCAGGATGACTAGTCTAATGTAAAATGCAGATGCTGGCACCTAGTCTTCATCGAGTCACTGGCTTCTCTGAACTGTTTTAACATGCAACGTTATGTCTGCTTACAGACCAGCCCACAGCATCAAGTAGAGGTGCTCCTTTTTAACATTCACCTGAAATAATAGAGAGCCACTGAAGAGTCAGTGTGCTTGCAGGCTTTCTTCACAAGCCTCTCCACAAAAGCATGCAAATCTTCTTGCAGGGCATCCACTCTCTTGCAGTACTGCTTAGTTCGACACAATGAGTTCCTGAAAGAGCAGTAAAAACAAACCCAAAGCCATTACCCACAGAAAGAGCTCTGGGAAACAGATTGCTATGAACATTTATCACTGGGCTCAGGGCAACACATAAACAAAAATGGTGCTAGCTGTGGGCAGCAAAAGAGGCAGCCACTGCTGTGGCAAGAAGGGTGAGTAGACACTGCTCTTCACCTTCAAGCACCTGTTTAGGCATCAGAGTCAACTTTCCTCCAGAGCTCCCAACARAGGGGATTGGCTGCCTCAAACCCTGTTTCTGCAGAACTGCTTCTCACCAGGGGGTGGAGAGCAGCACTGAAAATGCTTCAGAGCAGCGCTGAGGATGTCAAGGAGCGGTGTACAGAGGACACACACCATGCATTATGTCTGTGTATAGCTTGTATCATGCCTCACTTCTGGCCGTGAASAGAGAGAATTTGCACTCTGCCTGTCTCAATAACAACTTGTTGGGAGTTTCGTTCCAGCCACAGCAGCAACTCTGTAGCCTAGGGAGTTGTTGCATGGTCTGACTCGGAGGTCAGAAGCCTGTGGAGATATTCAGTGACACGGCACCGTGCCTGCAATACCAATGTTTGTTCTTAAGGCTTCCACCTGCGAACAGGTTTGACACTTCAAGTCCCTTAGATTAAAAACCCAGATCCTAATTTCTTTCCTGCAGGTTATGACTAAGCATTGTGTGCRTGTGTGGTGCTGGTAATCTAATTCTACACAATCTATAAACACAGCAACTGTCTTCAATCTTAGAAAGACCAACTTCTGGGATTCAACCAACACCACTGAAGTCTATCAAAAGCCATTGCCTATTATCTGGAGGACTAAGGAYACTTACTTGAAGATATTGGCTGTTTTCTGGAGGAAGTCAACCTCCTGCTTGTCAGAATCTGAGCTCATGCATTGTTCAATCACCCGAAGCAGGGGCTCAATGATGTCAAACACCAAGGGGTTCTCTGATTGCTTAGTCAGGAATGCTTCAATCAGATCCAGCACCTGCAAACACAGAGTTACTGACATGAGAACTAATGCAGACTGGGAAACATGATGGATCTACCCAGAGCAGCTCCTTCAGACTGSAGCGGGCTACACAGCAGCTGGAGAGGGCTGAAGAAAACTATTTGCAGCTGAGAYCTGTACACCTTCTGCTATCATTTGTACTGTTAGGGCATGAGAAACTGAAAATTAAAAATTTGAAACTGAAGATTAAAGGCTGTCTGTTGACTTCAGCTTTATTTTGTGCAGTGAAACCATTTAGAAACAGCAGTTACGAGAATCACTGCCACCTGGCCAGACCTGCAGTCACTATAACTCGGCACAGATCTCTGTTAGCACCATTGACTGATAGCTCTCACCCCTGCAAGCCCCCCTTGACTTCCAGACAGTGCATTAGCATAAAATCAACCTCTTATAGCACAGCACCAGAATGAAAATGCAGTAAMGCCAATGGCTCGCTACACCATTCAGCTTTCATCTTGGCTAATCTGACACCAGACATTTCTATATGTGAGCAGCTGGAGCTATCCCTGGATGCCCGAATATCCTAGACAGTCCATGCTGACACCAGGTGGCCTGAAGTCAGTATTACAGTCACAAATAACCAGGGGGTGTTAATCTTAATCCTCCTGAGCCCTCCTGATTTTACTAGCATAACAAGCAAAAAAAAAAGCTTACACCGCAAAATGGTAATACCAGAGGGATTTTATGCATGTCACACTAAGGCACATCAAGTTTGCCCAGTTTACAAAAACTGACAGGCACCCACCTTTGGGTAGGTCTGGGGAAGGATTTAATAAATTGAAGCATTTCAGATCAGCAAATGGAAACCACAGTTCACTTTTTGAAAGAACAGTCCTGGTTTTTGTTTTGAAGTAGGCCTGTGAAGCTCCACTCACTGACCACAATATTGCTGTGCCAGGTGCTGTACCAAGCCAGAACAATCCATTACCAACCTCCAGGAGCTTATGACACACATGAATGTCCAAGTTGTTCAGTGTTAAGTAGTTTATGGCATACGGTAGGCTACAACTAAGGTGCTAGTAAGCCAGAGGTCTTCACACCAAACACTTATCTCCCACCTTAATCTTGAAATCCCTCCGTAGGATCTTCTCTTTCCGCATCTTGTCTTTCTCATCCTTCTTCGCCTGGATCCGTTTCTGCTGCTCCGCAAAAAGGGCTGAGATGTTCTTGTCAAGAGCCATCATAGCCTCATCATCCAGCTCTTCATCACTCTCATCTCCTCCCTTTTGTTTTTAGAATGCAAAAACAACATGTCATCTCATGTACTTCAAAAAGACAGTGGTGAGAGAACCACAGCCAAGACCAGACTCACAGTAAGGATGGAGATACCTCTAGAGCCAGAATAACAACATGGGAAGGGAAAACAGATGCTCAGACCCATGAGAAATCTAGCTCATATTTCTTATCAGGTAATCCTGGCTGCACAGTACTAACACATAGAGCTAGAGGATCAGGAGAGGGAAGAGGCTGAGGTTTTGATGCTGACTCCCTCTGTACTGTTGCTCCTTCAGTAAAGAGGTTAATATGTTGCTATGTCTGTAGCCTTTATAAGAATCATTAAACCACATTCCAACGCTGCTACAAGAAGTCTCTAGGATGGCCTACAGGGATCACACTCCTCCACACAGGCCAGCCAATACAGGCACCATGTAACAGTATTTCAATGCTTTAGTTCACGTCAATGTCATTTATTACAGGCAGAAATACAAGCTATATCAGGCTAGACTGGACAAGCTAAAGCACTCAAGACACACTAACATTAAATAAAAGAACAAGTGACTTATTCCCACAACTTGCTTTGAAGATCCTGACCTCCTGCTTCAAATGCCATATCAAGAAGACTGCCAGGGTTATCACTGCATGGGCTCAGATAGCATGTGGGTATTAGATAGCCTTTCACCGCCCCAAACCTCCTGGTATCTGTATCAAGGTAGGCAGTGAAAACGTACCAATGCATTCCCTGCTTGGAGAACATTCATCAGTTGACTGCGAAAATCATCATCAACTTCTTCATTCTCTTCCTCATCTCCACTGTCATTCTCTTCCTCAGTGTCACCTTCATCTGAGGAGTCCTCGCTTCCTTCCTTGTCCTGAAGAAGAAAAGTTCATCTCCTGACCCCACCATTCTTCAAGCCCTACTCAATTCTCAAGTGTTCAGAAATAAAAACTCAAGCCTCCCCTCATCCCTCTCTGCCTTGCTTCCAGCACTCAGATTCAAGACATCTCAGACAACACGATATCAGATTTTCACAAGAGCTAAAACCAGAACATAATACAGACTTCTCTGTCATATTAAATGAGTATCAAAAAGAAGCTTCCAAGGAAAATCTGAAGTAACAGCCCCCATCTGACTCTCCTTTCTGCTAATGCTTGCAATGCTTTGTGACTCAAATCTCTGCAGCTCTTAAAACCCAAGATCTTGAATTCAGATGGCTGTGCATCACAGCAACGATTCAGTCTGTGGCTGCAAAAGAGAGAGGCCTGTGCTAATTTCACGATGCAGTCATTTGTTCTCAGGAAGTCATCTATTCAAACAGCCATACCTACAACAGCATTTTCCTTCAAGGCCAAGAGACTAATAAACATGCACTTCCAACAAGCCATTTGTGTGTTGCACTTTTAAAATAAATCTTAATAGAGCAACAGCCATTTTACCCAAGACAGAGAATGCAATTATGTCTATTACCACAGATCAGGAGAAACATTATTTTTAAACAGTGAAGGTCTGAAGAGTATTTGTCACTGGCAATGGCACATCAACTACCGTGTCCTGTGCAGATTTGATCTTTTTGTCTGATTCTTCCATCACAACAACAGCACTTTCTTCATTTTGCTCTTGGTATGGGTCAAGAACCTGCAAAAAAGAGGGACTTGTGTTTTTTCAGTGTTTTGTTTTGATGCATTTCTTCTGTACAACAGACAAATTTTGGCACAGTAAGCCAGCTGAATAATGAAATAGTAAGTAAGGGCATTCAACTTTCTGGCTTACAGTATCATGTTTGTTAATATGCTAAGTTCTTTCTATAAGTAACAAAAAAGGTGGAGAAAACTGAAGAGGTTGGTGACATCACACATTTTGATTTGTTACAAATGAAGTATTAGGTTCATCATATAAAGTACCTGACAGCACATCTTTGCAATCCACATATTACTCTCTCAGAAGACACCACCTTACTCAGTGGTACGACCAATTTAGATTTTCAGTGTCACTTATTTTTAGCACCTCTATGCTTAGCCTTTCTACAAAAAAGAAGTTGTTACCATTTATATTCACATATACATCTACCAGCTATATAAACTGACCCAGGAATTTCTTCAGCCTAAAACTACCAACGAATACAGCTTAAAGTTAGCAGATCTCAGGCTACCATAAACAAACAAACAAAAAAACCCTGAAAAAACAACTCTCTGTAAACTACATTTAAAATTCAGTAGCACACATTGTCAGACATTTTCTAAATCAAGGAGGCTTTTATTTAATCCCAAAATAGAGACGTGCTTGTATATCCGTTAGGGACAAGACAAGCGAACAGTACAATGTCCTAGTAGTGCCTCACTTACATCCAGGATCAGCTGCAAGCCCCTCTTGGTCAGGTTAGGGCATATCCGTACAAACACGCTCTTGGAAATCCGACGTATGAGTAGGCTGGGCTGAGCAAGGAGGGAGAGAAGGATTTCCACCATCACCTCAACCCATCCTGGCTCTGCATTGTCTGCACAGGAACAAACAAACAATGACAGGAGGAGGCAAAATCACCGCACTGGCACATCAATAACAGACTGCAGAAAAATTCACCAAGAAAAAAAAGATAGTCCTTCTAGCTGACTATAATTGCATGAGGTTCAACAAGGCCAAATGCCGGGTCCTGCACTTGGGTCACGACAACCCCAGACAACGCTCCAGGCTTGGGGAAGAGTGGCTGGAAAGCTGCCCGGCGGAAAAGGACCTTGGGGTGCTGGTCGACGGCCGGCTGAACATGAGCCGGCAGTGTGCCCAGGTGGCCAAGAAGGCCAAYGSCATCCTGGCSTGTATCAGGAATAGTGTGRCCAGCAGGARYAGGGAGGTGATCGTGCCCCTGTACTCGGCACTGGTGAGGCCGCACCTCGAATACTGYGTTCAGTTTTGGGCCCCTCACTACAAGAAGGACATTGAGGTGCTGGAGCGTGTACAGAGAAGGGCGACGAGGCTGGTGAAGGGTCTAGAGAACAGGTCTTATGAGGAGCGGCTGAGGGAGCTGGGGTTGTTTAGCCTAGAGAAGAGGAGGCTGAGGGGAGACCTTATCGCTCTCTACAACTACCTGAAAGGAGGCTGTAGAGAGATGGGTGCTGGTCTCTTCTCCCAAGTAACAAGCGATAGGACGAGAGGAAATGGCCTCAAGTTGCGCCAGGGGAAGTTTAGATTGGATATTAGGAAAAATTTCTTCACTGAAAGGGTAGTCAGGCATTGGAACAGGCTGCCCAGGGAAGTGGTGGAGTCACCATCCCTGGAGGTGTTCAAAAAACGTGTGGATGAGGTGCTTCAGGACATGGTTTAGTGGGCATTTGTACTGGGTTGATGGTTGGACTCGATGATCTTAGAGGTCTTTTCCAACCTTAATGATTCTATGATTCTATGATTGGAAGTACTCATTCAGCAACACAGACCAGAAATAATCAAGTGTGAAGCTGAAGATTGTAACTGTATTGGAAGGCTACTAACCATAGGGAGAAACATGCCTGAAATTGTCTTTAGGCCACTGCAAAGCCTTACCAGGTAACAAAACCTACTATTCATTAAATCATTACTTAGATTACAGTTCTGCAAACCATGTGACACCTTCCTGGCCACATTAAAGCAATGAGCAGCTAGTCAGCAAGAGTACATAGATTTTATAGTGTTTCCAATGAAATCAGAAGTCACAGCAGCCCATGAAAAGTGTTGACATTTGAAACTGGTCCATTAGTCCAAAAGTTTGGGAATCCTGATCTACATACAACCAAGCCACCATAGAATTACAGCTTTTATTTTCACAGTACCCTGAAATTTACACAGAGATTTAAGGAGAACAATAAGACCACACTTAGAGAGGAAGTCAAAAGACCAAGCCATGTTCTTTCCTGGTCAAGTCCTAACCTAGCTCTGCAGGCCCTAAACGAGGACTAGACTAAATCAGCAAACAGGCTGTACCTACACACAGGACACATTTGGTTTGCCCAGAACTTGAGCTCTGAAAGTACCAAGTTTCAGACCTGCTAGCTGTTAGGAGAGCCCACAGCTTTGCCCAGGCAGATACCACCACTTCAGTCAAGCTCTTGGCCAGCACGGAACAAAGACTTAAAAAGAGTGAACTCCCTTGGACACTGCTCATCTGAACAACGGCCAGCTCTGAAGCCCACCTACCCTTTAAGAGGCACACAGGAACACAACCCACTGATGATGTGGATAGAGAGCTGGCGCAAGAGACGAGATTTAGAAAGACAAGGAAAGAGAACGAAGGAGAGGGGATTCTCCCGGGGATAAGTGCATCAAGCTAGAAGCGATGCAGTCAGAGTGCTTCACTAATGCAGAACTGCCATCTTCTGTCTTTTGACAGACCATTAACAATCCCACTCCATTTCTTTCTGTAGGAAGGACTCACCAGTCTTTTTCTTCTTAGGTTCTTTGCTGAATGCCCTCTCTGTGCAATTCAGAAGGTCACTCAGAACATCCATTGTTTCAGACGGATTCTGTTTGATCACAAGCAGACAGTAAACACCCTCTTTGAATTCTCCACTATCAACAGCAACAGAAGGAATATAGCCTGAATCTGAGAACCCCTCTAAATAGGTACAGATATTAATATCAGCTACTACAATCCCTTTGCAGAGGAAAATATGAAGCTAAGTAAAAATTGCTCCACTCAACAGCAAATCAAGGGTAAAACTGATGCTCAGGCCAAGTTGTGCCCCTGTAAGTTGGCCACAGTCAGTGTAAGAATCACAGTTTACTAGCTGCCAATTGCCCATTTCTATGAAAGACTGCATCTCTGTACACAAAGACACTCTCCAGCTCAGTGTTCAGAAAGCCCAGCTATCAGCCCATTTTACACCACTCAAGTATGCTTTAGAGGTCTTACCTTGAAAAGATGAATGGCCATTAAAAGCAGAAGTTGCTGGAAAGCAAAGACTTTGGCACTGTCTGATCTATTTTCCTTCTTCTGCAGATTCTTCACAGACTGAAGTGTTCTGAAGAAAGAAACCCTTCTGAGTCTGTCACAATTACAACAGCAAATCCTCTCTTATGATCAGACTAAAACCATGATCAAATCTATAGTATCATTTTCTGTACTTAACATATAATTTATTGAACTTGGACATACATATAGTATACAATCTTAATCCAACAATAGCATCTCACCTTGTGTGGCTTATAAAAACCTCTACACTTGGGCACAGGATAGATTCCTAATACTATAGCCACAGCATAGACCTTTAGGGGAAATAAAGCTCAGAGAAGACCACCAGAAAAGAGTCACTGAGAAGTTAGTATAGGCATTATTAGGGGAAAAGATCAGCAGAGTTAAAATCATGTTTGGGAGAGGGATTATGAGTAAAAATAGAAAAGGACACAGCCACCTATACACAGTTAACACACAGAAGGAACAGGAAAAAAGGAATGGGGTGATGAGAAAGAGAGAAAATCAGTCCTGAAAACCAGTTGCAGGTGCAGGATACTCAAAGGGAAGAAGCAGAACTGCCACTGCTGTGAATCGGCTCTGCTACAGCGGCCAGAACAACGGCAGGAGGATGAGAGAATACAATTTCTCTTTTATTGGCCCAATCTCACCTCTCCCAGGCATCCCTCTGTTCCTTGGTAAAAGGCTTCACAGCTTTGACATGCTCACTGGAGAGCAGCTTGTTGGCATACTCAACAAGGAGAAAGATCCACAGCTTCCCATCTGCAGTCACACCATGGATGTGCTTCTCCCTCAAGGCTGCAGCCTTTGCTGTATCCCCCAAAACAGTCAAGGTGTTTAAAGTCTGAAGTAACCTGCAAAGAAAAACATCCAGCGTGTTACTGTCAGAGGAACCAGATGGCCTTCTCACACTTTCCAAAACAACGCCGACCGGTAGAGCACTCTCATCCCAGAGCTCTGGTCACTCATTGATTCACAGGGCCTAAGTTTCAACCCATGCATGTATCCAAGCACAGTAATACACAGCTCATTGTCTTGGTGTCCCCAAGCACACCTGGTGCCCCCAACGACACTGATTATTATTCTCAGTTGTTTCCCATTCTGTGTCCCACCATGTCCTCTCTGCTTTCCCTCTACTGAGGTTGGAGCACCAGCTCTGGCAGTCACCTAAAACCATCTATTATTACCAACTCCATCTCCCTTAGTACAGGGAGGACTGCGGAGCCATCAGCAGCTGGCACGCAGAGTGGACAGAACACCAACAGCAACCCACATAACCCCACCACCTCTCTCTTGGGTCCTTCCACTTCCAGCTTGCAACAGAGGCAATGGAAGTCTTACGAGAAAAAGCAGTCTGAGCTCAACTCTACACCTACCTGATCATCACACACATACTCAGCAGCTTTGCCATGCAAAATTGTGTTTTTATTGGACAAAACTTAAGGATCTTTGGGAAATCAGCCTAAGATCTCCTTAAAAAAAGCCATTTCCTGGTCCTGGAGTCAAACAAATGCTCCAATAGCAGCTCACAATCCCAAACCTCTTGCCCTGCCATTTGCAGGCTGATCTTATCCTCAGGAAAAAAGTGAAATTTGCAAGCTTAAAACATGCAAGCAAAATCCTTACCCAAAGAAGTAGTTTTCTGTCACTAAATGAGCCTGTTTATCTAGGGGCTCTGATGGAAGGACATTCGCCTCACGTATTTGGGAAGTCTTTTTCTTAGTCTCAAAGAAAGCATGGAAGAAGCAAAACCTAGAATGGACAGAAACAAAAACAAAATTAACAGCCAGCTTGGTCATAACAAAGCAAAACCAGCCCATGTGTGCAAACCAAATAGTGCCACATATTCAGGGCATTTTTATTCAAGGATGTCCAAGCACTGAAAAAAAGTCACTGTTTACAGTAAGACCCTCTCCTCAAGGTACACAGGGTAAAGAAGAGAGAAAGATGCTCAGGACTTCACAAAAGTGAAGTGCCAACACTTGAGGCGACACAATGCAATACGCAGTCAGTCAGATTTGGGTCATATTCTCCAAGACTTTTAAACTGACAAATACTTATTAATATCTGATGCAAAGATTAGAAGTAGTATCTTCAAGCAGTCTAGGTAACCAGGAACCTAAAATTTACTGAAAACAAATGGGACTAAGGTGATTTTAAGTACCTGAACTACTTATGACAAGAGTTTGTCCAGTTTGTAGAAGGTATTTTGAAAACAGAGCCTGGTGTCCTAAATGATTTATGTTATGGAACATTTCCACTACTGAATCTGCCTAGTGTCATGGGGACAGCTTACCTGGAATATTGCTACAGAGCTAAACAGAGTTATTCCAAGCACATGTAGCATTAAGTCTTTAAATCATTCTCACCTGGAAATGTCCATCACAAGGCTCTCTTCTTTTTTCACTTGACTTTCAATGATGTTAGCAAGTCGGTGGATGATCCATTTTCTTAATCGAGCAATCTTATGTTGTGCTCTTTCAACAAGGAAGTGGACACAATCAATAGTTWGAACACTATCCCAAAATAAACACAAACCACACAATCCACTGCAGCAAGAAGTGACTTTCAGATATTTAGAGGCTTTACACTAAAGATGGCAAAGTTATGTAGTAAGAAAGCAACAGATACGTAAGAAGAGAGATAATCTTCCCAAGTTTGCTTTTTACTATGCAAAAGACAGTCTATTTACCCCACTGAGATACTACAGTCTACCAAAAAGCACTTCAGGAATTGCAGTAGTGCACCAATGACCTCGCTCTACTGACAAGTAACACACAGACATACTGTTTTAACAGCTTACATCTTCTCTGGAAGAAGCCCCTGCAAATAACCCAGTACCCACAGCACCAAGTCGTGGGTATTCAGTGAGCAGCAGTGCCAAGGAGGATAGAACTTTCTCTTGGGAAGTTTTCCTAGCTGGAAATTGCTACAARTGCCTATCAAGGATATAAGTATTTACAGGCTACTCTTGAGACACGGCCCCATTTACTGTGGGCCAAGGAGACGAGAGCACCCAGGCCAGTTTAATAGTCAGATAAAAGGGATGCACAATTCCTACAAAGACCTGAGAGTCTGCAGTGAAAAAGGAAGCCACCGGACATTTTTGCCAAAGCAGTTATCAGGGCTAGAAAAACAAGTGAAAAGGCTTCTTTGGCGATCCAGCCTGCTTTGGTCAGGCTAGCTGGTTCTCACCGTGTTTGCTCCTATTTGCAGAATTGAATTTTGCCCCAGCAAGAGAGTCAGATTCTTGGGCTAAAGCTTCTGGGACAGAGGAAATAGAACAGGCAACAATTGTCAACTCATGGCAAGGGAAGCAGCARATGTTGGCTGTCCAAACCAGACTTCACACAGGTAAGCTGCTCTAACCGCAAAGCAGAAAGAGAAGAGGAAGGTGCATCATCAATACACTCACATGTTTACATTTTCCTGGTTCTGTTTCTGCCGGTTACTTGAGAAGTCTAAACAACAGTCAAAGTCTGGCCTGAGGAACATGTCTTTGAGCCAGTCAATGTATTTTTGCAATGCCACTGGCTGCAGGTGTCTGACTACCCTGGAAGAGCTGGAGAACACTGGATAGCCTTGATTGGTGAGAGTAGAGAAGCCGATCGTCACTGCCAGCTGCCGCTCCAGGTCATCACAGCTGTTCAGAAATTCATCTATGTATCCTTCCATCTCTGGAGCAAACTTAAATCGGTCTGGAAGCTGAAAAACATGGTCAAACAAGCAGGTTAGGAACCTCACACTGAGTCTGACCATCTTTGTAAGTACAAATCACTTTACAGATTTGACTGCAGTAAGTAAATTAAAGTCACGTGCGTGAACATTTGTCATAAGGCATACAGCAGGTCATCAATTTCACCTCATGGTCTTCCTCGCATAGGAGCAACCACTGTAAGCAACCACAGAATCCTGTCATGTAAGAACTTCAACCCTTTAATTTGCACCTTCCCAGTCAGGCTTCAGCGGGCTGGACCACATGCTGGCCAGTGCAGCAAAGCTCCTAGGCTGATCAGCTCTTATTTTGGGTGAAAGTCTAAGGTGTTTCTTGCATCATCTGCTTTAGACTTTCCCCCAATTTGGAAACTCCCCCACATCAATTTCAGTCTCGTCTAGCAGCCCTGGAGCCTGCTGACCTACAGTGGGTAGAACAAATCCCACCTCCTCTCCCTGGTGTCTCAGAACTGTTGAGGCATTCTGAAAGGAGGGGGAGTTGACATGTTTAACCTAAAAACCATATCCTGAGGCGTTGCTGTTTTGTGCTAAGTCCTATCCTAAGTCCTGCCACCGGTGTCAAGGAACAAAACAAAACAAACCCACAAAAATAACAACAACAAATTCAAACTAGTATCTTTTCTACTTCCTCATCATCAACAATATTAGGGGTTTCTCCTTCCATTTAGTCAATCATTGCCTTCAGTGGATTTGTACGTTTCAGACAGGAATTGGCAAATTTTTTGATGCACATGGAAGAACGCAGCCTGATTCACTGGGCAACAAGCACAAAAAGCAAGAAACAGGAACACAACTAAGTCAGTGGATAAACCCTGGAGAAAGTTGGTCCACACAGGGAGGCACCACGGTAAGCATTATTTTCAGAGCAAACCCCCCCATCTATTGCTGCTTTGATATCAGAACAGAAAGACTGCGAAGTCCTATTCCTTCTAAGAGAGGGCAATGATTTTTGGGCCCACATGAGGAGGCTTAGGATTATGTTACCACAAAAAGCCAAGCCAAAGCCTGTTTTTAATCAGCATTCCCTTTTTATTCTTCCTCCCTTTATTGCAGGGCTGTGTTGTTTGGCGGTGTCCCAGGAGGGAAAGAGGAAGAGGAGTGCCAAAATCCAATTCCCAAATAAAATTTGTGCTTAAACCTCAGATGTGCTTATTGAAACAAGCGCTAACATAAACAAAAGCACGAGTTGTCCCTTTTTGCCTTTGCCTTCAAATGTTCGTGCACCACCCAGCACAATGATAGACAAAAAGGAGCTTCTGGACACGCAAAATCAAAAGGACTGTTAAAGGATGACATATGACATTGCCAATATGCTGAGGGCTGCCCTCCCTCTGCTTCCCCCATCGTTAGAGCTTTCTCAGCAACATCAATGAAAGCAGGTGGGTCAGTGCTGAACAATTTCAAAACCCTTAAAATAAGTCTGAACAAAAAATACACAAATAGGCAATAACAATTAAACACAGTCTATACTCAGCCCACTGCAACCAGTGGTCATACAATAACCTTGCTTTCAGTAAGAGTCCAAGGTCTAAAATTACATAAACTTTTTTCATACAAGACAATGTGAAATGAGAAAGGGGGGTGGAGAGGACTTCTACTCAGGACAGGGTCTTTAGCCCTGAGCACGAGTACTTTCAGAAGACCTACCTGAGTTGTTACCACGTGTTCTCCATAGTGCTGCATCACCTTCCCTTTGAGAACCATCTGTAGCTGATCCAGAGACAACAAGGGGAGAGCTCTGCCCAGCAACCGGTAGCACATGTAACTGAGTGGAAACCAAGAAGATTCCCTCAGGTAGAGGCACAGCAGTAAAGCCACACACAAGGGTAAGACAAAGAAGTGGTGGGGCAGGCTACATGGAGCATGCAGGAAGGCAGAAGTCAAAAATTCATGGATCCTGCGTTCAAAAATCCTGCTGCTCAAAGCTTTTCTTCTGACTAGCATAGCTGCTACGATCTCTACCTGTAGCAGGTCCTCCGCTGTCTAGAAATAAATGAGTCCTCACCAGCAGTTCCCTCCTCAGTCCACTTTCTGGATCTCTTCTCCCCAGATATTTTATCTCCACAGGCCTAATAAAAACTTACTCAGTTTCTGACTACGCAAATTTACTTAGTTTTGACAGCAACTTGCTGCCAAATTTGATCAAAATTGCCCAAGGGGCTCAGGAGTTATTAGATAGCACTAGCCTCATTTCTGCAGGAAATCAGGCTAAAAAAGCAACACTTTTGAGCATACAAAGGGTATTTTCAGACTTACCCATGAAGTAAAACAAGACTTAAACTGCTCAGGCTTGGAAATAATTTCCTTTCACTGTGATACTCATGTAATACATTAAGAAAATTTTTTGTAGGTGCACCTCTACAACTTTCAAACTCTTGAGCTAAGAAATATTCAAACCTGGCCACAGACTGCCTTGCTACGGTCCAAATTAAATTATGTTCCCCCAAAATGGTCACAGATTTGTATTCCTGATTTTGCATCATTTTTATACAGCATGAGTCTCAACAGATGACTTAAATAATCCTACAAAGATCTAGTATTAGACTTGGAAAAGGGGCTGAAATAGCTACTGTTATGATGTCAGCCACAGCCATTATCCTACTTAAAAACATGGACCATGTCAGAATCCAAACATATCAGGCATTTTAATTTAGTCCATCCCACAAAGCAGAAGTCCAGCAATATTAGACACAAATTTCAGAACTAGGGTTTGTCTACACTTAAACCCTGTGTCCTTCTTAAACCACACAAAGCTGAATGACTCTCCCTTTCAACCACTTGGAGAGAAAAGGGACAGTACAGCTCCTCTGACAAGTCTTGTAGGAGCAAGCTATAGATTTAAGACACCTTTATGCCCAGTGAGGTGCATCACCTTTATGTGCTGTCCTAGTTAAATTTAACCTCAAATTTGTTATATGTCACAATTCTAAGAGAAATCTTACCAACTCCTGGATCTAGGCTCCCTGTAAAGTTTCTCATGAATACCTGAATAACCAAAAGCAAGTGTTCTCACATTGTTCATGAGAAACCACATGCTCCACCCCACCACAGGGCAGCAGAAAGACTGGGGCAAGAAACAGAAGGATAATACGGAAAACAACAAACAATGTATGTTAAAACAAACCTCACAGGTCCTGATTTCTCCTTCAACAGCCCATTCTCCACACCTTCTTTCCAGAACAGTTCGAAGGCATCTTCCTTCAATGAAACTTGTAGCAAATCAAACACTACACTGGGCAATTTCTTGTCCTTCTTCTCAGACTTGGCAGCACTTTGCAGAAGCTCTACAAGTCTAGAAGAAAGAAAATAATGCGAGAGATGCGGCCTGGAAGGGGACTGCTGAAGGCCAAATTCATCCTGCTGAAGGACACAGAACACGTCCTCAGCACTGCAGGCTGTGCCTCTTGGGAGAAATGACAGAGCTATAATTTAGGAACGTGCATAAGAGTTAGCGCCTAACCCTTAACAGCACCTGCAGTGGCAAATACAGGCAGGTATCAGAATGAAAGCCACATTTCTCTCACTGCTAGCCAATAGACCGAGAATGTTGCATTTAATGCTCCTTATTTAAGAACTTACCTGGGAATATTTTCCTCATTTACAACAGTAGGTGAGCCAAACAGCTTCTTCAGATTTTTAGGTTTCAGAACACCAGGGAATTTCTGTATGCCCACAAGCAAAAGGTGCAGGTTCTCTGGAGATGTGAAGGCTGAAGCGAGGTCACTTTGCAAGATGCCAAACAGGACCTCCTCAAACACAGTTTCAGGAACCTAGACAGGAATGAAGGTGAGAGCATATGAGAAACATCTGAGGGCATTTTACTAACTTGCTGTGTAGTATGTTAAAATATCTGCATTATAGGGCATTTTACTAAAAGCTTGCAGTGTTCTGGAAACTTTAGAAATAGTCTCTATGGTGACACAACCAAAAATAAATAATGGATGTGTCCAGGACTGCCATACAGTCCCCCGGTGCTTAACCATGTGGAGTAGGACAATATGTTGTCATCAGTTAGCAATTCTGGTCAACTGACTCCAGCTGCAATTGTTCTCTTGCTGTCTGACTGCTCCTGTCTGTACAGCCGTGCAGCCCAGGGAGGAGGAAACACTCTTGTATTAGCTTTTAATTACATTTCCCAAAACTAAGTTACTTCTTTCAATAAGATTTGCTGGTAAACAACTGTGTTCAATGCTTTTAGAGAAAACTGGATCCAATGTTTTCATCAATAAAATAAGAAACGTACAAAACCTGCTTTAATTTGTATTTTTTAAAGATTGGATTCAAAACACATTTAAACCTGACATCAAGACTAAATGACCCAGAACACTTCCATAAAAAACATTATTTAATTTTAACACTGTTAGTCTTCACATCTACAAACAATATCCGCATAAAAGAAGGAAATAAACAAACTCTATTCTTTTACTACATACTCACGAGTTCCTTTATTCCATGTCCCTACATCCTTTCACTCCCAACAGCCCAAAATTCAACCTTAGGCCCAGGCCTGGTGTATAAAAAAGAAGGTTTGCTGTCCAGAGTTTTCAGCATACTTCTATTCAAAAGAGCAGACGGTCTAACGTACCACGCAAGCAAGTCAACTGGGAAAAAACAGACTACGGGTTTGTCCCTGATGAAATCAGACTAAGCTAAACCAGAGCATCCTTCCCAGAATAAAAGCATCTGCCCACAGACAATATAGGAAACAGCTCCCACAGTTTAAACTCACTCTTCCACCACACCCCCACTTTGACTTTCAACTATGAACAAACTAAGGAAAAAGCAGTCCCCAAAGCAAAGTCCTCCCTCCTCCCACCCACCGCGTGCTGTGGCTATACCTCGGACATAATGTCAATGAGAGTTTTGCGAGGGAGATCTCTGAGGTGTGCTTGGTGATGTGCCAGCTGCTGGAGAAGCTGGATGCTCTCCAGCAGAGCTTTCCGGTCCTAGAAAGGAAAGATAAGCCAAAAACRTAAGACATATATCAAAGATTAAGCTGAAGGCTCAGGTAATAATCCACTCTTGAGACCCTTATGCCTACTTGTAATAAGAAACCCACACAATTGCTTCCTGACAGGTCACTCAGCTTTCCCAAAATGGTGTCTTCTGGCTGTATATGACAACAGATCCCTCCCTTCCAGGAGAGGTAGGAACCTCCTGTACTATCTGACACAGTTCCTACATTCTAGTCAGGAACAGACATTTACAAGGCACAAAAAGTCCATGGATAATGCAAAAGAAATGAACTGAACTTGATGCTTCAAGTCCCATCTCATTGACTAGCCAGTGACCCAACCTTTCTCTCTAGACCCTCTCTCCACTTCAGACAGCCCTAGAACCAGTACTGACAAACAACGGAACAATGGTAATGTTACCTTAACAAGCCGGCCAGATTGAAACAGAGCCATAACTCCAAAAAAGTTTCCAAAAGCAGCATTTCTCACAAGTTTCTGAAAAGGAAAAGAAAAAGGGGGATTAAAAATACACTTCACTTAGAATCCACGTTCAGCTACAGCTCTGATCATTGGAACAACATGGCTGGAAGATCTAGCCTTGAACACCCTGCCATATGAAGATAACACACCGAAAAGCAACCCCCTGCACTATGTTTAAGAACTGTCCTACCTTTCTGTCACACGGACAAATCTTAGCTAAAACAGGGCCAGATGATAATGACATCAACTTCCAGCTTTTACAAATATTTCCGTTACTTCATTACGGTCATTTGCCTTAGCAAGGACACCAAAACTATAGAATACAGGCACCAAGCCTTCAAAGAACAGAGAACCGTTAATTTAAACTAGCTGTTGGCCAATGCTGCTATAAGTCGACTCACCTTTTTCACTTTTTCCAGATTGTGTTTTTCTTTTATCTGTTCCAGGACATTGCACATTGGAATTTCCTCAAAAGCCTGTAAAACCTGAGGAGATGGATGGAATAGCTCAGTTTGCAGTTCTTCCATTTTATGAAGTTTTATCGAGTTCAGCCAAAATAGAACTGAACAGTTGTTCAGCATAGCAACAGATGTGCTGCTTTATTAGGCCAGAATAGAGACCACTAGAACAGTAGAAGAGGTATCAGAATAGGAACTAGTGTAGACATAAATATACCTGCTGATACTACTTTTTTTTTTTCACCCTGTACATGACTTAGCAGGATTAATAACATGAACATTTTGCTCCAACTGCGTGACCCTGTAACAGAAGCAACAAAACTTCTCAGCATGGGCAAGGCTCTTCTGCATTATCAACTTGTTAGGTGAGACGAGGTCAGATCCCACTGGTGATCCCAATAGCTGGGACTCTTAGCCATGTTACAGACTCAAACAGCAGGGACAAAAAAAACCTTTGAAGCACATATTAAAGATTTGCCTATTCAGATCTCCCACATAAACAGCCAAACACCAGGAGCAAGTCAATTTTAAGAAGTCACAGTAGTTCTAAATGCAGCATATTTGAAAATGTAGTCAAAGTTTGCAAATTAAGGATGGTTCTTGAAGCAGGACAGAATTCTGTAGCTTGTGTGATACTGGTATAGCTTATACCTTTATAAGTGGTTCTCAAACAGACTAGCGTAATTTAAAACTGCACAGTTTTTCCATGCTCGCTGCAAGAGCCTTCTCTGCCATCTGCATGCAGAAGTTGCCAGATGGGAGCCCTCGAGCCTCCTTACAAACTGCAAAGCGGGACCCCAGGTATTGACTGGGGTTGGCGAGGGCCCACAGAGCACTCTGCTCTGCTCTGGGAAATACTGACCTGCGCCAGGGCCAAGCTGAAGCCTGGGCGGGCGGCCTCTCGGGTGGCTCCCAGTCCTTCCACCAGACGCTTGAGGGTGTACTTCAGCTCATCGTCCTGAAAGAGAGACCCAGCTCCGGCGGTGCCCACGCTCCTCTGAACCCAGCGGGGCTGCCGGCCCCCCCCGCGGCACGCCAGGCCGGCACCCCGCCGTGCCTCTGTTCGAACAGACGCGTTTCCAAGCCTGAGCGGAGGGAAGAGCCGTGCCGTCCCGCTGCCTGCCCGCACCCGCGGCCCCGGCCCCCGCCTCACCTTCCTGCCCTCCCGCAGGTGCCGCAGGAGGTTCTCGGTGGCCGCCAGCCGCACCTCCTGCTCCGGCTTGGCGATGTCCCAGAAGAAGTCGAGGAAGGCGCGGCCCTGCCGCAGCACCCCGCGGGGGTCGGCGACCACGCCGCCGCCCYGGCCCTCCAGCTCCGCCATGCCTCCGCCGCCGCACGTGGGGCCGCCTCCGTCCTCCGCCCGCCCCACCTCTTCCGGGGCAGCGGGGCCCGAGCGGGGACGGGCCTGTCAGCGCCGCTGAGCCGCGACCCCGCGCTCCCCTCAGTGCCGCGGCTCCTCCTCGGCGCCCCGCGCTCCCCTCAGCGCCGCGGCTTCTCCTCGGCGCCCCGCGCTCCCCTCAGCCCCGCGCTCCCCTCAACCCTGCGCTCCCCTCAGGGCCGAGCTCCCCTCATCAGCCCCGCGCTCCCCTCAGGGCCATGCTCCCCTCGTCAGCCCCGCGCTCCCTCAGCGCCCCGCGCTCCCCTCATTAGCCCCGGGCTACCCTCAGCCCCGTGCTCCTTCAGCGCCCCGCGCTCCCCTCAGGGCCGAGCTCACCTCATCAGCCCCGCGCTCCTTCAGCGCCCCGCGCTCCCCTCATTAGCCCCGGGCTACCCTCAGCCCCGCGCTCCTTCAGCGCCCCGCGCTCCCCTCAGCACCCCACCCTCCCCTCAGGGCCTCCCCTCAGCGCCATATTCCCCTCCCTGTCTCGCAGCCCGGCACCCCCGCAGGCCTTGTCCGCCCCTCCCCTGCCCCAAGGGCTTCCTTTGCTCCCCTGTGCCCTGCTTAGCAGCTTTTGAGGGAGGTTTGAGTCCTCTCCCCGCGGGAAAGCGGGGCTCGGTGGGCGAAGAGGGCTGAAATCCTGCGGGCTGAGCGGGGCACGGAGCGCTCCGTCGGCTCTTCTGAGATACGGTGGTCCAGCCGTGGGGGATCAGAGGACACTAGACGTGTTGGTCATTGCATGAGAGCCTGTATGTCTTGTGGTTTTATTACAAAACCTGCAATAATGGCCCAGGAAAAGGAAACAATTAATGCAAAGGGTACTTTTTTAAGGACACTAGGAAACTTTTGGGTGCAGCCCATTTATTTACAATAAAATACAGCACTGTTGTCCAGCTGCCATGCAGAAATCGTGCACGTTTGCCGCCTTGCTTCCAGACTCTCGCCCCGTGCCAGTCGGGGAGTGCAGAGAATAGGTGTAGCGCCCGGAGCACCAGCCATCTCTGCCTTTGATCTTACCAGCAGTGACCCCAAGACCACTTGGGGACATACGAGAGGCCAGCGACTAACACACCGCGGCGGCTAAAGCACGCTTTAGAGCCAAAGGCCTAGGCTCGTGTCACCAATAAACGCCCAGCCCTGACCCCCGCAGCCCGTACCGGAGGCTATCCCCGGAGCCCCCGGCAGAGGAGGCGCAGGCAGAGCCGCGGCCGGGCTGAGCCGCGACGGCCGGTGAGCGCCTGTGACAGCGGCGCGGGAGCGCCCGAGCGCCGGGACTTCCCGACAGGCAGTAGCGCGGACAGTCCCGGCGGGGCGGGGAGCCGGAGACAGGCACCGCGAGGGGCAGCCCTGGCCCGGGCTCCGTCGTATATAAGCGGCGCGGGGTCCTGCGGGCGCGGTCCTGTCACGCTCGCACGGGGAGGAGGCTGAGGTGGCGATGGCGGATTTTGATCCTTACGACGATCGGGCCTACAGCAGCTTCGGCGGCGGCCGGGGGTGAGCGCGGCGCTGCGGGCGGCGCTGGGGCTTGGGCCGCTGGGGAGCGCCGAGGGCTTCCCCCGGGGCAGGGAGGGAAGGAGGGAGTGGCGCTCCGCGCCCCCCCTGGCCGGGCGAGGAGGGGGCGCGGCCGGGCAGGGCCTAGCCTGGCCCTGTCCCTGTGGAGATGGCGGGCGGGCACGGCGGGGGGGCGGGTGGAAGAGGGACGGGGGAACGCTGCTTCTAGGAACCTTTCGGGCCCGTCTTGCCGCGCCGCTTTCCTTTCTCCGGGGGACGGGGCTGAGCCCGGCGGGGCGCGTTTCCCTCCGGCCTTGGCGGGCCCGCTTTGTGAGGCGAGGAGGAGGCTGCGGTGTCCCGGGAGGGGGTAGCGGCCGTCCCCTCGCTACGCGGGGCGAGTCCCGCAAGGTTTAGGGCCTGGCGGCTTGGGAGCGCCGAGAAGGAGCGGGAGGAGGAGGGTGTCGCTGTATTCCCGCCGGCCCGGAGGCGACTGGAGGGGGGGATTTAGGGAGGTGCTGGGCCAGAGCCAAGGTAGGCCGTGAGGAGCTCCTGCAGGGACGGACTGGGAAACGGGAGGAGAGGGCTTCCCGTGAAGGAGTGTGGGGGGGCGAGAGGCCCCTCTTCTGGCGGGACGAGCTCGGCACGGCGAGGTGCCCGGCGGCGGGGGGGAGCTGCTGCGGCGCCCCCGAGAGCGGGCAGCATTGTGATGCCTGCAGCGGGGAGGAAATGGGAGGGCTTTGTGGTGCCTCCGGTCGGGGAGGGCTGTGACCCGCCGTCCTGCGTTATCCGGGGCTCCGGGTGCTGACTCCAAATCTCTGATGCTTAGGAATAAGGCTTGTCTCATCTCTGTTTCTTTACTGGAGAGTGCACGTGGGGAGGAGCTACAAAACCAATAACCAGCAATTACGAAGTTTGTCTTGTATCAGGTTAGGAAGATGCAATTAGTAATTGATTTTTTTGGAGGTTGGTGCCGTATAAGTTTCTGTGTGCACTGAAATAAAGCACTAGGGATAAAACTATGAAATAAACTGTCTTTGTGAACAAATCTGAACGAGTATGCTATTTTATAATCTAATCTTCCAAGATATGTTTCCTGATCAACAGTGTTCTTGTCCTTTCCTGTTCTTAGAGGAATAAATCAGTTTAATTTCAGACTGTTTAGGCAGCAGGGAGGAGCTACTGCTGAGGTTATAACAGGAGTAGTTTTCTTGTCTTTGGAAACACTCTGACAAGCTTTGTAAGCTTGTTTTTATGCATAGATACCCTTTGTGGCTAAAGAAGAGATGTCCCAGAGCAAACAGATGATGTAGCCACTTCCAATTCTGTTATTTTTTAAATTCTGTAACAAATCACCTTGACAGCAGCCTAAAGTGGCACTTGACACTCATAATAAATTCAGATGTTACTATTCAGTCTGCCCTAGTCAATGTAGGCACATTCTATGAAGTAATAAAATTAAAGTTAAAATGTTACTTTCATATTCAGATTTCTTTAATAGAGTACTTAAACGTTCTCTCAGGCAAGATGTGGATATTTGTTTCGGTGAACTAAAGGCGTCCTGCTGCTTAGTAGATGTCTTTGCAGATGAGAAAATGTACTTATTCTGAATTAGCTGTAGTTTTAAGCCTCAGATGCTACTAACATTAAAGTGCAACTTGCATCTAATTTATCAGTATTACTAGTAAGTTACTAACAGCTAATTCATGATTTCAGACCTTAACAGGTCTCTGTGCTTGGTATAAAGTCCTGTAATATGGTAGCGTAATGAAAACATGACTGTTCTTCTTGAAGGTTCTGATTAAAGAATCCCATGTTAACTTGAAGTGACTCCTACTCATTTTTAGGCGCTCTAGGACTGTAAGAATAGTGTACGCTCAGTTGAGATATAATAGTTTTTGTGGAAGTTGCATTTCGCGTAACCTTTGGTCTGCATAGAGAGTGAGCATGGGTTTTAAGTGTGAAAGATAGAAAACAGTAGTTCCCARCAAGTTCTAAYATATGTAAGATACCTGCCTCTTTSTCATACTCTTCAGAATTGTGGTGGAAGAGCAACAGAATATGACTGTGGCATGATGAGATGGGGGGGTTTGGCTAGTGCACTGATTAAGAGCTGAAGGATAATACTRTGGTGTGCAGAAGTCACTTTATTCCAGATGAGGAACATGCTGCTGACTTTAATAACAAAAGGCTTATTATAAAAGCTTTTGGTAAGTGTTTTGGAGTCCAAAATTTGACATAAAAATCTGTGCTTAAGCATACTGAGGCCTAGCTGAAACTCTCTGAACATCTGTAGAACTTCTCAAAGTTGAAGGAAACTGAGTATCACTCCTGACTTGCTGGTAGGCTGTTTATTTAGGTGTGGCTTTAAGCACTGGGCTTAGTAATGCTGGGCACCTTACTCAAAGGTTAAGACTCATCTGCTGAAGCAAGTAAAAAGTAAGTGAAAATGGAGAGCTAGTCTTTATCCTTCTGGCATTTTGGATCTGTGTCTTACCCATTTAGTGTTAATAAATGTCTCCTAATTTTTAGGCTTGAGTAAGCTTTTTGTTGCAGACATCTAATGCTTACTGTAGAGATGTACTGGAYTGCTTGAATAAATTAGGTATATATTTAGAGTTGTGGTCTTGGAGGTTCTCGACAAAACTTGCATCCTGCTGAGCCTTATGCTGCCTCTGGTAAAGCAGTAACATTGGAATCCRGCTAGGTTGTTGTCTCTGTGCTGTACAAAAAGATAAATACTGAACTATTGTTTTAATCTTTCGTGAAAGGTTATTAAACTCAAATACTAGCTTTCAAAATACTCTTTGTTTTGAACTTTTGACAGATCT
This sequence comes from Oceanodroma leucorhoa, assembly GCA_030449065.1. NCBI lineage: Eukaryota > Metazoa > Chordata > Aves > Procellariiformes > Oceanodroma > Oceanodroma leucorhoa. The sequence goes on along the minus strand of JASVER010000060.1, from coordinate 3,576,331 downwards.
TGTTTTCTGGAGAGAATAACTAAACTTTCTAAAAGAGTAGCCTCAGAATGACAGTTTGGTTGTTCTTTCACCCCAGTATGGCCTTATGATGTCATTTAACTCAGTCCACCAAAAAGTAAGTCTAATTATAGGGATATTTGCTTCTGCATTTGCTAGAAGCAAGCTTTCCTCTTTAGCTTTCTGCTTTAGTTTTCTGAAAAAGAAATCAAATAGTTRTCTTTCAGATTCCCACACTAAGATGACATAATTATTACCTAATTGTGTCTGAGCAAAAGTTACACTGAGTGGGAAATGCAGATACTCATTTAACACTTTGGTGTGACCCAGTTCACTTAGTTCAGAGATGTTTTTAATTATAGTTGACTTTTGTCCTATTTTGTTACAAATGAGAGCATCTTCTTTCAATCTCATTGTTTGGCTACTGAAGTCAGCCTTTTGTTTTTTATTTCACTGTTTCAGTGTTGAAAAAAAAGTAGGGAAGTGTAGAAACAGTTTCTTCTTGTGTTTCTGTACCTGGATTCTTTAGGAAACTGAGTTTGGAACCTAGTTATTGACCATACCTGTTATTCAAATGGAGACTAAAATACCAAATATATAGTTAACATATTTGATAACTGAGGCCTTAATGGATCAAATTCAAAAAGAATATTTCATTTCCTGACTTAATATCAGTAGGGATTGCACAATAGGGCATGGATTTCCATACATGCACCCTGTGAAGTTCTGGTATGCTATGGTAGAAACAAGGTTTGCCTGTAGCACAAAAAATTCTTTTGGGGATTGCTAACTTGAGGGTGTGGTTTCAGAAGCAGCTCAAATTGATCTGAGTAGAGGTTGCTGTTGAAAGCTGTAGTTCGAGCCCTTGCTTTCATTCTCCTTCCCATCTTGGCATGAGTGCTCTTTGCAGCTGTCCAGATCACCTTGTTGATCTGGCTAAGAATTCAACTTTAGGGTGAATTTTCAGGTGAATCGGCTCACTGAGTCAGAGGACTGGCAGTCCAAGGAACATGGTGAGAATGTGTAGAATGAAAGTATGCTCCTTTTAAACTCAGCCAAAGCAATTTTGATGTTTCTATAGAACATAAAAATTAAGATTTTTGGATGCAAATTAAATGTATGGCATTTTAATAGCTGTTTGTAAGGCCATAGATGAGAATTAATAACAAAGACATGGAACTGATTCTACTTATTATGGAATTCTTTAGAAGAGCAACTTGACTTTCTTGGAGTTCCTCCTTAAAACTTAATCTTGTGACTACAGTTAATTCTGCTATACGTACACAGCACCCAACTATAGCAGCTTTAGTTCTCAAGTATGTTTTTGACTCTGACTTGTTAATGAGACAAAGGCAGATGAGGAATATTGTCAAAAATGCTAAAATACGAACCTGGGTGGACACTAATTAAAGATGTGTAGGTTGTGATTTAAGTACATTTAGCACCATGCTGATAATGTTGGTGACAAATAACTCCTGCATGGAGCTGCTACCATAAAAAGGCACAAATGGCAGGCTTACCTAGAAAGAGTTAAAGAATCTTATTCAAGATTTCTGCATTATCTGATTCATTAGTAATAAAATATTTATTCTGGAATGAAAAAAAAAAAAAAAAGGCAGACCAAGTACATTGCTTGCCCAGTGGATTTTCTGGCTGCATGCAACCAGCCAGAATAAAAGGAAATAATAAAATTATTTGACCTTCTGTATTTTAGGTAGGACTCTGCAGAAATCCAATTAGTCCATGTCACGCTAGCAAATCCTGGTTTGGTACAGCTTGTGTTCCACCATGCTTTTAAACGTACAGTGATGCTCTAGGAAAGGGAGCAGACGTGAACAAAGTCCAGTAAAAGTAAGGCGTTGAAGAGAACATGGGCAGAGTAGTAGGTAGGCACCTCAGGTAAAAGTCAAAGATTGCTTAGGTGGGGCAAATGGTGTTGGAACCAGTGACAGTGGCATCCTGTAGTCTAGAAGTCTAGGAGCTATAACTTAAGGTTGCCTTGTGCCCACAGTACAAATTTTGCTCTCTGTAAAGGATGTCGAAGTTAGCTTTAGAAGATTAGGCTCTACAGGAAATTAACACACAGATGTGTTACATTAATACAGTAAAGAATTTAGCTGGTACAGTGTAGTTCCTCAGCAACCAATGCCGATTGCCTTTTCCTATCTTTTCCCTTAGTCTTAGTTAAGGCTACCTAGTTTACCTCAATCTGTCATTCATAAGACAAAAAGGAAGAAGTAAACATCCAAATAGCACTGAAATTGGTTTCTCTGCCTTAGAACACCTTGCTCAACCAAGTTTTTTATTATGTGTTCAATTCAAAGCATTCCAGTCCAGATGTCTGACAGTTACGGCAATAACTTCAGAGTTAGGAGAAGATGTTTCTGTTAAGCTAAATGCTGCTGAAATAATCTAGATGATTGTGGAGTGGATGTTGATAGTTAAAAGCATTGGATCCAGCTTAATTTCAGGATCAGCTGACGAGCCTGTGCCATGCAAGTATTTCTTCRCTGCTATAAATTATTCTTAAAATCTAGTCTAGGATGTGTTTTTTAAGTAGTAATGTTTTTGAGTACGGGATGGTAGAGATAGCCTTATGTTGCTTTCCTTAATGGATTGTGGGATGAGAAAGAAATTTATTCATCACTTTGTTAGTGAGTTCACCTGTAATGTGTTTAAATATATTGTTCATTTGTTTTTCCACTGAAGTACTGCATCRAGTAATACTAGAAAGAAGTTGGCCAATAGTGGAGATGGCAGATACAGGCAAAGGGATAGAAAAACTAAGTCAATTTTTGTTGACAAAATCCACTTCCAAAAAGTCAAACGGCACCTGAGCAGTGTTATATACTGTATTACTGGCTGTGTTGGGAGTCAAGTTCCAGAGACACTGTGCTTGCTTTCAACAGGTCTCGTGGTGGTGGCCTTGGCTCCCGCAAACAGAAAGAGCTGCCAACAGAACCCCCTTTCACAGCGTATGTGGGAAACCTACCCTTCAACACTGTTCAAGGAGACATAGATGCCATCTTCAAGGATCTCAGTGTAAGGAGTGTACGACTAGTCAGAGACAAGGAAACAGATAAATTTAAAGGTGAGTGTTCGGAGTTGTTTTAATTGTAGATGGCTAACCAGTAGGAGAAAATGAGGTACTTCTAAAGTCACTTCAATGGGGAATTTCAGTCTCTACTCTGAAGTGCAGTTAGCTTGTTGATCTGCGTTTGTTTTTTATGTTGACTTATGCAAGTTTCTCATTCACTAACAAATAACTGTCTCATTTGAATGAGATTCACTGTTACTTCCATCATCTTAAGATACAAACTAACCTGAGTGACAAGAGTCAATATTTGCCTTGCCATAAAAGGACTTTCTCAAACCTTGTTTGCCTGGTATGAATTGTAACAAAGCTGAAGTGCCTGACCCACTTAAGATCCATGACCTTAAGTGTTGAGCACTTACACAATCTTTCTTTAGTTCAGAAGACTCTCATTGCTTCAGCTCTGTCTTTTTTTAGTAGATAGGGAGAGAAAGCAAGTAGATAAGCCATTCAGACAATWGTTTTAGAGGATGCAGATCTGATTTCCATTGGAATTGGCCAATGGAAAGGGAGTATATTTTTAAGTTACTTTTGGAGGGGGGGGGGAAGGCTTAACTCAGGTAACAGAGGGTCTCAGGAAAGGAATAAATTCACTAAATGATGTGATGACACAAAATCAGACTGCTGGCCAAGCAGGTATTTCAGCTTCTTGTTTAAAAATACTAGTAACCAAATGTCAATATTCAGCTGGATAACTATCTAAAGGCGTAGATCAAATCTAATCTGTAATGAGAACTCTAGGGTAAAGGGAGTTAATCAGGCTCTTAGCATTTGCATAGTGCCCATACAGAGTTCTGTTTCAGGATTTGTCCCCATCATTAATAGGCATAGGTAAATGCATTCATCGTTAACGATGTTTGGTTTCTGAGTTGTGTACCTCTTGCACTTACCATATTGTAGCTCATGTTTGAAAGAGAAGGGAGGCTATTAGCAGATATGGAGGAAGAGAGCTTCTTACAAAGGCCTTTTACAGTGCTGGTATTAACTTGTGAGGTTCTTCTTACAGGATTTTGTTACGTAGAGTTCGATGAGGTGGAGTCACTCAAGGAAGCTCTTACGTATGATGGTGCAGTAAGTATACTTGCAATTAATTTGTGAAATGAAAAGATAAGCACAAGACTCAAACTCCTTGGCAGCCCTRTGGTACATTCTGAAGAGATTCTCCCTTTTATTTAACAGCTTTTGGGCGATCGATCACTCCGAGTGGACATAGCAGAAGGCAGAAAACAGGATAAAGGTGGCTTTGGCTTCAGAAAAGGTGGCGGGCCTGATGACAGAGGTGACTTCCATTTTTCTGARTGACTTCTTAAATATAATGGTTGTGGTTATGACTTCTGGTGCTAACTAATGCTAAGACAAGGCATGCAAGTAAACATGAAGATTATGTAGGAAGGAGAAATTTTATATGTATGTACACGTTTCTAACCTAGCTGCTGCCGCTCCTGAAATGTCTGGAATAGATGCGCTTTGTGTCCAAAAGCTGAATATGTTGTCACTCCTAGCCCAGGAAGTGAGACCAATACCCCTAGTAACGTACAGCGTCTTGCAGAGGACAATCATAAGCCCAACAGTCTGATCTGCTACTATTTTATTATGATGTAAGACAAGTGAGTAAGCTGAGAAAGCACAAGTAGACAAATGCTTATTTTGGACYATATCTCCCGTTCCAGTGTAAAAACAGGCTTTGCTGTAGTTGACGCTTAATTGAATTAGACTCACTAAAGGTTTCCATTGAATGTGTGTTAGAGGAACTTTTCTGACCACTTATTCTTGGTTAACTTAAACTGACCTTTTGTTCCTATGCAATGGAACTTGGTAGTACCAAAATGGAAGGATTTTCCAGCAGCATGACTTTGGATATTGAAGGACTGAAACTTTGGTTTGGTATCCCCTTGATCAGTCTTTCCCACAGCTTCAGACCTGAACACAATTGTGGCTTTTTTCCTAGGAATGGGAGGAGGTTCCCGAGAATCCAGAGGAGGTGGATGGGATTCCAGAGATGACTTCAATTCTGGTATCAGTATTAACACTTATACAGATAGGCAGCCTAAAAGGCACGGAATTGTTCTCATTTTCATGTCAGCTACATTTGTCCCCATTTCTGTTTTGATTTGAGTCTACTGTATGGCAACTTTGGACATCCTACAGCTGCAGTGGGATTCTTCAGGGGAATCTTCCATTGCCTTATAACAGAGGAAGGAGTCTTGATTATAAATTTTCTGAAACAATCCTAAATGACAGAAGACTTGTTCAAATGTAGCCTATGGTGTCTAGGTTTTTCTCAAACATGAGGCCAAGTACATTTTTGAATAGTAGCAGAAACAGACAGATCATGTGGAAAAGCTGATATTGTATTCTTTCAGAGCAGAGGCTTTCACCTTCTTARGGACATGTGACCTCATTATATGTGTATCCCTGAAGCAACTGACTTCTCCAAAGATATATTAGTGTTCCAAAGCACTTTTAAATGCAAAATGTTCCTAAACTTTTAGACCTGTTAYAGTAATGCAAGTTGCAGCAAATGACTGAGCTTGCTGAGTGGAAGGTAGTGATGGAGCCACCGGGTTTGCTCTTGACTTCCAGTCAGTTTCTAGCTATTAGAATCCAGGCTGACATTAACACAGTTTCTTTTGTCCTCTGAAACCATGGGTTTGGTCCATTTTCTGATGGGGAGATGTTGGCAAGTGCAACTTTGCAATGTCTGGTCTCTGCGTGAGTGGAATGGACAAAGTAGAAGGAGCGGTAACAAAGTGTGCCCTTGGCACTAGCGTGAAACTGAAGCATGGTGCTGGAGAGAGGAAGCTTGCTACAGCGCTGCGCTTAACCTGCCTTTGTAGCTAAGCGTTCTGGTGTCATAGCTTTGTACGTTTTTTTGGCAGCTTCTTCAAATGCAGATGCATTTCAGCTTGTTAGATGCTGGATGAGTGATTTGTGAGCCAAAAGTTTAGCGTTTAAGTCTTAGTTGCTACAGAAGCTTTTCTTCTCAGGTTGTACAGCCTTGCTCTGGATCAAGTCTTTAAAGRTGGTTGTTTGGCACTGAAGTAAGGGACAGTTCTGCAACTCTGCCAAATACTGAAGTGGAAAGGAAAATCTCAAATGGGAGCAAAACAACTTTCTCTTCCAGGTGGCTTCTGAAAAACTGAGTATATTTCCCTTAGGTGTGCTGTTAGCCTGAAGTATCCTCCTCCCATTGAATGCAGATGATGGGGGCTTGGAGAGATACTCTAGGGTAGTCATCGGTACAGACTGGAACTCTGGCCAGTGACAGACAGTTCTTGACTTTTTTAATACATAAACTGAAGAAATGCAGTCAGTTTCATATTAAAAGTCTGAATTGCTTTTTTCCAGCTCTTTCATTAATCTAGTAAATGCCTGGTCAGTTTATAGTACAACTAAAAAGCCTGGGGGTTTTGCTCTGTTTTTCAAAGCCTCTGTTTTACAAGGACTGTATATTTCACTACTCCTAGCTATTTTCCCATTTACTCTGCTCCTGCAAATTTCATGCTAAGGCTGTAGCCAGTGTGATCTGACTCCAGAAGTACTTCTAGTCTTGTCTCTGAATTCAGTTAATGGTGTTAACAATCTGAAGTTGCAGCTGAAGCTCATATTTTAAGCTCACTTGATGACCCACTCATCAACACTCCAGTAAGCCTCTAGRTGGATAAAGCAGTTTCTGAACTTGGCATAATATACTTGGTTTCAAATKGAATCTGTATTGCTCTTCTAGAATGTGTTAGAGATCTGTGAAGCAATCTGTCTGCAGACAAAGGCTCTCAGTGCATCATCTTGGACTGACAGCAGTGACTTGCAAGGTTTTCCAGTCACCCAGATAAAAATCTAGATTAAAAGCATTGCAAAATGTGCTCTTTAAATTCACTGTCTTCCGTCTTCAGGATTCAAAGATGATGACTTCTTGGGAGGCCGGGGTAGAGGAACCCGCCCTGGAGACCGGCGACCACCAGGTGCCTCAATGGGAAGTGGTGGCACTGGTCGCTTCAGAGATGGGCCTCCCCTTCGTGGATCTTCCATGGACTTCAGAGAGCCAACAGAAGGTAGACTCTTTTATCTTCTCTAATTCAGTATTCCTGCATGAAGGAGACTGCTGCTTTCTTTGTCCAGGTTAAAGCTACTGCCCTTGACAGACAGATCGTAAAACCTGAATGTTTTCTCTTGCAGAGGAAAGAGCACAGCGACCCCGACTTCAGCTCAAACCTCGAACAGTTGCTACTCCCCTCAATCAAGTAGCCAACCCAAACTCTGCTATCTTCGGTGGAGCCAAGCCCCGAGAGGAAGTAGTAAAAGAGCACGACTGAGTTTGGGGTTGAGAGGGAATGGGGAGGCGGGAGAAAAATAAAGACTAGCTCTGCTGGAATGTCAACCCTGCAGTTTACCATTCCTGCCATCTGGCATTTGTCCTCTTTGAAACCGAAAACACAGAGCTTGTGAATGCATGTCAGCTGTTAACAAGTGGTTTTTAGTACGTTCTTGGCTTTGCTGTATCTAGTGCCTGCTTTGTGCTGAGTTTCCCTCTTCTGTTTCCTTCCAAGCAGCACAGTTGCCAGTAGATAAGGCAGTGTAGCTGCTTCCACGAGCGTGGAGGTCTCTGGACAAAGGTGCTGCTTCAACTTCTTCCTTTCTGGGTTTGTTTTACTTTAGAAGCAAAGGTTAGACTTCGTTATTGCCCTGTATTGTTTCCTTTACTTCCTCAGTGCTCCTCTTCTGACCTGCATGTCTTGTTCTGTATTGCTGTGGCTCTGAAGAGGAAAACTGGAGAGTCCAGATGAGTTGAACAGAGAAATGTACAGTTCTAACCAAGTAGCGAAATACCATTTATGACAATTGGTGAAGAGTTACTGCATACAGCAAAGCCCCTTATAAAACTAAGGGGGACAGCTGCCCTTTGACACAGGTTATCAGGAAGTATCAGTTTAATAAATGCAAATAAAATTGCCTGACAAGAAGCCTGGTGAATAGGTGGTGGAATCAGCATGGATAAAGCATCTGCCAGCGGACTCTTGCTGGTGGCTGTCTATTCAAAATGGTATGATACTACACCTCTGAGCTCAAGGTTAGTGCTGCAAAAATGTGCCTCTGAGCACAACTGCTCACTGGCTCTTAATGCTTACATTTTTTTGGGTTTTACATGTTTGGTAAATTTTTAAACAAAGTTTCTACAAATAAAATTGACTTTTTTATTTTTGTTKAAGGAGTGTATACTTTGCCATGCAGTATGTAATCACTGTTATCCCTTGTATTTCTTTGCCCAGTGGTGTACAGTTTTAAGACTTCTGCTTTCAGAATACCTTGAGTATGGGCAGATTAGAAATTGTTCTGCTATAGATTCTCTTCATGTAGAAGTTTGGGTAAAAAGCATCTCTAATTGCTGCATCTCTCTTCACTTGAAATGTTTCTTGCCGGTGTAGCGTGGGAGGAGGGAGGGGAGGCTGGAGCAAAGGAGAGAGATCATTAATGTTTGAAACCAAAACCTGGATCTACAACACTGAAGTGTGGATATGTCCAACGCATGAGAAAAACTTGAGCCCCTAATGCTAGTGCTGACRGCTTCCAGATAAAACAGCCAGCGCTGTTTTATCCAGAGTACTTGCGAGAGGAGTTTGGAAGCGTGGCTGCTTCACCACCAGCAGTGTCACTGCTGGCCCTGAATTTCCTCCCTAGGGTTACCTTTGTCATGTCAGAGTCCCAGCAATGTACAGAACTACCCTTTCCTTCCTTCTGCCTGTCACTTAATCTGCTTCTGAGATAAGAACCATTTGTCTAACACTAATACTTAATTTAAGACAGACATGCATTTGTGTGGTTGTATTCCAAACCAATAATTGACCTATTTACATCTTCAATGTGGAAAAGATTTTAAGAACAAATTCCCATATAAAAACTCACCTCTAGTCAAGACAGTTGACTTTTAAATGTAAAAACAAAAAAAAAAAAAAAAGGAGAAGAAAAGAATTCCAAACACTTAACACATTCTGCTTCATAACAAAATAAATTTATGGATATGGTATTTTGTGAATGATCTTTTAAATAAAAGAAAACATTAAGTAATATTTAACATTGGTCTTTATTTGAGTCTGCTATAGCATGTTTTTTCACCCCCTCAGTTTTCAAACGTGTTGATTTGGAAATTTGCTTCCTTAAATGTTATGRTGAAGCAGTACCAGACCCATTCTTATACAAATAAGGGGGGCGGAGGAAAAGATAAAGGGGAGGAATCTAATCTAAACAGGTGCTGGAGCATGCAGGACACAGTGAAGTAAAAATTGTGTACAAGTGGAAGCGAGCCCAAGTTCTTTGTCCTGTGGCTTCAATATAACTTCACATCCATTGCTAGGGCTGCCAGGCAGAATTYGGGAGTGCTATAGCTTGCTGGTCATGCCATTTCCCACAGGCTGGGTTCTGCTACCGTGACTGGAATCCTCTGCCCAGTACAGGGCAAAATGTGTGTCCTTCCAGTTTGAGTAGTGGTCAGTTTAATGGGRAGCCTTTGGGGTAAGGCAAAGTAAATAGATCAGCTTGCTGCTGTCGTGCCCAGTTTCTCTCAGTGTTTTCCRCTGGCCTGTTTCCCACTAGACATAACTGTTACTGAGGCTGTTGCCCTGTGTGTTTGAAGTATATGCATACTGCAGGGTAAGTTAAGAGAGTGCTTTCATTGAGGAAGCGAGCTCTGACCTTCCTGCTGGTTTTGCTGCTTTCCGTAGCATGCAAGGATGGAAAGCGTTCCTGCCTTCCGGCTCCTCGGTCCACGCTCTCTTTAGAGCTGCTCTTAGGACAGCTTGAGCAGAGAATCCAAATCCTGCTCTGGAGCCACTTGCTGAAGCAGTGTGTGTACTAGCACCTGACTGTCCTACACGAACAACAACCCGAGTTTTGTGAGGAGGAGTAGGGCTGGCTACCACAAGGCTTGCTCAGAGCTGGTCTTTCAAACCTGGTGGTGGAAGCAGCATTTCATCGCTCCGCATGGAGGAGCCTAACGCTGATTTGTGAGAAAGGTAGAGAGATGGAAAGTGGCTCATCTTAGTCTTATAAATATTCTTCTGTATCTGCTAATATCTGTTTCRTCAAGGGTTTCCCACTAGTGAATGCAGCCTAATCCCAGTATCATTTAATATCTTTTTTTTTTGTTTTAGTAGTTCTTCGTATGCAAACATTAATACATTGCCTGGTTTCTTTGGAGCATTCTGCATTATGCTTGCCATATGGCTTAGGGTCAGACTCCTCCAGTCCTTTTTCTTTTCCCCCTTCAAAAATTTAATTGATTAACATTTTCTTATACAGAAGAATATCAAAATAGCTTGTGTCAACAGTTGACAAAACTGTATTTAATATATGAATGTGTTATTTAAGTATCGTATGAGGAAGCAAGATTATTTTTTCCCCTCCCACCAGCAAAAAGCAGTTAAGGTTTAATCGGTAATGCTTAATTTTACCTGCAGCTTAAAGCTAAGCCTGGCATGGCAAAGCCTAGACCGAGGAGGTTACCAGCAGTGGTAACAAATGGATAATTCACTTTGCGGCTATTCATATTCTCACCAAGTTATTTCTAGTAGCTGTGCAGAGCTTTCTTCAAGCTTGAACTAAAAAAAAATAAACAAAACTGAAGTCAGGAATGCGGCAGACAGTTTTTGGAGTGGAAATTGAATTAAGGCGTAGCGCTGCTTTGCTACTGTAGGAAGTGCTTTGTGGTGTTTCTCCAGTTGGGTGGCAGGCGGGGAAGGCTGGTGYGGTGTCTCTGGAGGAGCTGCGGGGCGGTGCAGGAGTAAGCGGCATGCGTCGAACGTGCTGCAAAACTCCACTGTCAACCACCAAAAAATAAACCCCCCCTGAGCTCCCGAGCTCCGGGGCGGTCCTGGGAGAGCTAATCCCGTCCTCGGATGGCAGCAGCCCAGTGCTGGCACGGGCGTGTTGCCAACTCGCTGGAGYGAGCGAGCCTGTAACAGCATCCGGAGGGGCTCTTTGTGCTTGTGGTCATGAGCGTTGTTCTGATGGCTGAAGAAAGAGGTGGAGGAGCGTTCGCTTATTCAAATGATGGGCTGGTGGTAGTGTCAAGTTATATTTGTGCCCTCGAGGGTGGCTTACTTGCCTTCCTAAAGTAGCAACAAGATGTTAACCTACTACTGAGATGCCCTGGCACTGCTAAAAGAGTCTCCAATGCTGACCATGAATTTCTGGAGTTCTGCTAGGTGTCCCAGAGCTGGTTGTTACAGAGAGSGATTGTGGCCAGGAGTGGCCGTCCCAGGGCAGTGTTGGATGATGCTGATATTTTTCAACTTGTCTTACGACTTCTATTATAGTTTCAATCCTGACTTTAGCACATAGTATAGTAGGAGCATTTGGTACCTGTAGTACTAGCTGCTGACTTGTCTTCAGAAAAGATGATAATATCTTGCGAATTTTAGAACCAATCCTGTGATATTGCAACCCTTCCTTTTTGTAGAAAAGATTGAATATCAAAGCCAGCAGATTTTGAAATGCACGTGTGACCCCTTCGTCAGAGCGCTCGCGTGTAGCGACTTCCAGAGCAGCCCTTGTCCCGCTGACTGCTTTGAACAGAGCTGTTTGGAGTGACAGKTTTCCGGGAGTCCCCCTGTTCACCTGGAGTGTATTTTGGACAAAGGCTGCCTGTGTCATGTTTGCTCCGAGCAGTGCGGTTGGAAGCCAGGCATAGATCACTGGTTTTCTGCACCGACCTCATTCCTTCTCAGTGCGTGGAAGTACGTCTTGTGATGATTCACTGGCTTACAGCAAGAACACGGGCAATAAGCTGTTAACCGTGAGCATCTCTAAATTTGTGTGAAGTTTGTGTTTTACGTTCTGATGGTTTCTGTGTTTCGCTGCCAGAGGAGAGTGAAGGCTCTGAAGGAATGGGGCTGTTTGTAGATCCTGGCATATTCTAGTGCAGAATCAGTTACCTTTGTAGTTCTCAAGGGCCCTTCTCTGGACTGCATTCTTGCGATGCAATTTTGTAGGTGATGCTTGTCTTAAATTTTTAGAAAGGGGAGTTTCTGTGGCTGAAGAGGAACTTGATTTCCAGCTGAGATTGGAATTTTCTAATCTGGTCGCTGGTTCCCTCCTCTCAAATGCCACTTACCCACTGCAGGATTTTAAGGGATCAAGTATATTTGCAGTGGCGGAGGGCCACCTTTTATTGGGTGCATACATTTTATCTATACAGTCTGCAATTTATTCTGTTATTTGTGAGACCACTCACTATATCAGTATTAAACCAAACCGATGAGAAGCGTTTAAAATAGTGTAATCATATTCTTCGACCTTGCTTTCTGAAAGGATTTAACCTTTCAGTGCCAGGCACTTGACTCTCAAGGCTGATGCACGTCAGTAATAGCAATGTCCTGATGACATTCTGTGTTCTGGACTAACTGGAGAAACGTACTGCCAAAGCTATAGGTGGATAGCTTGCACCGATCCTGCGCATTAGGGCTTGCAAGGGAGCATTGCTGGTTCCTGCCCGTGCCCGCTCACTTCAACCCGAAGCTTAGATGGGCGCAAGAAACGGGAGGTGGGCTTCTGGTTGCACATGCGGTGTCACGGCGTGCGTGCGGTGTCGCTGTTATTAGGTCTGAGATCATGTTCCTCATCTTACTGTAGCCGTTTGGGTGACTAAATTTAAAGAATTTTATGGTTTCCTTTTCCATAGCTGCAATGACTCTGTTCTGTGACATTGCCTGCTCAGGGGCAGGTTAATYTTAACATCAGCTTCCCTCATTTCTGTCCCCTTTGCAGCAAAGTGCGTCCAAGGGCTTTAAGGACCTTCAGCGCTGTTACAGGAACCACCTGCTTACCTGTAAGCTCACCAAGTCTTGTGAAAAGCTCTAGAGTATCCCAGGGCTGATGGTTTGGGTATGTTATTGCTGGGAGCGCTGCCASCACCTTTCCGCCCAGTAGGTTTCAGGCAGGTTAGTGTTCAGCGCGGTAGGGATTTGCTTCCTACTATGAGATTGTTTTGTTCATGTCACCGTGCTCCCAAGATCTGCCTCTTTCTTTTCAATAAACCAAAAATCACTAAGTACCTCTATAAACCCCTGCAAAATCTGTACTGTAATGAACCTGTATAATTTGTACTGCTGTATAAAAAAATCAAATAAAAGCATTCAAACCTTCTAGGTTTTTGTGTCCAGATTTAAGAATTATGGTGTCTACAAGGATGAACTGAGCAGGACAAGAATGGGAAGAAGCTTTAAAGCGCCGTAGGGATGTACAGGATTAGTCTTTGCAAACCTTACTTGGCCAAATTTTTGTAAAGCACCCAGAAATCCTAGCTGTGAGCTGTCTTTCCACTGGGTGGTAGCAGCACGTACGCTCAGCTGTAACGGGGCCGCTTTCGGTTTGAGCTGGGCGAGATGGRGTTTGCAGTGGGGCGTGCAGCGGGGGCAGGGGTGGAGGTGGCACTTCCCCTTTGGCTGGGGAAATGCTCATGCAGCTACAGCCAAGAGGAAAGCCGTTTCTTGGTCTCTATAAAAAACACACGTGCGCTACCTTAACGTGTCAGAAAATTTCCTCCAAGACGTGGCTTTCGTTGAAGGTGCCRTGAAAATTTGGCAAAACATATACTTGGTGGGTGGGATGAGACACGCTTATTCYGGTCCCAAAGCAAGGGGGATTTGAATGCTGGTCTCCTGCAAAGTAGGCAAYGCTTGACTTGCAAAGCTCATGAGCTCTGGGAGAAAGGCTGTCGGAGCTCAGAAACCTTTCCTCAAAACTTTCAGCATTGGGTGTGTCTGAATGAGCCAGAGACCAGGCTTGGTCTGGCCTCTGCAGAAAGGTCAGGTTTAGGTGATGCGTTGATTTCTGATCCTTGTTTCATTTTCCTGATCAGCATTAGTCGTAACACCTGGTTCAAGCAAAACCAGCTGGTCTCTGAGCRGACCCCACCTTTATCTGAAAGGATGTAAACTGGTCCCCAGGGCAGTCAGTCTCCCAGCCCCAGCAGGTAAGCTGGGGAGGGTGGAAGATGGAGCCTCAGGACCTCTCTGGGCCCAAAGGCTATTTCCAAGGCTGGTTAGCTGTGTATTAAAAGGGGGGGAGAAGAAGAGGGTTTGGTTTGCTGGTAAAACTCACTGACGGAGTAGATGCTATGTGTTTGTTATGGGGGGAAAACAAAACCAAGCTGAAATGAGTAAGCTTTGAAAAGGACATGGAAAGGTGAATTTGTAATGTGGCATTTTACATAATTTATTGCTGTAGATAAAAGCATGATGCTCCTCAGTCTTTGACCTTTTATCGGAGCAGAAATGGTTTCTAGCAGCAGGTCTAGATGGGGTGCAGGGGTTAGAGGAGGGGGGGGACAGACACAGGGTAGAGCCCGGTGACACCGGCTGGGTTTGATGTCTGAGGGGTTTTTGTCTGTGTGTCGGAGAGGGGGCTCGGTCTGGCCTTGCAAAGAGCAGAACTCGTGGTTGTGTGGGTAGGTGCTCAGAGTGAGGGCTCTCATCCCAAACCTCTACAGCGAGCCCTTCTCGTGAGAAATACAAAGGAAGGAGATAGTGTCTATATTGCTGCAGTAGTTACCTTCTAGTTAGAGTTAGAAATCAGGGTGGCTGATCTCTCAAAAGGGCGGATGACTTCGAAGGGCATCGCTCTACCCGGGAGCTGTTGTAAGGCGCTGGGGATGACCCCGCTGCTCCGCACCGTCGCGGTCCTCGCTCCCGGGGCTGCTCCCCGCGCCTGGCGACAGCCTCTGCCTGCTCTAGCGAAGCCGGGCGGTCCCACGTGTGGGTCCAGGAGATGAGCAGGGGACTAACACAAGGTGCCTTTGCCAACTGTGGTAACGTCCGTACCGCGGCAGTGAGTCATCTCTGAAGCTGTGAGACCCGTCAGAGAACCTGTAAGCAAATACATGGTACCTTTTTAGCAGTGACTGTTCCTAATGAAACAGATTTCTGATATGAAAGGCAAACTGTAATTGTCTCCAGCATACTCAGAGCATCAGTTCTGCTATAAARACCTCTTTTGTAAAACTTGTCATCAGCTTATGTTTAAATATGTAAAAAACCTGCTWGAAAGCCCCTAATAAACTACTTCATAGCTAAGACCTCTGCTAGAAATGCCAGTTTTGTAGCAACTATTTTAGCAGTCAGAAATGCATTTCACATTATATAGTATTCCTTACACAAAGGCCAGGCAGAAACTATGCAAACAATTCAAAGCTGGGTCTCTCTCTTCTAGTCATTGGTTCAGGTTATATGTACGGATTTCAAGATCGGCTTCTGCCCTGTGTGAGAACAGCTCCAAAAGGTGCGTGMAAGCAATGATTTTTTTGCGTCTTGGGTTAGAATTGGAAGAGGGAAAGTCTAAATGTATTTGCACGTACAGTGGTTAAYTATCTTACCAAAGCAATGTTTCCTCTGAAGGCTTGATAGCAAAGTTCCCATCCCAGGGTTGCAAAAGTTGTAAACGGTTGGCTATTTTATCACTTGTATGGTAGAAGAGCCACCTTCCATCATAGAGAGAGATGGATGTGGATGACTGGTTGTGGTAGCTTGAGAGTGCCCTAATTTAAATATAACAAAATTTCCCTTTACTGAATAACTTGGATGGCTGTACGTAAGAGAGAGATTACAGAGCCTTAATGAGTGGCAGCGTGAAACGTCGTTTTGTTTGCAGTGGTAAAGCGTGTGCCCGGCTGTCTGTTGTGCTCCGGTAGCTACAACTCTACAGGGCTGTTACGTACAGGTGCAGACTTTCCTATGCCTAGAGCAGGATACATATTTCATGTACTGTAACGGGGCTTTAAGCCAGTAGATAAATTCCCCATTATTCATAAACCCTCCTGATTCTATTTAAGCATAAAAAAAAATTAAGGAACTACTGGTGGGTTTTTTTAAGAGTACAGTGAAATTGCAAACTGCCAATGCTGAAGCATAAGACATAGTTTTATTCTTACAGCTCTGGACAGGAGTTCCAGGTTTGGCCGTYAGCGATGGTGACCTCAGGCTATTTGCTGCCTTTGAGACTTGATATCATCTTTTCTGTAAAAACTAAGAGAGGACTTGCTATTTGCTTTATCTGCTCTGAGTTTTTCCAGGCAGCATCTGCCCCTTCCAGTGTGCAGTGCTAAATCTTGCAAAGGCTCTTTGCTAAAAGGAAACTTGAACATTTTGCGGGGCACCAGCCCCTTCTGAAACCCAAGGGCTGCTTGGGAAGGGACCTTGGCGGCGTGCGTGGCTCCTCGCTGCCGGAGCCTCTTCCTCTCCCCGCTGCGGGTAAGCGGAGACGCTCCGGCGAGCGGCTGCCCGGGGTGAGTCTGTGCGAGCACCGTCCGCGGGTCCCTCTCGTGAKCCGGCGAGGGGCTGACCGGCCGGGCGGCGGATGTTGGGGTTAGTGATTCAGATGATGACAGGAAACCAGAAAACTGGCTAACGAGCCCCGGAGGAACCGGCTCCAGTGTCGGTGGCTGCGGCCGTGAGATGCAGGAGGAGATGGGACAGAGAGGGGAGAGCGGCTGAGGCTGCGGGTAAGGTGGGAGAGGGAGGGACGGGGAGAGGAAGGTGCCTGGGGGTGCGCGGGGTGCGCGTGAAGGCTTCGGGGCGGGTGGGGTGTCCYGCTGATTCCAGGGAGCTCAGAGATCCTAGGCTAGATCTCGGTGACCCTTTTAAAGAGGGTTCAAGGTCATCCCTGCAAAACCCCTCTGAAGAGCARCATGCTGGATGTTAACTCCTTGCTGCTGCTGATGGCCATCGCCTGACAAGCTCCACGGTACAAAAAWTACCAAATATCTCTTCTCAGCAGCACGTATACCCCTCTGGACCCAGGGTGACAGTCTGTCCCGTACAACCCCGATTGCCCATTTTACAACACTATTCTGTACGTCTCCCCACCCCATCTGCTGACGGCAGCATGGCTTTTTTTAAATTACATTATTTCTGTGTTCACATCTACTAAAAATTTCTGGAAGGTTCGGGCTGAGCTGAGCTGCCCTCATCCCAAATCTGTTTGGTCCCGCTTCTGGCTCCTGCCTATAGCTTCTGGGATTGCTGCAGCCCACGGTGCTTCCCCCTCCAAAGCCCAATCCTACGAAATAGCTGACTTTAACTACACTTTCTGGGTTTTACATCAGTTTCAGGGCTGGCATGATGTATATGAACGTATTTATTTTACTGCATATAAATGCTTGAAATTGCTAATCCTAGATAGAAAAGAGCTTTGTCTTTGCATCGGTTTTCTCTTGTGATCAATGTTCAGTGTAATATGGGCCATGAGGCAGACGCTTTAGCAAAGCAGGATAATTATGGGATAATCTTGTGTGATATTGGCTGATTTTCATTGCTCTGGACTACCTAGGAGTACTTAGTTATATATGTATGGGTTGCCTATATCTGCAGTTCCTAACGTGGCATCCCCCTGGACTCCGCAGCAGTGAAGGATGCTGCTCGGCTTTGCTGCTGCCTGAAACTGGGGAAGTTAAGGACAAATATAAGATACTCCTGTGAGTTACCTCCTTACGCTGGCGTGCTTCTTGTGATTAGGATTCTGTGCTGTGTTTTCCGCCTGAGGTTTTTTAAAGCATTTTACAAAGTGATAATCTATCTTAAAGTTGATTTATCAATTCCAATTTTCCCTCTTGTCCTATGTTCTACCAAAATGTATCTCCTGCTGGCATAAAATAAGGCACAGCCTACTTGAATGGCTGTACAAACCCAGACTTCATCTATACTGCAGCAGCTTTCCTAAGAAAATTTACACTAGCATAAAATCTGGTAGGAAAGGAGCTTTTCTGGAGGCTCAACGCTGGTCATTGAAGTGGTTCCAATCACAGGAGCTTCCTTGGTCTGAGACTTTAATTTCCAAATTGACGGGACTTTCTGCAGCAATCTGTGCAACGCAGACAAACAGAAAGTAGTGTTTCTTTTCTTAGAAATGTTAGAGACATTGAGTCAAGCTGAATATTGCATCTGTTCAACAAGTCCCTGTGCTAAATTTCATATGGCGAGGTTTTAAATAAACTCTCCACTTTATATTTCATGCTGGTGACTCATCCAATCAGTCTGAATTAGCCTTAATTTATTGCAAACTGGTGCAGACCACAAAACTTTCTGGAGGGGAAAGACGACTGTTTTATATTTTACCTTTTGGGCATTTTTTTACAAATAGGTTGAACACATGATGTAACCCAGCAATTTTGGTCTTTATCTTGCAATGTGAGCTTGCGGGGTGGGCTTGACCTCTGCAAAGGGCTCARATGGCTTCATCAGAAATGATCTGACAGGAAACCAGCCGTTTTTGCTGATGCCACATCAACACATTCCTCAGGCTCCTGGATTTTCAGTGAAAAGTTTAAGTATGTTTTAAGTACTCTTAAAGGGTTTTTAAGTGAGCTTTTTGCCTCTTTTGCCTCTTTTTGGAAAGTTCTTCCAGACTTTCCATCCATTAGGAATTTTATTTCTAGCTGGTGCGTGTCCAGTTTATACCCACTCCTTTTATAAGCCAGTGCTGTCTTATTTAAATTTAAASAGCTTTTCTCACTTTGGTGCTTCTCTCTTGGACAGACTGACAACGAGTGTCCACGTACTCTCACTCTCYGCTTTAGTAGACTTAAAAACGAGAGACTTTTCGGTCCTCCCTGATAAAACCACCTCTGCTTCCCTTCATAGCGAGCCCCGTTACTGGAGACTCGCTATAACTTAGGACTAGAAACCTTCCGCACCAGCAGCCAGCAATAAAAGACCTAGCATGTACAGACCGGATGATCTTTTGCAAGTTCGTTAGTTCTTCCCATTTTTAAAAAAGAAAAGTTTGTTTCTTTGATTGCTAAAAATATCTGAGGCGATGGAAAGAGCAGCCCGGGAAGGCGCGCTCGCCTCGCAGGAGAGGGGCCGTGCTGCAGAGATCACGACGTTATCCAGCCTCCAGCGAGTTGCTCTCCCTGGAATCGCTTATTCGCAGCRGCTGCTCCCGAGGGATTTCACAGGACCGTGGTGCTCGGGCTGCTGGAGGCTTCCTGGTACAGGCAGAAACTGCTGCTGGCGCAAAAAGGGGAAAAAACATATAAAAAGAGAACAGAGAAGTGTATAAAGAGAACAGGGCGTTTTGCCGCTCTCTGAATTTTACTCCTGCAGAGCTGGAAGTAGATGGGAACCTGTTTTCTCCCCGTGTTTGAATTTAGCATCTTGAAAGCAAGGCTGATCGGCAAGCCGTTAAGGCCGTACGTCCTTCTGATATACTCGGGCCTCATCGCAGCCCCAGTGGCTCGAGCCTTTTTATTCTCCTCTCCCGTCTCCCCAAGGCAGAGAGCGCATTCAGCCTTCCAAATATTTTATTTATATCTCGCCAGCCGTAAGTGCCTCCGGCCTTCTGCTTGTCATAAATCTGTTCATCACCTGCCTCCAGCAGCTCCTGACGAGAGGAGGTTTTGTACCAAAAGGAAGGATTTACATGGGCTTGGGTGTTCGGTGAACACAGATGATAACCTCCGGGCTGGTGTCGTGCCTGTGAATCGGTGCCCGAGGGAGCTTTCGGTGGGGGCCGCCGGGATGGGGACGGGCCGTGCGATGCCCTGTTCAGCCCCCGCAAATAACCACCGTGGGGGTCCCTGTCGAGCGAGGGCTGGGGGAGCAGCCTGGGTTTGCTGCGTTACTGCCCCGCCACAGAAATTAAACTGCTCTGGAAGGGTGATGGTGGCCTGTCCTACAAACTAGGTCAGTGTTGTCAGGAGCCTTCAGCTCTGCCTCGCCTTTACTTTTTAAAAAAAAAAAAAAAAAAAAATCAAAAAACAATAACCAAAAAAACCCACAAACCAGCAGTGTTACAGCCCTTTGTATAATGAATTTCGGTCACCCGCGTTGGACCAACTTCCCTTAGCTGCTTCTTGCAGAGGTGATCCACAGCTCATGATTTCCATGGGGGATGTTGAGCCAAGGAAAAATGATGTGAGAAACCACATGGTTTTGACCAGGCTCCGTCCCGATGTCCCGGCTGCAGCTGGGGGGGCTGGTCCCCCACCTCCAAGGTGGGTGCTGGGTTACACACCGTTCATTTAAAACGGCTCATCCCAGCTTCTTCAGAAAGCTCTGCAAGAAACCCCGCAGGGAAAGGCCCCCGGGGGTCTATAAAGAGCAAAGCCACGGCGGAGCGAGTGCCGGGAGCTGCCGTGGCCTCGTGGGGCTGGGCGACCTTGAAGGGAGTAGGAATAAACCCAGTTTGCTCGCAAGCAGTCAGGGTGGTCTCAAAGCCAAGTCGTCATCCTGCTTGATTTTGGGTCTTTTGGGACTTTTGGCAGTCAGACCGTGTTTGGGCACTGCTGAGAGGGTGCTGGCACCCAGCCCTGGGCAGCGTGTCCTGTCCTTCAGCCATCGCTCCCTCCTGGCCGGGGCAGAGCGATGCTGTGCTCGAGGGGCGGGCTGGAGCAGAGACGGGGGACCGTGTCTTTCCTCTCCTTCCCCTGCCCCGCAATCATTTACGYCCTGCCCTGGGAATCAGGACGCTGGTGTGGGACTGGGACTCCCACGCCGAACCTGACCGCAAACCTCCCACCGGCATCCTCGGCCGCACGGGCAGGAGGATGCTGGCGCAGCACCGAGGGGCTCGGCTGTTGCGAGGAGGTCTCTGGGCTTTCTCCTGCATCAAYGGGCTGTCGGTGTGGCTTGCAGTTTGGGCAGAGAAATGTTATTTATTCTGCTTTACACGAGTGGAGGCAGAAGGTGCTGAGCAGGGCAGAATCAAACTGCTGTTCCCTATTGTCTGTTATTGATATTTGTTTAATTATTTTTAATTATTTTTAATTATTTTAATTAATAATTAGATATTAATTAATAGATATATTTCCCCCTATATATATATATATATATATTTCCTCTCCCCATCCACAGTGGCTATACCAAAACAGTACAGGCTTGAATTGTAATAAGGGAGATTCAAGTTAGGCGGTAGAAAAGCTTCCTACCAGGCAGAGCGACGACATACTGGCCTTTGGCAAGTTGAAGTGTCTCCATCGCTAGGGGCCAAAGAAGTAGTTTATTAAAAACAAAAATAAATTAAAATAATCTGTAAGTAAAGAAAATCTGGCCCCAGGGAATAGGAATGGGCTAAACAGTCTGTCCCAGACCCAGCAGGCTGTTTTCTGTGGTATTTATAGGATATTTTGTATTTTAAAGGAAGAAATTGAAGCCAAATCATGCTGATTATTGCAAAATGTTAGCTGCTGTTTGTGGAAGAGCCTGTCATGGAAAGGAGGGGAAGAGCCGGTGTCTGAGCCAGCTCAASGCAGGAAAAAGTGTGGGGAATTTAACATTTAAAGTAATTCTGTGCTGCAGGGAAATAACTAGAGCGCCTTGTACAGAGGTCTTGGCAGCTTTGAATATTTCCAAGTGCCTCCCTTTGTGCCCKCTCTTCTAGATATGAAAAAATAGTATCTGCTGACAATGTTTGACGATGGCAACGTGGGTTAGGGGATGGGGAATGAGTAAATCCAAGTGGGTTTTTCCTCTTTGTGCTGATGTCCCAAGGGAAACCCCGTGAAGCTCTGCTCCTTCCCTGCAGTGGAATGGGGGGTTTGGGTCTYACCGGGGCGGAAAATGCGTGTGCAGCCCCTTGGACCAGAGCAGCGGGGGGGAGGGCATTGCCTCTGCCGCCCCGTAATAGAACCCTAAAATCTCTTCCGCATCCCCCGCAAACACCCGGCTCTTTGGGCGTGCGAAGGCAGAGAGCACGTGGCTTTTTGGGGGGTAAAAGCTTTCCGAGCGGCGGCTGGCCCCCCCCGTGCCCCCGATGCTCACGGGGCTCCCCTGGCCGCTGTGTTTCAGGCTGGATGCGGCCGGGCCATGGCGCAGGCGGAGCTGCTGTGGGTGGGCGCCGCGCTGATGCTGCTCGGAGCCGCCGTCAGCCTCTGCGTCAAGTGCCAGCTCTCCGGTAAGGTCCTGCCCGCCTGCTTTGGGGTCCTGCCCGCGGCCCCGGGCTGGGCTGGGGGGGGTCACGCCGGGCAGACCCGTTCCTTTTGGGGTGTCCCCTCTGGGTGGGCTTGGGGAGCTTTTGCCCTCGCGGGGCTGCTCCCGGCAGCTTGAGCTGGGAAGGGTGTCTGCTGGCGGCCGGAGAGCAGCTGGGGGGGAAGGACCCCCCCGACCCTGCAGCACCCCTGCCCTGGGGTGGGTGCAACGCCACGGGCCGCAGACCCTTCTGCGTGGGCACCGTGGCGGGTGGCTTTGGGACACCCCGCACAGGAKGACCGTATCCAGACGCACAAATCCCGCGTGGGCTCTGGGGCAGAYGGGCAGGAGGAGGGCAGGCACGAAAGGACAGGCTGGGGGATGTATTCGTATATACATTAAATACAAAGAGAGCGGGGCGAGCCCCCACCCTGGCAGGGGGGTCGAGCCCACCTCTCAGTGCTGGGTGGGGTTTTGGGGACAGGAATGGCTTGCTTGCTTTGCRGTGTCTGAGACAAATACTACACTTTAGAGATGGTTTAAAAAAATAAATCAAACCCCTATCGCAACTGCTGCTCGCTGCCTCCGCTGTCCTCTCACGCTCCTGGCTGAAGAAGTTTTGTGAATGTGTTTTATTGGTCTTTCTGATCTTTAACTCCCAAATCATCCTTTTCTAAGAGCTTTTTTTTTTTCCTTGTCTTACAGCTACCAAGCGAGAGAAGCAGCCGAGTGAGCGGAGGAGCCAGTAAGTTGCCTTTCACAGTCGCGCTTCTCCCCCAAACAGCTCACCCGGGGTGAGACCCTGGCCAGAGCCAGACCCCCCCCATGCCTCACAGCTGAAATCCAGATATATATAAAATAAAATAATCCCAGAATGGGGCATGCAGGGCGGCGTGCCCCAGCCCAGGCCGCTGCTGAAGGGGTAATGCCTTTACAAAGAATAATCCAAAATGAAACAGAAGCTYTGACCGTGATGCCTGTGAGTCATTAACTAGTTGGGAAAAGGTCTGGGAGAATTGGAAGGGCAAGTCCTTACCCTGTCCCATCATGCCTGAAGATGAGCTGGAGAGGTTGGTAACTTCAGAAACGAGACCCTGCCCTTGGCTGGTGCTGGTGGGACCCTGTGCCAGAGCAACCACCGACCTGCAGCGTAAGCCACGAAGGAAACGCACTGTACACACACGCACACCCCCTTATTTCCTTCAGCAACAGACAAACCACAGCTAAATGATATAAAGAAAAAAAAAAAAAGCTGGCTTGTAACCTTTGATATAGGAGCAAACGTGGTGCAAAGGGGCTCTGCGAAGGCCTCCGTGGGGTTGGGGTGTTTGCTTCTGCCCCACTTGCCCGGGACCGGGGGAAAGGCTTCGGTGCGGTCCATCGGAGACCGATGGAAAAGCCAGCGCAGGCTSCGTCCCCTGCGGGCTCGTACTGAATCGTCCTGACTTCTTGACATTTATACCTGGATTAAGTGGTTTGAGTTCAGYCTCGTGGTATCGTCTGCTCTTTCTAGAGATCTGTTTTGGGTTAGTTAGGGCTTTTTGCAAGCAAAGTGGTTTAACTCTGTATATTTGCAGATTTTGCAATGAGGTCCTTTGCCTGACACCTCATCTCCCCGCCAGCCCTGTGCTGTGAATACCGGCTTGGGATGGGGGGGTGACCCGAATAAAAGGAGTGGGGGGAAAGGGACACTTTCAGAGTCCCACAGTCAGTGTTAATAAGTGCCTGTATGCACCTGCGGTTGAAGAGCCATTGAATCCTCTTGTGCTCTGAAGAGCAGCTCTYCTTTAACTAAGAAGTAAAGTGGTTATTGGGCACGTATGTTATTTTTATTGTTGATCACGTATGTTATTTTTTTCAGGTTGGTGTTAAGGGATGTTGGGAGGGGCAGGGTCAGCAGCGGAGGAGAAGCCGTGGGGTTTGAAGCCATTTCATGGGTGAACACCCAGTTTTTTGTGGGTGAAAATGCTTTTCTGGCCTTAACTGGTGCATAAAGTGCCAGAGTAGGAATTATCCTAAATGGTGTTTTCCTCATCCCTGAGTCCATCCCTTAGCTGATGTTGGCGGCTCTGCCAATGGTCCATAAGCACACCTTGACTTCAAAGGGTCGAAGAGGAGTCCGGGAAGCTGCTCCCAGCTCGCGGGGGTCCTGCACGACACGCTAAGCGATGCACCGAGCCCAGCGTGGAGGCTCTGCTCTCTTCCCTCCGCTCACCAAACAGGGAGATCTCTTGCATCTGCCTTCCTTGTCATAGACCCCAAAATTCAGCTGAGGTTGTACCTCTTTTTTTTCCAGGCTCGAAAACCAGCAGAGGTTTGAGGTGATTCGATCCTATTCCAGTGAGTATGAACGTTGCACGGGGCTCCTGTGTTGCGGGATGGGRGTCCTGCATGCACAGAACGGGGGGAAAGTAAAAATAAAAGGGTCACTTTGAAGCCAGGCGGTGAAATGATATTAGACCGAGATTGTCAAAGCCACCTTAAATGCTTCTAGCGATGCGAATTCTGAGCTCTAGGAAAAAAATYTCCCTCCGCGTTGAAAATAAATCACCAAAGCAATGTCGTTGAAATGCAACACCTCATTAATTTGGGCTCTTCAGACCRCCCTGTTCGCCCTGTGACAACGCCGGTGTGGGTGAACCCGAATCGACAGGAGTGACTCATGTACCGTCACCCCCTTACTGCTTCCTGCGGCGAGCTGGGTTAGGCGCTGACCTTTTGATTTTTATCCTGAAGCGAGCTGCTGGCGGGGTCTGTGTTAAATGTCACCGTCTGCAGACGGGCTCTGCGGGGCCGCTCCTCTCCCTGGGACCTGTCTCGGCCCGAGCCCCACAAACCCCCCTTTGCTTCAGCCCCGCCTGACCACAGCTCACGACCCACCAGCGCATCTCGCGGCGAAGGGGGGGTGCTGAGCACGGGGAAGGCTCCTGAATCAAGCGGGTTTGGGGGAGATTAGGAAATAAAGCAGCGGTTGGGATTGTAGCTTCCTCCGGTGTGTGTTTGCTAGCTCTGCCGTCTGCACAGACACCAGCTTTTCCTCTATTTGTTTCCCATTTTGGCCATTTATGTACTTTGGAGGAACGGTTTGGAAGCTGTTTCGGGATGTATTAGAAAAATGCTTGCCAGTACCAAGGAGTCCTCTCTGATGGATGCTCTGTGCTTGTTGAAGCATCTGCTGCTGCCGTAATCGTTAACATCTCGTTTTGTTCTTGGTGCTAGCTACAACCCGAAGGCTGGAACAAATTAAGGAACCTGAAAACTTATCAATAGCAAGGTAGGTAAAAAAACAAACCAAAATCTAGCTATAGAGCCAAGGTTAGATGAACTTCACCCAACATAGGTGAATGTTCAGCATTTAGGATTAGATTCTGGACCCTATAGTTGAGGCTTGGGCTATACTTTATTGATGGTCAATAGTGGGTTTAGACTTTTTCTGGATTTTCTTCAGTCTGACTGTGTTCTACTGGCAACCATTTAAACTGAACCCAAGGAAACAAGCTGTGGCTGTCCATAATAGGTACATCATGAAAAAGAAATGACCATTCTTTGCTTATAAGCAGTTTGACGCAAGAAATCCCCTTCTTCCCATCACCAAAACCCCCAAGAACTACACAGCCGCAGTAACTCTGCTGCAATATTCAGGCATAGTTATTCCCACCTTGGGATTTGACCCCAAACTCTTCATCTCCCATTGCTCGATGTGTGTCCTACTATAACCTCGCAGGGAGGTTTCAGGGATGGTCCTTCTGGTTTAGTCATTGCTGTGGTTTGTAACTCCTGGTACAGTTTGCTCAGACCTGGGATTTTAGCTCCCTTTTCTCCCTTTCAGGAAAACCACCAAGGAGCTCAGTGCCTCCCGCCACGCTGGATACGGTGAGCATCTCCCCCGGGATGGGCACCGGCTCAATGCTCTCTCCACCCACGCGGCCGTGGGGGAAGCACCTACCGCAAAATTCATCAATGGGGCTGTTGCAAATCTCGGCTCGTTTGTGTAGGTGCCGGCTGGGAGCTCCCACCGGTTTTGGGAAGACGGATCCTCCGAGGGGCTGGTTACGCACTGCTGGACCCCGGGCAGGGCACGGCGGGGGGTCATCCTGGAAACAAGCTGGGTGATGATAAAATTAACTGCTGTTATTAGCACCTACCCATGATGCTTGTGGCTGGTCTGCGCAGTGACAATAAGAACTAGCCTGGGTCTGAGTTAAAATCCAGTGCTCATCCTGCTACAGCTGACCGGTCCTGGTTAGAGCCACGGGGCCAGATTATTTAAAATATCCCCYCTGGCTGTCCCCAACACCTCTGCCCTGGGGCGTCCAACCTCGCAGCGGTGTCCCCCAGCCCTGAGCAAGGAGCTGAGCGGGGGCAGAGCTGCCGATACCGCAACGCTCGTTGCTCCATCATCGAACGGCTCCCATCGCTCGGCCTGAGCCCGAGCGTAACGTGCCCTTCTGCTTTTCCCCAGGGAGCGGGACTGAGTTCAGGTATCAGAATTTCCTGACAGGTAAATGCTGCGGGCGCCCGTCCGGGGGTGTGGGGAGGGRAGGCTGCCGAGGCGGTGGGAGGTTAGCAGGGATGAGAGCCGGCGGGGAGCGTGCCGGCAGCCGACACTGCAGCTGGCGGAGCTCCGGCTTGGTTAATTTAGTGATTGCTTTATAAGACACGCRCCGATGTGATTAACGGCCGGAGCGGAGGGGGACGGGATGCTCGGGAGCCCCCTGCTCCCTCCCAGGGCAGCACGAGCTGGTGCTTGCCCTAACTGGATTATTGGCATGTGGGGCTGTGCTCTCCTTTCCCAAACACGGGAGGATATTCCCAGTCTCCCTGCCAGCTGGCAGGAKCGGGAAGTGATGAGCCCTGGTTTTCTCAGGGCCTGGGGTGGACTGGGGCTGCCTCCCCCTGCTCCGGCTTCCCGGCTCTGCTTGTGGACGGGCTTCGGGGCCGTGCCGGGGCTTTCTGGCTGCCGGGGACATCTGCTATAGCTGCGCTGGGGGAATTTGTCCAGCTGTGCTTTGGGACGGCGGCTTGAGTTCACGCAATGGTGCGGTGTGCTGACGGCAAACCCTTTGTGCTTGCAGAGGACTGCCTGCGAGGGGACGCTGCCTACGTGTAAGTAGCTGGTCGCTGCCCGCCGGGGCGACCGAGCGGAGCCGTACTGGTCCCAGTGCGGTCGAGCACTCCTGGCTCTCTCGTAGCTCAGGCTGGGAAGCCCGTGGGCTGCCCCGGGCAAAGGAGCTAACGGCGGCTGCTCTTCTTGCAGGGAGCCCATATCGCTGGATTACTACAACTGTGTCCGGTTCGTCACACCACCCAACGGTAAGGTCTCCATGCAAGCGAGGTGGGTTTCTTCTCCAGCTCCAGGGAGCCCACAAGACTTCTCTCGCCTAGGTCTGGGCGTTATTGCCTTACGGCCTGAAGCGAGTGTGGGTCCAGGAGACGCTTCCATTAAGGGGTGTAACGGAGCCGCGGGGCATGAGGGATGCCCAAGCCCCAATCAGTCCACCCGTTGGTTATAAACCGGGCAGCCCAAACGCATCCATGGCTCCGATTGCACAAAACATTTTCTTCTCACCTTGTTTCGTCTCTGGGCAGCAGCAAATTACCCGTTGCTGCAGGAGCGTTTGGGGTAACAAGGCCATTTTCCTGCTCGTAGCTCGGTCTGGTTTGGGTGAGCGGAGGTTGCAGCCCCTCAGGTCCTGCCCTGACACGCGGGAAAGGGTATGTCCTCCTCCAGAAGCTTTTTGCCAAAGGGAGGCCATCAAATATTTTGTATGCTTGGTTTATGAGGCTAGCGAATGAAGGTGGGATGAAATGCGCTGCTCCATTCAAACACATGTTTTTCAAGGCAAATATTGCATCTATGAAATGTTTTCACCTCCCTGGGTACTCAGCATTTTTCTGTGCTGACTCAGACATCAATCTATTTTTATCTAAAACGAATTTCAAAACGTGAATCCTATTTTTTATTTAAAGAGACTGGAGGGAGGAAAAAAAAGATTTAAAAAAAACTGTTTACCAAAAAAATTTAACTTAGTAAAAAAAAGGGGGGGAAAAAAAAGGGAGAAAGAGAAATCTGAATGTATTACCATGAATGTTTTTGTATCCCTTGTTAGTCTTTAATATTTTTTCAGTGGCTGAGGACTCCCTAGAGGTAGTGTCAGTGTGTAGCTGTTGYGGAGCTGCTCGGAGCTCACTTGGCTAATGCCTTCCCCTCCTGCCCGGCGTGGTTTTGGGCAGCGGAGCCCTCACCGGAGCAGGGACTGCCTGTCCTGGCTGGGATCAGGCGACCCGCTGAGCTCAGTGCTTCTCCCCTTCAGCTTCCCAGGGAAGAGGTGGAGTCACCATCACCGGAGGTGTTCAAAAAACGTGTGGATGAGGTGCTTCGGGACATGGTTTAGTGGGCATGGGTACTGGGTTGATGGTTGGACTCGATGATCTTAGAGGTCTTTTCCAACCTTAAGGATTCTATGATTCTATGATTTGGAGGAGCGCGGAGGGCCGTGGGGTGGGCAGCAGCGGTGCTCACGCTGTCTGCAAACTTTTCCAGCTTAGGTGCCGTGACCACGCTAACTGTTGGGTGTCAGTGGTGTTTCCAGCATCGGTGGATGCAGGCTTTGCGGTTAGCAATATAGGGACACAGGTGGTTCRGCTCTCACGGGCCCATCCAGAGAGCTGAAATAACCAGCAACAGAACAAAGAGCTTGGGGGTTTTTTTAATTCTTTTAAGCAGATTTTGGTTCTAGGTGCTAGTAGATTTATGTACTGCGCTCAGGCAGATGTTGTGCTTGGAATGGGGCTCAGTTCCTTCCCAGAAACAGAGAATAAGCCCAAGAAGACACCGCAGTCACAAGCTTAACGCTCACTGGGAAGGAATCCTCCCAACTGCTACCCCGGGCTGGGTGCCTGGGGATCCACCCTGTGCCGGAGCCGGCCCTCCCGCTCTTAGCCTTAGGGGCTGCTGTAGGGCTAGCAATTATGCTTATTGTTTTTTATTCCTGTCCATAAGAAAAGTCACRGTGCCTCAGGACTGGCTTTGGCCCTTGCCCTCGGGTGGCTCRGAAGCGGTGCCGTGGCCAGGGCGGCTCGGCCGGTGCCGCACGGTGTCGGTGGTGGTGGTGCTCCCGTGGGGATAGCCCCGGGCCAGTGCAGGCTGTCATGAAGACTAATGATTTTTTAGCTAATGTGCAATTTGTTGTGGGAAACAGCCCTCTCCTGCAGGTGCTGAGGGACCTTCCCAGGTCACCTATGCTTCCTTAAGCCCTTTGTCCCCCTCTTTCTTCTCTCTGCCAGAGAAAGAGGAGGATTCCCATTCCTATCAAAACGTCATCGTTGGAGTGTCTCACGGCTCCGATCCGGGTAGGTGTGTTGCTGTTGTGGTTCGTGTGTGTTGTTCAAAGGTATCTGGAAGTGCAGAGAGGGACGGTGACCTGCTCAGCCRAGGGAAAACCCCCTCGCTGGCAGGCTCAGCTCTTCCTAGCAGCTCCGTGCCGGCAGAGCTGGGGTGCAGGGGCTGCTGCAGGCGCAGAGCGGACCTGGAGCATTTCCCCTTTCTGCAAGAAAATGCACGTGGCAATACCTTACCGGCCGAGAGCTCATCTCCAAGCCGATCCCTTTGACTTGGASGTCTCTGCAGCAGTTCAGGAGCTTTGGGGTCTGCATTGCTTCTCTAGGTCTTTCAGTGTTGTCACAGCCAAGACTGATCATGGTTCTAGCCCCCAGCTCAGGTTTCTCACCAMGTCCAGCCCAAGAAAGCTGCAGCCAGTGAGCTGCTGGAGGATGGTGTTGGACCACAGTGTCTGCTTAAGGGCTTCCAGATTCTGTCCTGGGATGTTGCAATCAAAATAGGAAGTCAAGCTGGTTTCCTTCAGCGAATTAACACAACACTTTCTGCACTGCTAAAGCCTGCCCTGCTCCTGCCTGGCTTCGGACGGAGCGATTAGAGGAGGCAGGAGCAGCGGGGACCAGTCTGATCCCCATCCGTGCCTGCAGATACCCAGCGCGTGGTCAGGGCTGGCAAAGCCGTGAGGCAGCATCAGCAGACGCGCGGCAGGACGCCAGCTGCCCGGCTGGAAACTCGGCCACGTGCGCGGGGCCGTCGGGGTGCGGCGGTCGGAGGGGGGTTTCACAAAGGTCCATTTTTAGTCCGCTTGCTGTTCAGCATCATCCTGTCCAAACTCTTCTTAGTCACAGATGAYGCTGTAGATTATGAGAACAGCGCGGCGATACATGTATGGAAACTCCAGCAAGCGGAAGGTATGTTCTCAGCAATTGTTTACTATTTAGGGATGGGGCTCGTGGGCAGGGTGCTCGTCGCACTAGACTGGTACAGACCGCGCTCAGGGCAATGCAGCCATCGCCCCCACCTCGAGTTATTTTTTCCCCAGTCACCCATGATAAACATCTAAGGCAATGCCCACATTGCTACACACACTTGTAATTGAACGTTGCTGTGATGGGACGTGGTGTTTCTASTACTCAAAAGGTCACCGTGCAGGTGGCTGTCCCTAAACGCTGACCACGGGATGCTACAGAGGAATGTCGCTCCTC
Source organism: Oceanodroma leucorhoa (assembly GCA_030449065.1). Taxonomy (NCBI): domain Eukaryota; kingdom Metazoa; phylum Chordata; class Aves; order Procellariiformes; genus Oceanodroma; species Oceanodroma leucorhoa. The sequence goes on along the minus strand of JASVER010000060.1, from coordinate 3,545,803 downwards.
GTGTCTTATATCCTCTTACGTTTTGAAGTTGCCCTGGTGTAAGCTCAGCCTTGTAATCCTCTCCGACAAAGAAATGTGCAGCACACGCATCCAGTGGGTCAGCCTGCAGTAATTGGGGGTGCATATTTCTTAAGCTAACCTTTAAACAGCAGTTTAATCTGACGTGTGGCTTCCTGTGCAGCGTAGGGGGTAGTCTGGCCTGGGAGATAGTGGTGAACGTATACACACATATTTCAGAGCTTTCTGCCTCTGGTGTGAAAGCTGCCTAAGCAAACTGATTCTTGTTATCCTGTTTGCATACTCTCCAGATTAAATCTAAGTCGGTCTCTTTTGGCTCTGAAAAGCTGTCCACGCTCGCTGCTCGSAGAGTGTTTGCAAATTTGCTGCGACCATTTTGAAGCCCCTTCGAGGAGACCTTGACACTGTGATCTGAGGTTTCTTAGCCCAGGCGCAAAAACATGTCGGCACCGAAGGCTAAATATTGGCAGGACTCACAACGTGTCTGTGGTGTGGATGTGTTTTTAGATCAGCCCACTTACTGATCAGTGCTTCCATCCTCACTCGCAGCTCTGCAGACAGAAAGCCCGGATGACGAGCCAGACTACGTCAACACGGCCCYGGCGTCAGGCCCTGCCCCTCTGTCAAAGCAAAGGTAAAAAGAGAGCAAATGGTTGATGTATTTATTTAGGAGTGGGAGGATTGTGTTTATGCCAAAGAGAGCTCAGCTGGCACTTTGCGCCTTGCCAGYGGGGCCGGCCGGTGCCCGGCAGCCCACGTAGGCTGTGCAGGGAGCAGGGCAGCCGTGGCACGTCTCCGGCTGATGCCAAGTTGACTAACGCCGGCCGCAGAGACAAATTTGTCAAAGTGCCCGGGCCAGCCCCAGCACCGCCCTCCTCCAACAGGAACTCAAAACYGCTTGAGAGCCGCTTCAGGCTGTGCTGCTACATGCTGCAGGCTGGAACCCCCGAAACCCCTCTGGTCTGTGCAGCTYGGAGGCTGAGCGGAGTAAGGGATTCCCTGGGCTCAGCTGAGCCCTGCCTGCTCTGCCGCCGCCGCATATCCTGCCCCGTTATCAGCAACCCGATGCTGATGATAAAGAATTATTCAAGGCAGTTAAAGTAAAAACCATCTGCAGAGAGCTGCAGGAAGATTGCATGACTCTGAATGAGTGGGTGATATGACACAGTGTCGGTAAATTCATGGTAACGTAGGGAAGAAAAGCAGCCCCAGATACACCCAACACAGGGACAGGTTCTGCATTAGGTGTTGCGGCCCAAAACGGGCTCTCGGAGGCTTTGCGGAGAGCTCGCYGCAAACGCTGGCTGCGTTCTCAGCAGACGAGTGTATGTGGATCGCTGAGAAAGGGAAAGAGGAAAATGAACCACCGCTGTGCTAATGTATAGATCTGTGGTGTCTTTACACACTGGTTAGAGCATGTAGTGCTGGTCACCCTGCTCCAGACTGGACTAGGACTCCAGCTRGGAGAGGGACTGGGACCAGTATCGCTCTTCTTGATGGGTTTTTACTCTCTGAGCACCTKCAGAGACCCAGCAGGATCGTCCTTATGCCACGTGCTGGCAGCTCCAGTTACGGGGTTTTACAGTCCCCAAACTGTGGGCACCGGTGGTGCGCAGACCCCCGAAATTGGATCTTTCTGAAGCCGTGCAAAGTAGTTAAGATTTGTCCCCGCCATGCAAGGCACAGTCACTCTATTTTCCACATCGCAGCGCTTGCTTTGAACTTCAGCAGCCTGTCCAGGCTGYGTTAGCTCTGGCAAAGGCTGTGCTGGAGGGGAAGCTGCACCAAAGGCAGGCTGTGCTTTTTGGTCAAGGGTTCGGTGCGCGTCACTCGTGGCACGCAAGTCGCTTCCCAACATCACACGCATGTGGTCTGGCCGGCAGCAAATACAGCTCAGCTTGGCGAACGCCTCTTCCCCTGCCCACGGACACCCACTGCTCCCCACGGTCTGAACACGGGAGCCCCGGCCCGAGAAACCTGCCGCAGCGGTACCTCGCTGCCAGGCATCTCTCCTTGCTTGAGCTGGAGCAAACCAAGAGAATATCATAAAAATGGACTGTTTCAGAGGGGGTTGCAGAGAAACTTGCTTTTTTGCAGAGAGACTTCTTTTCAGAAGGGGTTTATGGAATAGCCAGGCGTTGTGTTGGCTAAGCATCTGGAGGAAGGAAGCCAGATTATCCATGAAAAAATGAGAAGTGCTRTAATGGTAACTCTTATAAGCAATTCTGCATTTACTCCTCTTCCAYAGAGAAATTTTGAGGAAGAGGGGATTACATTTCTGCCTTAGTCACAGTGTGGCCCTGCTTTTTGCTCTGATAGTGGCTCCGTGGCACCGGGCACACCAGACTGCTCTTTTGCTGTTTGTAGCTGGCAGGGTGCCCGCAGCCGTCAGAGCTGTGAGAGGAGCAATCAGGGCTGATGGATGCCCAGAACGTTTAGCAAAGCTGACTTGGTGGAGAGCATGATCAAAGCAGGACAGGAGCTACCATAAAGCCACCCCCCGAAGTGATAAATGATGCTGGGAAGGTAGAAGAGAGAGGAGTAGCTGTCCTGCGAAGCAGTGGGTGATACAGATTGTCTGGGAAAACCTCCCGTCATGAGCCCTAGCAAAATGCTATCGTGGTTGTATGTGTAAACAGCTGCTGGCAGCTCTGTAAGGAAACTAAAATTGCCAGTGCACTTTTTGCCATTATAATGATGCCTCTGTCATAGCCTTTGCTAGCAGAGTAACGCTATAAAATCCCCATGTCCAACCAACAAATGCCAGCACTAGTTCTCCACCAAGGGAGGGTGAATTTGGGCTCCTGGCATCTCTGTGCCCTCTGCTCTGCTCGGGGATCATCGTCCGGAGCATGGCTGGGGCTGCTGCTTAGATGTGGACATTTTGTAGTGCACCTCACTACTTGCCCCCAGAAAGAAAATGTAACAGACAGCGGAGTTAAGAAGTTGAAAGCAGGGATTAAAAGTCAGTGGACTCACCATTTTTTCCCCTCTTATTTCAAGTATTCTGCATTAAGTCTGAAGAAGTCCTTTGCTGAGCTGTAAGAGCACACCCAGCGAGCGTGCACACAGGGAGAGGGGAGATTTCGATCCCTTAGTGAAATCTCTTCTCCGAATTCTGCCCAAGATCACATAGAAGGGGTGCTGCTGAAAGGAAGAAATGCTCTGCTTGAAGTCCCACAGAAGTCCGACTGCAAACCTGCAACTGGAGAAAGCACTCTGCCCGGCAGTGACCACAGGCAAGCCAAGAGCTCGTTATCGCGTCTCATTTCCCTGCACGTCTACTCAAGGGAGGATGGCCAGTCTGTGCAATATTTTCTCCTGTCAAGCACGAAATGACTCTTTAAATTGTTGAGCAGTAATGCAGCCAGCTACTTAAATTTGTCAAGGGTTACTCATGCACGATGGTATTAAGACACAGGCATTATATTCTGATTCAGTTCCTGTGCTCTCCTACAGAAGCGGTTTCCTACAAGAGAGGAATCGGCAAGGCAGAGGTTGCTTTTACAGCAGCAGTTGTTCTCTGGAACTAAATGAGATACCATTCTGTTCACAAAAGCTAAAGGCTAAAGAGGATTAAATCCTCGCCTTATCCACAGCTTGTAATTCACAGTATCTGTTTATGGCAGTTTTCCTTCGGTTTCAGTATCCGTTTTATAACGATACAAAGACCCTGCAACAACTGAGAAGGTCCAAGCCACAGCTRCCAGCCTCAGAAACTGCACCAGTCWWTCAGTATTGCCATAGGGAACATCAGCCCTGAAACGTAACCCTTGTCTCGTGAGCCCTGATGCACAGATTTGGCACCGTTGTACCACTTATTTATTAAAATTGAAAACCCTCCAAAGAAAATCCAGTGTTTTATTACAGTTTGCTATGATACAGATGTTGTCTGCATGGTTGGGTGAGACAGACTGAGATGGAAGCACGTGAGATGACATGGAATGGTGTGTGGGATCTGACAGGGAGAAAATGTAGGTCCTTAGAGCCTTCCTCCTCAAAATCGGTTCAGRAAACTGTGCTTCAAGAAGGGACGCAGCCCATACGCACGGTAAAAGCGAGCAGAGAAGCGGAGCTAAGGGCAAGTGAGCCCTGGAGTGGGAGAAGGAGGTWTCGGGTGCTTCCTCCTGCAAATGACTTGGTGATTCTGCTAAAAATACAGCCAAGACTATGGATGGCCACCGTTGGTGTAGCTGAAACAGTGGGTGGTKTGGAGTGTGGCTTAGGAGATTTACTTGTAGCTCCTACAAATGCATTTGTTCCCGCTTCCACAGGACTTTTACGACAGAGAATATCTAGTGCACTTCAGGGATGGACACACACACAGTGAGCTACAGCCTGGTTTTCTGCCTACCCCAGCCCRGCTTCTACTCCCACCCTCTGGTTTCCTGATGTTTAAATGCTCTGCAAAAAGTTTGCATAGGTGGGGGACACCAGTGAGCCTGGAGCGGACACGGGGACAGCCACAGCCTGTGCCGGCTCTGCACAGGCTCACAGACAGGCAAGGAAACGAGATGTCTTTGTTACTGAAACAGTGTGCCYGGTCCTCGCAGGGCCATGGAATTGTCATCCTTGGTTCATCCTTGGTGACTAACTCAGGACCTGAAGAAGCTCCCRCTTTCCATGAAGTGCTGCAGACTGGATTTTTTGCTGCAGGGGAAGGGTGAGCTCCGCTTTCAGCSATGTGCGGAGATGTTACACCTACTGGTGATTCATCTCGTAACCGGAGGGAGCCATTAAATGATTAGAAGATTAGCAGCAGTAAAAGATCCTTGGCACACAGTAATAGATCCAGCTAGAGAACTCCCAGAAAGTTCTAGCCATTAGGTGAGTGTGCGGCCAAAACATTAAAATACAAATTTAACTGCGGATTAGACCAATTACGTTTTGCTGGTATAAGGTTCCTCCACTGCCAAACTCTGAGTTTGAAGCTGTGGAGCCGAAGCAGGCAGGGCAGGAGCTGGATATGGAGTATCTTCCCTCCTCTTACTGGGAGTCTGAGCAGATCCCCCGCCCCTTGCAGCTCTCCAGAACAGCCAGCTGTAGAGAGGGGTAAATCCTTTCTCAGCTGTGTAAAGCTCCTGAAGTACTTTTCAGCCACTGATCTCATTACGCTGGAAGATCTCCAGGGACTGTTACAGCAACTTTCACCAATGTTATTACAGTCTTGTTCTGGAACACGTTGYGTTTTTTCTTTGCAATGAGTGAGTACATACGTGTGAGCGTGTTCGCTGACGCACTGTCCTTTCAGGACGCGGTTTTAGGTGTGCAAGGATTTCTGGTGCTCAACCAAAACTGCCAGATCCYGTGTTGTCTGAACATAATGCAAAGAGAAATGACATCTCCCCTGGGCCCATGTATCTCTTTCCTCACAGTAGGTAGGCAGCCAAGTGAGCAATTCACTTCCTGTTTTCAATTTAAGACGCATTAGAAAAGTAGTTTTGGCACCASTGGTGCGGCTCTCAAATGGAGCTGGGCAGCCTTAGCTAGCTGCTGGAAAGCAGTAGCTCTGCGCTCAGAGAGGGCGAGCAACCACCTTTGGTAGAGCAGGCTGCATTGGCGGCCTCTCGGATCGATACTATTCCTATTCTCAGGAAAAGCGAGTATGATTATGTCCCCCAGTGCTGTAGAGGATTAGCCCACAAAAGAACCAGATCCAAACTGGAGCTGAGAAACAGCTACTGAATACAGTCAAGAAGAAAACCACTTAAACCAGGTAGGAGCAGGACCTGTGACCCCCCGTTTCTCACCCTTCCACTGGCACCAACACAGCAAACCGGACGATGCACAGGGAGGTATATCCAGCGGGGCAAGGACCAGCCCTACGAGTCCTCCTGATACGATGTGTGCTATTTTATGAAACCTCCACTGTAACACCTCTTCCTTCCCCGTTCAGCAGTGAACGTATTTAACTAGAAAGCCAAGACAGAGTAGGCTGGCTGTGATGTACAGCCAAAGCAAAATTAACCTACTCTTTAAAGGTGCCTTATTTAAGCTTTTGGGGACAAAAGCTGTGACAGTGTCTGTAGAGAACTCAGCAGCTTAAGCCCCTTAATACTAAATTATTAGTTATATATTTAACAGTGTTTGTGCTAGTAGTGACAATTCACTGGCTGGGAATCAAAAGGTAAGTTTGATAAATACCTCGTGAAGGAAGAATGTACTTTGAGTACTACATCCATTATTCTAAGAGCTGGTTTGCTTTATGCCATTTGGGAGCAAGCTCAAATGTGTCTGCGCTTTAGCTGTCAATTAACTTGCTCTCCTGCACTTTGAATTAAAAAGGGTTGTCTTCAGGCTCTGGCAGAGGAGCTGCAGAAGGTCTTGATGGGGCAATTTCTGATGCTACCAGCTCTYGCTGGCTGCTGAAGCTCACTGCCCCTGTGCCCGAGTCGGAGAAATGGAGGGTGTAGCCAGCCMCCGCTCCAGTGCAGGGGCCAGGCTTTAGACGGAAGCCGACCTACGCTGCCAGTGAAGATCAATTTGGCACTGAGACAGCTGTGGTGCGGGCAGCTGAATCCTTGGGGTGGAAAACTTCAACAGAATGGGGAGGGTGAAGTGCAGGCACCAGTAACTTGTACCTCTACCATGCTTTGTTTGACTGCTATAAYCAGAATGTACTTCATTATATTAAGGCAGCTCTGCTTGGAGACACATATCTCACATCTGATATGGAGTTGGTCAAATTCAATTTATATTTGCTTTCACTCTGCATTTCACACTTTATTGCTCATCCGCACTGGCAAGGTGGTTTCCAAAACTGAGCAGACAGGAAAGCACGATGCTGTAGCTTCTTGTTATGCTGAAACTATAGTAAAATGACATTACCTAACCTGGACAGCAAGAACAGAAAAGAGAATTCAAATGCAGAGCATCCCAGCATTTGGTAATTTTTTTAATGATATATCCAAGATAAATAGCTGGCACCATTAAGAAACRTGTAATATTTCTCCTGTTTGGAGAAAGTATCTTCCTTACCCACAATACATCAACAGCATCCAGTAGTGGCACCTGCTCAGTGTACCTCAATTGTAACTTCATTAAATGCCTTATTTTGTGCAAAAGTTTTCCTTCTTGGTCTCGGTGAGACCACCACTCATGACCAGGCTTGAAGTGTGATCACTAACAACGGGATTCGATTTTTGTCTCTCCTGCTGTCAGGTCTCGGTACCAYTGACATAAGCGGTTTTGTTGAGTGCACTGGACAGACCTTATTGCTCTGGACTGTCACACTCCTCTCTTCTACCTCGGTTATACAACAGGTAAGAATTCTTGGGTCAAAGTAGATTTTAAAGCTTTATTGGTCTAAATAAAAAAGTACAAAACATTTTTACAATAGAACCTGGTTATTTTTCTGCAATTTAGCAAAACCAAGGGAACAGGCTCTTTGCCTGCAGAATTCAGGACACACATGGAGCTGCTGACCTTGCACACCAGGCCTTCACCTTCCAGAACACAGGCTTCAGCTCAGTGAAATGTCTAACTTGCTGCAGGGGCTGCGGTCTTCTGACACAGCCTGGCCAGCAGTCCGGCCATTTGTAAAAGTGAGTTCACACCTTCTGCTATCTTCATATGAGTGTACCCGATTTCCTGGTGATAAAGACATTGTAAAATCGTCTGCTTTCTTCCCCACTCTGTGTATAGTATGACTAATGACTAAATAGAACATCTCCCTTACCGCTAAGAACCAACTTCGAGTCACTCGAACTTCAGAGAAGTGTAAAGCAACTAGAAAGCCTTTTTTTTTTTTTTTTAATCAAAGACTGTATTTCCCCACTATCTATTGGACTAGAATCGAGTATGCRCTTGAAGACAGTTCTCAAGGAGTTATTTGAGGCTTTGATGTAAATAATAAAGTCAGCCAGCATTACGTTTGTTATTAATTCTAGTTGATCACTAAAGTGACTTTTGGCACTTCTATGGGTGGTTAGACTTCAAACTTCAAGTGACCATTCTTGCTGACAAACTGATGATGCAGAGTGGGAAAGAAAGCCGTAATAAGAAGTTAAGAAATACTTTTTTTGCACTAATATATAGCAAATCTCAAAGAGAAAACCCTGAAGCTGCCCCTGTATTAGGGATCACATCTTCTTCTTAAAAAGGCCCAAAAGACCCCACCAGGAACTAGGTTAGTACTAACCTTGATAAATTCCAGTTTCAGATATTCTGGCATTTGAAAGGTTTTACACACACGGAAGATGTTGCCAATCACATCTTCTGGAGAGTATCCAAGTCGCCACAGGTGGGCAAGAATCTGGGCAGGCAAGAATAATCCCTCATTTATCTGCAAAACTTACCAGCTGAGTCAAGTATATTCACTTTTGGAACAGCTGTATATAACTACTGGAACTGCATGTACCATTTATCAAATGATTTAACCTCAGCTGTTTAGCAAGCAATTTCAATWCAACTTGTTTTTTGCTTGTTGGCTTATTCCTCTGAACCTGCTAATAAAAATCCTTTTTATAAAGGATTTAATTCATCAACTCATCTGCGTGGTATTGCCCTTATCTTAAAAAACAACATCCACTGTGAATTCTTYAAAACAAACAAGAATTCTGTAGAGAAAAAGTGTCTGTCTACCCAGACACAACACATGAAAACCAACCTTGTATGCTTCATCAATATTTGCATTTATGCAGTGTTGTATCATTTCTTTCACAAGCAGAGGATGAGGCTCGTCACATACCTATATCAAAGAGAAATATTACACTTCAAAATATTAGAAGACTCTGCATTAACCCCTGGTATTTTCACCAAGCTTCTATATAGCTGAAGTACTGAATCAGACACATTCTATAATACAGATTACATTTTAAGTAATATGGCTTTTCTGGTAACACAGCTATCCTGCCGACTCAATAGCATGAAATGAGAACACCCAACTAACAGATTCGAAAGTTACCACTGTGAACTTTCCCAGCAGTTACGTGATKCGTGTGCTTTGAGAGAGCTGGAAAGCCACGAAGTCTCAGACGTGCCATCAGGAACTGCTAGCGCTCTCTCCCTTTTCAAAAGGCACATGCACWTTTTTACGGCCTCATGCTGTAATTGCTGCGTACCTAGTGCTGTCTGCAAACTGGCAAAGCACTTTCAAGGCTTATATATCTGATGGAAGTTCTCGCACAGCTGTAGTGCTAAACTTCTAGCATCACTGTTTTATGCTATTACTCACCTTAAAGACATTTTCACTGTTTATAAAGCCAAATCCAGAATATGTGGACTGTAAGTTGTTTAATGCCTGTGAAAGAAAAAATAAGACCATTTATTTTCTGAAGTGCTCTACTTCTCACTCCCCTCCTCAGGATGAAAAACACTTTTCAGAAAATGATGCCAAATAAGCAGTTTTCAATTAAGCAACAGAGTAGACCACAAATGTATGCAGATTTTGTTTCTTCCCACAAATTTCGTATCCAGTTCCCACCAATTCACTTTTAAGGAGCAGAGCCACTTTAAAACCTCACAAAACCAAATAGTTTAGTTACTCTTGTACCACAGGTCACAACTCCTTTGCTTTACCTTTCCAAAGATAAATCCTTGAGAGCCACAATTCAAAGGTTTTTTTGCTTTAAACTTTTGCCTTTCTTCTTTTACCTGTCTCATATCTCCTTGGGCTGTGAAGATAATGGCTTCTAGTCCATCATCTGTATATGGTACATCCTCTTTCTCAACAATTTTCAGTAGCCTTGCAAGGATTTGTGAATCTGTCAGCTTGGTGTAACGCAGCACGGCACACCGGGATTGAATAGGTTCTGAGGAGAGAGATGTGTAATTAGCATTTCTCTCTTTTCTCAAAAAAACCCCACATTTGTTTTCATCTTGGAAAAAGCTATCTCAGTTTCCAATTCTTCGTTTGTCTTCTTTTAAAGAAAAAGAACATGTCAGCTCCAAACAGAATATAGCGTCTCCTTAAGCATATACAACTGGTATAGTCCTTCACTTCAGCACARGTGTGCTACTTGAGTTTTTCCAGATACGTGCACATACATATGAAGCTCAGCTGCTTCTGTTCTCCTGGTTTTCTGAATGTAGATGTTTATCATGCTATTTTAATGGCTAAACAAGAAAAGTCTAAAAGTGTACAATGTGCTAGCCTATAGGCAAACTTAAAGATTACGTTTCAGAAAGGACAACAAAAGGGGTTCAATACCCAGTAAACAATACCTCAAACAGCAAACTGTAGCAGAGTTGGATGGGGATTAAGCCCAAAGTATGAGAAATCTGCTTCTGTAGTCATGCATAGCGCTATCCATCAAAAACAGCTGTTCAGACGGTTCACCGGCTACACAAATACACTCTTCTTTTATTAGCAGGATGTAGAGGTGGTTTGATTTTTCAGAAGTACCTTGGTTTCTTGCAACAAGCAGGTCCAAGGTATTTCTGAAAACTGCCTTGGAAGTTAGCCAACAGTATGGAGAACATATGACAAAAAATCCCAGGGACTATCAGCACTTTACCTATGATTTTGTCAGAGGCATTGCATGCAAGTGCGAAGCGCGTTGTTTTGGAATAAATTTCCATTGTTCTTCTCAATGCTTGCTGTGCTCCATCTGTCATRCTGGAGGAGAGAAGAGTTAGGTCAGATTTTGCCCTTCACTGACTTATAGGTGCAGCCTAATTATTTTTATACAAGCTTCAGTGTTTACTGATATTAAACAGTGCTTTGTAAATTACTTGATATTCTGGCTTGATAATCTACGCAGCTTTTTCTAGTCATGTGAACAAATCACCCTGCAATGCAGGTAGTCACCGAGACCTCCATAAAACTAACACGCAAAAATAAATCATTAATACTCTGAAGAATACTGCTAAGAATACTACTACTTATCTGCAGATGGAGGAGAATGTCCCGTTTTCATCCAGTGAAATTGTCTCTACGTAAGCCAGAGTCTTTTCCAAGGGAAAGAGCCAGTAAACTGGAAGATGCTATTTCATGTCCAGCTAAATGACAAAGTGTTTCACCCTAGTATTCAGTGTCTCCTTGGAAGCAATGATCTCTGCTTGATATGAGGAATCTCATAAGAACACTGTTCAATGCATATTTATTTCCTAAGAAATTTTTTTTGATAGCCTGATAGAACATCTAAGGCTGTCCAAGACAGCAGCTCCGCAAACAGGATAGATGCAACACATTTCACACAGTAGCTGAGGTCAAGAAAAAAACAACGTACCTGTCTGCTTCATCAAGGATGATTATTTTATGCCGACCTTTTGGAAGTGTGACCTTTTGCTGGGCAAACATTTTGATTTTGTTTCTCACAACATCAATGCCTCTGGAACAATAATTCAAGTGATTCATGATCAGCTGGGTGAAATTACATAACAGATTTTATTCAGCAGCCACAGTGGCTGAAGCGCTCCTGAGCTCTCTGTTCTCCCRCCGTTTGTTCCTGCCCCTTCAGCTGTGCCAGTATAACTGTTGTGAAACCACGTTGTAAGCCAGACTGCCTAACYGATTCAGATTAAAACACCAATAATCCTCATTTTTGGAGGCTTTGAGAAAATGATTTAACAGTATCAGTTATATCAATATCTATMTATATATATATCGGTAACCTCACAGTACTGCCACAAATTACTTATGTTTGGCAAAAGGTAGGGGTAATGAATGAACAAGGGCAGAAGCATTTAATGCTGCTTTGCTACTTTGCCAGTACTTCACACAGCTACATCCACAGATCCASCTATAACTCAGAAGAGTTTAAGAAAAACAGCTGGACAGACTACATCATTTTAGCACAACAGGGTGCTTTCCTAGACAGAGTCCCAACAACGACTTACTTTTAAAAAGAAAGGATTTTACTTTTTTGTTCTGTTTAGAAAATGAATGTTGTGATTCTATAGCTCTTCTATAACTGATATTAACAAAAGCAGGTAAAATGTATTGTACTCATAAACAACCCTCTAGGAAATGCCCTCAGAATACTTCAGGACGGGTCTCTTACAGAACTTGGGAAATATAATCAGCCCKTAGTGCCCAATCCTTGGGGTAGAGTCAGTGTCCTCTACATACCTAACACCTTTATCCTACATTTTAATCCTCAACTGCCCTTATAGCCCTAATTTCTGCCACTTCACTTCTTTCCCTAAGCACTGAAGAGTTTCATTACAACTTGCTCACTTTTCATTCTTCATGAATGCTGGAAGTGTAACTCTTTAAAGTAAATTCAAGAAAACAGTACCATTATGGATTCTGCACTCCATCTGTTTCTATTTTTGTGCATGAAAGTATCTATCAAGTTTATAAAGCATCAAGTAATAATATCTATGTTGATAGTTGGACACCAAAGATTGCCTAACTTTTAGTTGGAAAAACTGCATTAAAGTAAGTGCTAGAAGCCTTAATATAGCATTAAGCCTATCAAGCCAGCCTGAGTTGAACTGAAAAAAAAAATGGATACTTGCTTCTTCATTAAAAATATAATAAGGTTTATTCATTCTCACCTGTCATTTGAGGCGTTCAGCTCCAAAACAGCATCCTTTAATGCAGGACCAAGCAGAGCACGAGCCAAGCAGAGGATACTGGTGGTTTTACCTGTTCCTGGGGGACCCTAGAAATGTAACAATGCAGCAATTGCTGGTAAGTTTAATGTCATTTTCAAAGCTGTACTCTCTACAAAACTCCTCAGTCGTGAAAAACAGCTGCAAGAGAGGAACTCCAGAGAGAACATCGGACTAGAGGCTGCCTGAGTTCAGGATCCTGCCTCCAACAGAGGAGAGCAGCGCTGCAGGGAGAAGCACAAGACATGCTTCAATAGGCACCTGAGGGCCAAGTTAGTTTTCAACCGAAGGTTGTTCACTACCTGTGTATTCTGCCAAGAACACCGCTCCGTGACCGTASAATCAACATCTCTCTCACCAATACATTCAGGCAGAATGCAAATCTATACTGGGAGGCTATTGTGCCTGGATTTCAGAAGCCAGGACCAACACAGTGAAATACAGTACAACRCAGCAATACTTACAGCAATTATAATATTTGGTACGTTCCCCTCTTTTGCAAAGACCTAAGAAATAACAATAATAAAAAATTAAGTAAGAAAATAGTGGGAACAAATAGTTTCCAATTCTATTCTATTTTAAGCATGAGAAACAGAGCTAACCTATTCTTTTCTACCCTCCTTCTTTCATTTTTTTGGACCTTGCTGCTTTTRTATTTTTTTTAATTGAACCATTAGAAGTCAGTCCCTAGAATAGGATGGAAAAACTTAAAAGCACTTAATCCCACAGGTCTTTAGTATTCTTGCCTTTCCTTTGCATCTGTTATATGTTTGCTAGTATAAGCTTTCTGTTAACAAATACTGYGTTTACAAACTAATTTGCCAAGGAAAATATTTTTCTTCCAGAAAAACATTATATTTATGTTTCTTTCTGTTGTTATATAAATTATATTTATTCATTGAAACAATATTATTATAACAGCTACAAATTTTCTAATCTGTATCAAAACAGGGCCAATTTAAACAATATCCCAATTCAAGAAGGCATATTTCATTAGAACACCACCCAAACATGTCCTAAAACCTGTCACTTCTTAAGTAAATCAGAAAGGTTTTTTCCACATACTCAAGTATGGATGTAAAAATACAAAAGTGCTTTTACTGGTCTGTGGATCTATGCAGAATTAGGTTGAGTTAACCCGTAAAAAGATAAAGGTACAGCTACACACCTCCAACCTGCTCACAGTATCTTCATTTCCAACTATTTCACATAATTTCATGGGTCTGTATTTCTCCACCCTGTAAAAGTAAAAACCCCACACACTTCAGCACGTCCAATAAAAYTTTAATAGTGCTTTACACTGACAGAAAAGGAGGATTACGTTAAGATAACATGGGACAAAGATGACTTGATGTGTCTTTAGTGCAAACGCTGCAGGGTCCCCCCTGACTGCCAAGCGCAGCGTTCCACACCACCATAAAAAAGGAAAAGGAAGAAAAACATGCTCAACTTGGAGACGAGTTTGGTGCCTCAGTCTGATACCAAGGCTAAGAGGAGATGCCGCCCTGTGCGCTCTCCTGCGGTTAACGCAAGGCAAGGGTGACTTTGTCTGGGCTCCATCGCACTTCTTGCTYGCCACCCCAGGCTGCCCGGTGCCCTCTCCCCACTCCCACTCGACAGGCCCCAGCCCTGCCTGGGCAGGTTACAGGGTGCAGGCAGAGCCCTCCCCGCTGCCAGGAACCCCCGCACTTCCGAGTCAGCTCCTGCAGCTCGGCGGGCACGGGGGGAAGGCCCTAACGGCCGGGGCCGGGGCCGGGGCCGAGGCCGCCGCGCAGATCGAGGCAGGAGCCGCCCTACACGATCCCCTCAGGGGAGGCGCCGCGCAGATACAGGCCCAAGACCGCTGCGCGAGCCCCCGCCTTCCCGCCGACGGCGCACCCCGCCCCTCTCTCGCTCCATAGGCTATGCCCTGCCAGACCCCGCCTCCCCCCACGGTCTGCACCAATGRCCGCGCGCCCTCGGCCCTTCTTCCCTCCCCCGACTCCATCTCGCAGGCGCCGAGCGGCCGCCCGCGCCCCCTGGCCAGCGGCCGTCCCCCCGCGCGGGCCGCGCCGCCTCCGGCCCTCACCAGGGCAGCTCGTAATGGCCGCCACTGCYGCTGGTGGTAGGAGCGGCCCCCGGGGTGTCGGCGGATCCCCGCTTCTCGCCTGCCGCGGGCCCGGCCTTCTCGTCCTCCGCGGCCTCCACCTCCATCTCCATCCTGGCGGCGGCTGGCCCGGCCCCTGTCTTCCCGCCGCCTCCGTGAGGGGAGGGCCGCGCTCCCGAGCCCGCCTCGCGGGGCGGGCCGGCGGGGTGGGTCCTTMCCCGCGCTCCCGGGGCGGGCTCCCCAGGGGCGGGAGCTGTAGGAGCTCCCCAGCCGGCCCTGGCGRCTTCGGCAGCTCTGCGGGGCCCCGGAGGGGGGGCGGCAGGCCGGGCACTGGGGGCGGCAGGGCTGGGCTTTCCTGAGGAGGGACTGGCGGTTAGGCCTGGGGGCCGCTCACAGCGTGGCTGGGTGGGCTTGTGCTCGGTTGTTCTGGAGTCTGGCTGCTTTTCCTGCCCTGCTGGGTGGTTGTTAAGATAATTAATAAAAACAGTGGTATGTTTGCACTTCAGCAGTCTAAACCTTTGTTTCTTCTTCTAGCTACCTTTATTTCCCCCTATAAAATGAAAACAATAAAAGAAGCATCACAAAATGCTGTAAGTAGTTATGTTATAATCGAGGGGTGTGGTTCTTGTGCTACCATTAGAATTGGGGTATCAGTGCCAATTTTAAACCTCAGTAGTTACCGGGGCCTTGATACRTCTTTAAGCTCTGCTTATGCTCCACGTAATCAATGACAGTTGTGTTAGCTCAGGGAGCGGAGGATATGCCCTTCAGTCTGGGCTCTGGTTCATGGGGAAATGTTTCTAATTTAAGATTGGTGTGAGGCAGGAACTTGGAACTGATCATCTTTGAAGCCCTTGTGTGAGCGGAGATGCTCTTCTGAGCAAGTAACTTCCTATCACTTGCCACATCTGCATTCCCATGTTATTGTCAGTGCCTGTTACTTGGTGTTTCGAGGTTGGCACATCAGTGTTTGCAGATGAGAGCATTGCCTTCAGCCTGTGGAACTAGTTCGGCCTGTGGCCTGACAGTGATGGAGTTTGCTGAGTTCCTTGCAAGGCTATAAACTCTGGAGGGTGAAGTTTCCATTATGCAAAGTGCAGCCTCGTATCWGAGTTTTTATGTAGGCAGGGTGGTCAGTGCTTTAATCTTGTTTTGCATATTTTTTTTATTAATAGCTGTACGTGGTTCCTAGTGGTTTTAGGCTAAGTGTTATGTAAGGGTGAACTTGTAAGTGGTCTGCAGCCTTCACATGGCTGGCTGCATTAACTGTGGATTAACTTTGTCTCCATTGGAGGTAAAGTAGCAAATTAAATAACACAATTATGTGGCATATGCGGGTGAGACAGTTGGCATTTTTTTCAGTATTCAGACTGTTTGTAGCRCACATACCGGATAAATACATTGTTCCTGTAACACCTCAAACTCACTATGTTACTCTTGTCTTTGGATTTAACTTAGTGCAGTACTCAGCAGAGCCCAGCATGAGACAGTGAAATACTGTAGCTGCATGCAGCACTGCTCGTCATAAAGTCTGTCACTACAGCACGCTGGACATGCTTTGGTTTCTTGCCAAATTAAACAGTTGTTATGCTCTTAGGAAGTACCAGCCTCTAGATAAGATACAATTTGTCTGGCCGGCATTAATTCTCCCGCTATACGTGCAGGATTGCTGCTGATAAGCAGCCAAAGGACAGTAAGAAAGGCTATTCATAAGAATTGTTGCAGAGAGCCTGATGACAGATTTTGTGATATGTTTCTGTGAACCAGTTGCAATGTGTGTTTCTCTGCAGCACTGTCTTCTAAAGCGCTGCAGCCTCTGCCTAGGCAGTAACTCCTCRCTTATCCACAGTGGTTCTGTAGTTTACCAAACACGGAACAAGTATTTATTGAAGACACAACAACATTGATAGGGATGTGTGGCAGGTGGATAGGCAGACCTGAGCCTAAATGAGTTTTAAAACCCATCTGTCCCAAAATGTGAACTGTTTTTATTGTAGTTTGTCTGTTGAAATCACAGGATACATCCAGGATAAAATTAATTCCAAATTCAGTGCTGAAATGGCAGAACTCTTTTGATGTGTCATCAGCTGTGCCTGAGCACACATGCATGCAGCAGGTGTACTGTATTATCCTGAAAGGAGAATCAYGCTGAATTTAAGATTATTCTTTCTGACCTGTTTCCCTCCCACRCCAAAAGATATATATAAAAAGCTTACTAAGTATTTGTAATTAGCATAGAGTACAGATAAAAGCTTTTTGCTAAAGATATAATTAGCAAGGCAAATGCTCCTCTTGGGTGTATTCAAATGGCATCTGCTACTAGTAATGGAGATCACCATCTGAGAAATAAATAGTGATCTTGTGGTCATCCCAGGAGCAAGGAAGTCCCAGCTGCAGGTGCTTGATGTAGGGTACAGGTCCTTTAAAGACCATATGGAGGCTCTTGTGGATCAGCTCCAGTCAAGGGCTTGTGCTCTAGGCCCTACAGGGAAACTAGAGCCCAAAGCAACAGGTTTCATCAGAGGGTTGGGTAAATGCAGAAGTTGTGGCAAAAGAATTGCTGTTTTGCACGCTATGGTTGGTGAAACTGAGGATAGTTTGTTTTGAGTTTGAACAAGAAGTTGGAATTAGTGAAGTCATTAAAAGTGAGGCAGCAGTTGAGTGAAGAGCAACAGTGATGAAATTATGATGGGGGATGTGGGGTGTAAAATCCAGAAGACAATAGAAGTGAAGCATAAGAGAGGAAACTAACTTTAGGCATTYATTAGTGAAAAGTATGTATCTGAACTGCATATTCAGTACAGATAAGTAATTAAAAAATTTATATACAGTGG
The DNA here is from genome assembly GCA_030449065.1 of Oceanodroma leucorhoa. Classification (NCBI taxonomy): domain Eukaryota; kingdom Metazoa; phylum Chordata; class Aves; order Procellariiformes; genus Oceanodroma; species Oceanodroma leucorhoa. Next base: position 3,528,364 of record JASVER010000060.1, on the reverse strand, counting down.
TTTTGGGAGGGAGGGGAGAACTGTTTAGTATTCAAGGTCATTTTGCTTTTGGGTTAAATCTGTGAGTTCAGCTTACCATTATTGTTAGGGCTAGCACTAATACACATTATCCAGCAGGTCTAAAAGGGCAGGGGCTGAGACCTTAAATTACAGTGTTAAGAGGAGTGCAAAATTCCTTTGGCTGTCCATTCCCCATCCCCACCAGCCCTGCAGTCGCATTTAAAGCTGTCACCTCCGATTGCAGCGTGCTCTTGTTCAGCAGCCACAAGTAGGTCACGTAGCACAGATGGTCTTGCTGCCAGGGAAATGCGAGTCTGCAGTCCCCTTTGAGGCTGTTCCCTGTTCGCTCGCTCTCCCTTTCACACAGGTTGGAGATGGTGGAATGAATTCTGATGCTACCATCCATTTTATCTTGTGTTCAGTGAGGCTGAAAGCATAAAGCAAAGCTGGTACAAATACCAGGAGTGAAAGTAATGATGGGGTGGTTAGAAGGGAGGCTGGACTGGTGCTTTATGAAATAGGGCATCACTGTATTCGGGGGTTTCATGGGCTTGACGTGTCTGCACCCAGGCTGACAGGGGCCCTGATTCCTGTAGGGATGCCATGCTTGAGCTCTAAGAGCAAAACCGGGGATGACATTGTCAGTATACGCAGGGTATTAATTTGTTCTTGTAGCATCATAGCACCCTCCATTCTTCATGTGTTTATCCATAGACTGTCCCTGGGATGTATCAGTTGTGCTATCTGAGCTAATGTTACGTGTGCCATTTAAAATTTCTTCCTAAATATAATGGCTGAGGYCACACGTTCACTCTCCACCAGCACACTGCCATCTCCTAGTTTATTTCCCCATCCACTGCCTCATCCTTCCTCTCTCGTTAGCATCTCTAGTAGCTGCAGAGCAACGGCAGCTCACCAGAACAGTCTGGGTAAATACAGCATGACATCTGCCCGCCCTGTTACCCGAGCGCTTTTATTTATGGCATCTCATTGCTTTTTACATTTTCATGAGGTACCTTTAAATGTTTGTTTAATGCTGTCACACAAATTATAAGCAGCATGCTGTCTTAGTCTGCAGTTAGGGAATTCATACTGCTGGAAGTGAGGCAAGTCACAGAGCGTGGTGACAGAGTAGCTGGAAAGATAAATTTCAGCTTATTGCTACCAGGAGACTCTAATATTGTATATATTCACAATTCTTCTCTATAAGCACCTGAAAATACTTAAAAGACTGGATTTAGGTCACTGCAATTTTAAGCCAGAGAAGCTTTATCATGATTTTTACGCGTGTTGAGGAACAAATTATAATTTGTCCAGTGTTTTACACTAGGTTACAAGAAAAGGATTCAGGAGCAGTGACCTGCTAGTCTTACTCTCCTGCTCTTTGGATGCTTAAGGCTAACAAAGTAATTGAGCTTTCCTGTTTTGTTTTTTTTTTTTTTTTTAGAGACCGAGGAGTGTCCAGTACAAGACCAGACGTGTGGTTACAGCTTTAGTCGGTAGAGGGAGTGTGGACACCTGTATTAAAAGCCGCATAGGGTCACCCGTGACAGGCAAGAGAACAGACTTTCTCCTAGAATTCCTCTTTTGTCTGCAAAAAAAGGTAAATTCTTTAAGCATACATTTTCCTAGGTGCCAAAATGCAGCTGTTGGCTACTAACACTGTTGATAAAGCTGGAAGTGTAGGAGAGGGCAATGATCCTTTGTGCTTGCCATGCTTTTCTCCTTGCGGCAGTCAGCCTGGGAGCACTCGGCTGCTTGCACCTGCAGCTTGGGGCTGGCGTGGAGCAGTAGCTTTTCTCCTCCATGTCAGGATCTCGTGTCACCATTAGTGACTGTATCGGGGTTCTGTCTGCACAAACGCCTGCCTCCGGGGAGGACACGGACTCCCCCTTTTCACTGAAGAAGCTGAGAAAGCGATTGTGTGCATGACTTCTGCTGCCAAATGCAGATGTTGCAAAGAGCATCCTGCAGCAGCGAGTGCCTTGCTGGGACTCCCTTGCCTAAGAGGAAGGATCTTGATGAAGAATAAAGAACCTGATGGCTCTGTGAGCCTTCTGCTTGAAGACTCAGCCTCGGGCTGGTGCAAAACCAGAGGAGTGATTTGAGGGCTGTGTCAGCTAAGCTCTGATGTACCATCTGATAGTTTGAAATGGAGGTAGACAGTCTGAGTTCATCCATTCTKTTACCAGTGTGCCACTTAGTTTGTATTTTGAGACGCAATGCTTGGTCCCTGTGGCCTCCGTTTCTCATCATGATGGGAATGTGGACTGACTGGATTGATGTTTATCAGAAACTTCAAAAGAAATTTGCAATGAAGTTGATGCAAAGTGGATTTTATTTTTTTAATAGTTACAGTTTTACTTGACTTTTGGTCAGACACAGTGCAGCCATGATATAGCACGATACTTCTGTTTAGTGCATCCGGCATTTGTACTTTCTTGTGTTYGTTCCTTACGTCAGCAGTCTCCACTGACTGCCCCTAATTGGTACCGCATGACATTATGCAATCCATTTCAGCTGTATCTAGGCTCTTAAATGCTGGGCAAAACTTGATCAGAGACCTTGTTTGGCTGAATGCAACAAAATGAATCTTGAATAACATTCATTTGCGCTCATTTTCTGTATGTAAAAGATGAAAATGCAATAATGTTGTTTATCAGGAGCCCAGGAATTATCAGGCTGTAGCACTCTGGATTCCTTCAAGTCTGCAGAGCATGGATTTAGAAATWTCAGAAGGAAGAGCTGCAGTATTCCAAACGAGGAAGTTCCTAAAGCATAAAGGAGGAATCTAGCAAAAGATTAAGGTAAGGGTCGAGTCTGGCTTGACTGTAGAGTGCTCATTATAGAGGAAGTGAGAAAAATCTGACAAAAATAAAAAYGTGGTTGTTATCTTCAGACCTCTGCGTGTACGGGTGAATTTTACTCCAAATGTTTGGTGTGGTTTTGCCTAGATATGCAGTGAAAAATAGGACTTGTACTCTTAAGRTTTGTTTTAGTGGCTGCATATCAATTTGGGATTTAAATGATGACTTGGTATRTTATATTAAGTCTAGAGCATAATACCAAAATATGCACTTGGACTTTGATTGTCCCAAGACAAAATGGCTTGTGAACCTTTCCTTAGTCTGGGGAGAACACGAAAGGAAACAATCCTGTATTACTGGGTGACAGTGTATTCTGGTTTATGGGGTTAAAATCTAGCGAAACCCAGGTGCTGCACTAGCTGGCACTGTACAGTTAGAGTTGGCCGCGGTCCGGCGTGGTGCCAGGTCGGCACTAGAGCTCCAGGCAGCRTCTTTCAAATGAGATATGACAGGACACGCCTGTGGAAGTAAACCTTTGGATATTAACCCTGCAATCCAGGCTCCGTTCCACCTGGGCTAACCCCCTAAATTGAGGGCTGCCTCCCTAAATTTCCCTTGCCTTAACTAGGTTCAGTATATCCTCCAATTAAAGACATTTGTTGTTCATTGTCTCTAGTGCTACAGTATTGGAGTTATCACAGAAATCTGAGAAATGGGGGTGAGGAGAGAAAAAGTTTCTCTTTCCCGCATTAGTCATATGGGTTTTGCCCCTTCTGAGTGAACAAATCCTATCAGAGCACGCCTTACCGAGTAAGTGAGACTCACCTGCAGGTTTGAACACAGCCAGGTTGGAGTATCTCCTGGTGTTTAGTGACTTCCTTGAAAATACCYGATTTCCCTGCAGCCAGGTTGCTCTTTTTCCACTGACCCATTGTAAGGTGGTGGTCCTCTGAAACGCAAATGCAACAGGAAAGGGCAGTAAGTTCCGATGTCGGGCGACCTCCATTTAAGCAGCAGAGTAATTTGTCACTTCATTGATACTGCATTTAAGCGCTATGTAAGAACAGGACATTTTAAACAAAATGAGACAGTTTGCCTATCTTGTCTAGTATTCAGTAAATCCTGCTTTAACGGTGTGTCAAAGTAACAGCGTTAATCTAATCAAAAAAGTTAAACATTAGCTTATATATCCCTTCTTTTGTATTTTTTTTTTACCTGCGCTTCCTCAAAGCAGCTTTAACTGTAGCAGGAAGGGAAAATCCTTGTATCAGTCTCCTTTGTTTCATGCATCCGAAGAATCCAAGAGCACTTCAGCTGCATAGAAGATGTGCTCAATCAGCTTCCTTGGTTGTTTGTATAGCTTTCACACTGTAAGTCACAGGATAAAAAGTTTATGTCAAAAGTGGCTTGGAGAAGCCTGAACCCACTTTTTACATATGGATTGTTTATTATATTTTTGTTTGGTAAACTGACGGGCTATCTTTAGGATATATCCAGATACTTAAAGATATGCTTATACATTTGCAGGTTCGGTGTCAGATTTTGTAAAATGCTTTTGGGCTCCCTCTGGATAAGTGTAAGACCACTRTAATCGTTATCAGTCTTACAGAGGTTAGACAGATGCTACGATACAGGACACCTAGCATAAACATTTGTGATGTGAGGATTTTGCTCACCTTGTATTTAAATGTTTATTTCCTTAATAGCTTGATTTTTAATAAAGCTTTTAAAGAGCATTGAATTTGAAAAATATATGTTTAAATTGGTTTCTGGTTAAAGCACTTAAACTATTTCTCTATTCTGCGAGTTTTTAAAGTGTGGTTTTTTTGTTGTTGTAATCTCTGTTGTRGATATTTTTGGCTAAGTTTTGTTGAGGGGGGAATTGGGGTTCATAYGTTGGTAAGGGAGAAACTGTCAGTAACTGAAGAGCAGAGAAGTGTCCTGGCTCTGGAGGCTGAGGTTTCTGATACTAACTCAGAATTTGCCTGCTTGAACTTCAGTTTCCAGTGGCCTTTGCGCATTTGCATGCTGGAGRCAGCTGGATTTGAGTGGGATTTTCAAAATAAGCTAACTAATGAGAAATGAGTGTAATCCTAGTCCTATGGCACTGCAGGAGAAAACTCCCACGGACTTGAGTAAAACCAGGATTTAATTTAGGGGTGGTCTTTAGGGGGTTTTGTCATTTTTAAAACTTCTTTCTACAACAGTAATCTTAGGTGATGCTTGCACTGATAGAGAATTATTTCTTCCTCCCCTTGCCCCCCATACCATAAAGAGCATCTTAAATAATAATTTATTTTTTATGTAATCCCACCACATGCCATTATTAATCCATATGTTTTACTGCCACCCAGGAAAGCTTTGCATATAAAATGCTGACATTATTAAATGAATGTTGGCTGCTGCATCCCAGGCCTCTCCTGATGTGTGGGGGGTTTTATTGTCTTGTTTTTTTCCCCTCCTTTCGTTTTGACTGCCCTGCTATGACTTGTTTCTCATTTGCTTAGCCCTGCAGGGGAGATATTCTGAGGGCTAATATTCATTAGACRGTAATTAAAACAATGAAGGATGGATGTTAATGTAAAATGCTGCATTTCTTTTGTAATTTCCAAGAAATAAATCTTCCCCTGCATGTAYCCTCTTTTAGGAATCAGTCAGAAAGTAAGAGGTAGCTTCTTTCTTTCCCTGCAGATTCCAGAAATCTGCAAGGAGGAGTTCAGGCTTCTCAGAAAGGTCTTTTTATAGTGTCTTGTGCAAAATAATTAGAGTTCAGCAGTCAATCCTGATGGTAAGGCTTATGAAATTAGAAACAGCCAGTGCTGTGTGTTAGGTTCGAGCTGCGAGGGGACCAATGGTTGCTCCTCTGCACACAATTAGAGCTTAGAGGACACTTCTGCGTCTCCAGTTAGTGGCCGACAAACGACATCTGCAGCTTCACGTCGTTCTTCTCAGGAAAGTGAAGGATTGCAGAAGATTGTTTTCTCTACTGATATTAAGGGTGGTCTTYGTTATTGGGGGCACAAGGAAATGGAAGAGAGCTGTCTAGCTACGTGGGAAGCCAAGACCTCTTCTCCCAGGATGGTGCTTATTCTGAGCTCAGGCGTGCTCCTATTCTGAAGGCACATGCAAACCRGCCTTTCGGGTGATGTAGTTTTAGGACATGAGAGGAGTGTGGCAAAGTGGGGAGAGAGATTACCTGGAGAACTCAAAGCAACAGCTCATGCAAATGGCTGGGGTAAATATCAGCCTCTCCAAACCAAACCTTGGAGGGATCCCATCCGGGTACGCACCCACACCGACCCTGCAGCATGCATTCCCCCTGCGATGCGGTGACTCCTGCAGGACCCCCGCTGCAGGACGCCAGCCGAGTTCGTCCCCTGCAGCGCTGGGTCACCGCGCGGGACATTCAGGGTGCAGTTTGCCCTTTGTGATCCTCCTTCCCACCTACCGTCGCAGGAAGGCTGGTAGGAAGGGATCTTTCATGCTTCCATCCTCCGCCCCCGCCTCTCCTTCTTGATGTCCTGGACACTGGCCAGCTTGCGACAGAGTGCCCCCAAGAAATATTTACTTCCTGTTTTTTTGCTTAGACCTCCAGAGGCCTCATTTTTCATGAATAAAATATGAGCTGTTCTCCTGGAGCCACGACGGGAGGAAACCACTGCCAGCTGGTGTGGCCACAGCTTTTTATTGCTGTGGTTGCTGATGCCTCCGCCCTCGCGGGCAGGGAGACCAGGGAGGAGAGGAAACAGCTCCAGGGTTTGGTCTAGTGACTGTTTCCAGTGTGAACTGTGCTGTCTGGAGCCAATAYTGATAACACCTTGCCTTGTAATACCTTGTTTCAAGGAGTTTGTAACTGAGGAATTTTAATGTTTCAGTTTGAACTGAAATTATCCATGATTTATCTTTTGCACGGAACACATCACTGTTCAGTTTTCAGTCTGTTGTAACCAGTAGATATTTCCCTGCTGTCCCCYCCCCCYTTTTTYTYTTTWTTTTTCTTTCTGTATTTGTCCAGATGAATGTAGAGTTGTACAATCACTTGTCTTAGCTGAATCACATTGTGATTTTTCCATCTGTTTCCAYAGTTTATCAAGATGATTTTGCATTAGCTTTGTTTTTCTGCTTTTCTTGCAGCTCCTCTTGTCTTGGCATATTGTTCAGATTTAATAGACATGATAYGCAAATAATAATGTTAAATAATAGCATTTACCCTCTTGGTGACTGTACTTGTGCTCCCACACTTTGAAGACAGAACTTAATGGATGMGGTGAAGGGGGGTCAAATGCCACTTTCTTACCCACATGAGTAAGTAGCAATGCATAGTCTTACCCACAGAAGTATTTAGTATGTTCTTCCTGGGCTTTGGGAACTATTATCTCCCTAAACATCATTTGTCCTGGAGATTTCCAGGCTGCCAAGCAGAGCTTTTCATGCAAATATTGCTTTTGACTCTTAGACTGGTACCAGAGCTGAGAACAGAGACTGATTCCTACACCATTACTGCTTCCCTCTCTTGATCATTCTCTTAACATAGTTCCTGAATTCAGTACTCGTATCAGCTGTGAACAGGCCAGTTTGCTAGATATAAGTATATTTTTSTAATAGTTTCCAAGTCTACTCTGGGATTTAGCTTTCCAGTTCTGCATGTATGCTTGTTAGTAATATTTTGATAGAATCTTTAACTGAATGGCTGAAAATTTCATTCATCCAGGGAGCACACTTGCTGGAAAAAAGATACTGACAATGTACAGGTGGGGAAACTGAAACAGGAAAGTTTGAAATGTCTTGCCCAAGAAGAGAGAGTTTTGGCCTAGAATGTGGCCGTTGTGCACTATATTGAGTACAATTGACTCCTTCCTTTAATTACTTACACAATTACATTTGTGCAGGTTTTATACATGTTAATAAAAAYGTCTACATGCAAGTATTTACATGTTTGCATATGTAGGACATTTGTGTATGACACTATATAGAACACTCGGTTAAATACAAATTGACCAGTAGCTCAGAAAAAGGTCTTAGACATTGAAAAATACTACTTTTAACTCCTAAACATGAAACACAGATTCCCCCACCCATAYAATGGTTATTTGGTGTTTATTTGGTTATTTCACCCACTTCTCTGGGTGCTAAAATGAAACAAGTGCAGTTCAAGTTATTTGTTCAGTATTTCAGTTGTCATTAATGTAAGATACTGTTTACTGCTGCACTATAGGAGGATTCTTAATCAGGTAAGTTGCTTCCCAAGCAGATAGGGCTATATAAATTGAGTGTGCTGTAAGTCCTCTGTGACTATACTGTTCTTCAGAGACAACCCTCTTTGTCTGATCAGGGCATTCCCAGTTAACAACCTCCTGAGATGCATGCTGACATCAGGTGATAAAGGTGCTGAAAGGCCAGAAAATCTTACGTGCTGTCATTAGGGTGAATATGAGCTGGGCTTGAGCTGTTGGCTTTCTCTGCCTTTCAGGAGTTCATCCCCTGTAGATAGATGATGCAGTAATACAAATGCCACCTGCACTGAATTACTTCAGCTTAGGAGACATGTTGGAGTGGAATAGAGAGAGACAGAGCTGCACACACAATCTTTGTTGTAAAATGAATATATAGCAGCTATATGAACGGGTTTGATTGTACGGTTTAGCAGTCAGCCACTTCATTGGGCTTAACTGTTAGTGGATGTGAAGGTTTGACACAATACAACCAGAATACAGCAAAATGCTCTTTATGAACATCCGTTGTTTCAGTGCATTGTAATATACACAACTGTGCTTAGTAAATCCCATCTCAGAATGGAAATATTATTATTACTTATTGAAAATAACCTCATGATAAAGGTGCTACAGAATGTAGTGTGCATACACGTGCRTATCGAGCGAAAGCAGTACAGATGAACTAGACACACCTCATCTGGCAGGATTGTAGGTTATAAATCGGTTTATTAGAACTGGAATTTTATGGAAATGAGTGATTGAAAAGACATCACAGCTGCCAGAAATAGTCTTTATTTGCCCAGTACAGTCAGTGTAACCCTGAGCAAGGCATTTGACTTCCTTATGCAGCTGGAAAACAGGGTAAAAGGCAGGAATATAACTGGAAAATGAAATGCTGCAGCAAAGTGGATCTTTCTTGAGGAAATAAAGGATTTACAAATGAAAAGCTTAGTGCTGTATCTAATGGCATCCCATTGCACCTGTGYTCTGCTGCCTCAAAACAATATAATGCAGGGAAAGGCCTGATCCTCACAGGGGGCTGTGCACCTGCAAGCCACAGTACAACAGTGCACACTTGGTATGGAGTTGACTTTCATGATGTGTCTAATCTAATTTCACGGGGCTTGCTCCTACACATGAAGTTAAACCTGCACTTACGACTTTTGCTAAATTGGGGCCTCAGTTCCCTATTGAAATCAGCAGACTGGGAGCATGACGTGCTTCCCAGCACCGGGTGCTTGGATGCGATTTCATTGCAATGGGTGACAAAAACATCTTTCTCATTGATATAATCACACAGCCTGCTGTAGGCCAGAGAGTTGTGGAGGTGGAAAATGATTGGAAATAATCTTCTGCTGCAGAGATCAGAGACTGGCTTCCAGCAGAGCTGGGTGGCAGCACATCCTAGCTAAGCCCATGGCTTTGGCAGTCTGCAGGCACAATTCCTGCAAAAACAAATGCCAAAATTGTTGTGGGACAGGTCTTGTTTTGTGTTGGGAATGACACCCGCCTCCTTCAAGCCTACACTGGTATGGGAGAAGTATTTCACCCTTCTGTCTGCTTCTGTGATACAGGCTTACAATATTTTTTTATGCACGCACACCTCTCAAAACAATATCGTCTCAAGGCAGCAATGATAGAATGAATCCAACAAGGTTCTAGTTTCTTTTCATCTGCTGCCCAGATTGACCTGCTTACGTACTTCTAGATCTACCAGGTACACAGACTGATCTTTAACTACAGTGATGTGGGGTTTTTTTGCAATGTGGGGATAGGGAGAGTGAATCCGCCCTGCAAGTCTGAAGTGCTGTTTACAGGGGTTACATCTAATAGCCTCTTTATTTTCTACGGAAACAACTGCAGGGCAGAGCCCTGCATGACAGATCTCCTTGGCTGTTCTTCCCCAGATCAGTTATGTCAGCCCTGTGAAGGGGGATCTGCATGAGCTAGGGATCATAAGTGGGGAAATTGTCACTTCAGCTCCTTGACTATGGGGACCCGAAGGTCACTGCAGTATGTCATTCTCAAGGCAATTTTCTCTGGAACTGCAATATGGTCATGGCTTCTTTTTACGACCTTGATGTCACAAAGTATTAATAATCTCTTAAAACAAGCCCACTTGCAAAAAAAACCCAATGAGATTTGATAATTTGCTAGGTTTTTTGGTCAGTACTTACAGTCTGCTTAAATATCATAGCTTTTGGTGTGATACAGAGGTATGGATGCGAGTGGGTGGGTTTCTCTGCCATACTTGCCTGTATACAAAAAGGAAATGAATTTTCAGTCTGTTGGGAGGGCAGCTGTTTCCATGACATTTTAAGCTCAGTTTGCAAATATCTTCATCTCTTTTCTTTAGCTATACATACAATTTGCATGCTAGATGGGTGCAACGTGGCTTAATTCATAATTTCAAGTTTTTTTCACAAAAAAAGACTATTAATTTCTTATTTCCTTTCTTCAGTAAATATCTCAGATAGTAATCTGCTATTTCTGTTCTTTTGCCACACACATTCTTAGATGTATTGCAAAGAATATAAAATGAAAGGTACAGGTGAATTAACTGCTGGAACAGACCAGAAGCCTGTTCAAGCGAACAACCCCTCTGAGAAGCTGCCTGTTATCACAGGCTCAAAGGAGAGAGAGGAAAACCTTAAGCATGATATCAAACAATTATAGAATCTGTTCAGAGAAGTTTATTTTTCATCAAGAGTTAAGGGTTGTCTCATACTTTTTTATTCTGATTAGAATTAACACAGCTACCGCTGAAATATAATTATCTTAATTACCTTTAATATATTCTGGCATTGAGTTCCACAGGTTAATTTATCTTAATTGTATTTTTCCACTTGTTAACTTTATATTTGTTGCCACCCTCCTCAGATTCTGTTTCTTCTGAAGAGGGTAAAAGAACACGCAATTTACCTCCTTTCCTTTCTGTCTTTTATATCTTCACAGCTAAGAATTTGGCATTTTCCACCAGCCAAATCCGAGACACGTACAGTGCGTTTGCGTTGTCTGACGCTAGGACTGCAATGCACGCTGGCGTGACTGAGCCCTGACATTTGCAGAGAGGGACACGTAGCACAGTCTTGTCAGGAATATTGGGCATAATTACCGTGTCCCCTGTTTCTAAACACAGTTCTTGTGTGTCTGCATGCCTGTCATTATGCGACGGAGTGAGCATATGCTTTATGGGCGCTGTGAGGACTGTCGGGTTAGTGGCCGTGTGCACCCTGAAGATCAGGGCTAGTTGTCAGTTCTGACAGGACTGAGGAGGACTGAGCGTTTGCAGCATTCATTGAGCTTGTTTGTGAGTATTTAGGACTGAGACAAATATTAGAGTAGGCAGCATAAGCTATTTTAACGTGTACCTTCCTCATTTAGTCTGGTCATCCCAAAGCACTTTACAGATCAGGTCGGTATCATCATTCCTCTTTCACTGTTAGTGAAAACAGTTGTTGAGATGGAGGGAGTTTCCATTTTACACCAACAGTAAAACCAGAAACTAGATTAGAGTCCAATTGTCATGTGTCCCTGTACAGTGCTCTATAGAAAGCTCTATAATGCTGCACTGGCAGCATTCGCGCGGTGAGTCTTCCTTATTGGAACATATAATACAATTTATGTAGTGCAATTAATAAAACTAAATTGGCAGGAAACTGAAGAAGTGTGTGCAAGTTCCTGGATCTGGGTTATATCATGGCATTTGACAGACAAAATCCACAGTATAAAGGATTTTCTGTAATAAATATTCTAAATGAAAACGAACACCTGGCAAAGGATCGGGCTTTCTCAACCTTTCTATATCTGTTTTAGTAGAGTGGGATTTTGGGGAGTCATGACTGCCCTTTCTGCCTGGCAATCACTGCAGCAATATCCAGTTGGTGAGCGAGGTCATTTGGGGCATCTTGCTACTCTGCTGTCACAAGACATATTATTTCTCTCTAAAGAARTCTCCTTTTTATAAAGACATCACACTGATTCTTTAAACCTTTTAATGTCATACTGAAAAATGACAGCTGGGATCAGTGGATGGTTGAATGGGTTGATGGTGGAAACATAAGATGGTGGGAAAACTAAAATTCTAACATATGGTAGATAGTTCCTCTGTACCAGAATAGCATGCTTCTGTTGCATGGACATTTCTGTGGAGAGAGAACAAAATGCAGTTTAATTACCATCCAGCGCTCACCCGGAGACAGGATAGCAGCACATTCCCCTGCATCAATGCTGAAACAAGATGTGCTGTGGGTTTTGAGCTATGTATTTATGCTATGCTCATTACTGTGGTATTTAAGTTAGGTTGGTCAGGGTCTTTGGTTGAAACCTCTCCTTAATTAAAAACATACATATGTTTGCAGGAAGTAAAGGGCAGCTAGTTGTGCTGGGGATGGCCTCCTACCTTTTCTGTACTCCTTCTGCCTTACACAAGAAAATTGCTAATATTCCACACCTCGGTATGGAGCCGGCAGAGCTCATTAACGTGGGCTTACGTCTCACCCAGTAGGCAAAGCCATCTGGGAACAACTAGCTTATCGGCTACTTTAATGACTGGAAATCAGTGGACTGTAGGTGATCCTGCATGGGACTGGGAGCCCTGTAAACTTCTTTATACTTCAATTTTCTCATCTGCAACTTGTTACGAAGATTGTTTCATGTGTGCTTTGGGATCTTCTGGGAAAGCGTTCCCTATGTTAAATTACAGTGTCGGTGCCTTTTTGGGGATAGCCTTGCTTTTCTGGAGAATTAAAGGCTAAGAAGCCGAAGTGGCAGGACTGGATGTTTCAGTGGTCAGTGCCCACAGCCAGGCCAGCTGTCCACACCAGCTCCGTGCATTGCCTGCTGGAGACACTGAAAAAGTCTGGCTTTTCTCTAAGTGTCAAAATTGGAGCTTGTTTCCCTCCCCTTCTCCAATAAACACAGCTTCAGTTGTAGGTACTGAAATATTTTTTCAAGTTCTAGGCACAGATAGGAAGCTTTTTCGTCCTGGCTCCTGTCCCTCATCTTTGATCTTCTAACACTCCAGTTCATGCAAAGGAAAGGGGACTCTCTTGCCTCTCACAGGCGCTGCGCATTCTGTAGCTCTGGTAGAAAACATCTGGTGCTTCTATTTGGTCTGAAATAGTATTTGTGTCAGGGCCCAAACAACAGGGAAAGAGACTGCTTCTTTTCATAAAGTACAGGCTGGCTCCAATTTGTTACAGACCCTGCTCAACAAGGTCAGAGAAAACAATAAATCTTCACACCCCTGACAACAATGGGAAAAGTCTGGTGGCACGTACTTGGAGCAGCAGCGGAAGAGGGGGATAATTTTTTGACATACAATGAAAAACAAGCGAGCGAGTCAGAAGTAGTTTTGATTTGCAGTGCACAGAGACAGAGCTTGGATGGTTTGCAAATGACTGGGCCTGGTACACATGATGCTTTGACAACTGGAAAAATGCGGAGTTGCCCCATTATGAGTGATCTTTGTCTCTCTGTATTTTCCTGAGGATACACTGAGCTACGCGGAGGTATACAGAGAATTACCAGAGGCTCTATAAAATAGGCTACAGATTCACCTGGTGAATAGGGTATAGGACACCATGCTGGGAGCTCTAAGGCCGCCTTTCTTCCCTGACTTGAATGTGTATGAAAAGAAATGCATGAACTGAGTGAAGTACAACATGATAATGCCCAGAATCTGGCCACCTAGGTTCTGCACCCAGCTGTGCTGCTGTGTTAGGGTGGGCCTTGGGAAGATAAACGAATTCCTCACAATTTCAGTTCACAATTTATCACAGTGGGCCTTGGGAAGATAGACGAATTCCTCACAATTTCGATTCCCAAGTCTACAAAATATAGGTGATGTTTGCTCACCTTTGAAGTCAGTAGGCATAAAAGTCCCTTCATTTGTGCAAGCCTGGCTAAGTGCAACTGCCAATTGCCCCTATCTTTAAAAAAGACAGCCTGATCTTTAGTCTCGATTCAGACAAGCAACAAGCTTTGGGGCAAGAACAAAGAAAATGAAAATAAACATGTGGCACTGTGCTGGGATGGGAGGGCTGCTTAGAATGGCTTACCCACTACTTAACCTCTGTTTTTTTGCTGTGTTGTTCCCTGCCCCCTCAGGAATAAGATGTTCTATTCATTAGTACCAAATCTCCCTTCAGTCTCTCCACACTCTTATCCTCCTGTATTACTTTCTTTTGGTCATGCTTAGCTGTAGATGTTCGACACTGAAATGTAGATGCCGACCAATATATTTCTGTTTCAGCTGGATGATCACAGATACGTTATTTTTTCTTTTCATGACTCATTCAATTCATCTGTAAAGAGGAGCTTCATCTTTGGATGAAAGATTGGTGATAATTTACTGACTTTAAAAAAAAAAGAGCTATTCCAAGTTCTCCACTGCCAGTGTGATCTTGTGTAGGTCATTTGGACAAACATGGTATCAGAGGACAGAAATTCAGAGGCCTCCACTTAATGGATGCTGAATTTCTCTGAAAATCCACTTGCCTTTGGGCTCATGGATAGGGAACAGTCTTTGTGATGAAAATTACACTATTTCTTCGATCATGCAGTGTGGTCCATTTTACTGTGTTGTATTTGTGTGGAGTGCTGTCCCACATTCCTCAGAGTCATTGCTACTGCAGCAAGGAGGTTTACTTCAAAAAATGTAGAACAAGAGGAACCAGACTGTGCTAACGATTAAATTATACTGATTGTTGAAGTTTAAGTAACAGTTAATGCACTAATTTCAGTATAGGAAATACACTAAAAAAGCAGTAAGAGCTCCTCTTGATCTTCATAATTAATGAGAGCTGCCATGATCCTTCAACATATTTCCACCCACACTTTCTTTTATGTTAATGAGTGTGTAGGAACGCACAGCAGTCAGCCTAGTAGAAAGCCTTTTTTCAGAGCACTTTCCGTCACACTGTACAAGCCACATGCGCTCCCCTGAAGGGTCCTGGAGCCAGATCTTACCCCTGTTGAACCTGGCCAAGAGTTTTATTTCTTTCAGTGAAACAGAACAAAGTCAGGCCTTCAGACAACAACGTACCTAACACGCAGGTCTGATCTACGTGCACCCAAATAAGCATCATCAGCTGTGCTGAGCATTTCTGGAAGGAAAAGGAGTGGAATTCATATCACTTAACTTCAAACATCTCATTTGGCCTAATTCTTGACTACCCCTGTCATTCATGGATGGAAGCGGGCATTGTTAGAGAGCAATTAATCCATTTTAGATGTCTGCAATATGATGAGGGGAATTGYACCCCAGTGCCTGTTTCTCTGCACTCTAGACAGTTGGAAGTCTAGACAGTTGGCTTGGATATAGATGTCTGAAGATAGATGAGAGGTTTCTTCCACCTAAGGAGATATAACAGAATCTGCTGGGTATTAGAGGCTTTGCAGTGGCTCTCGGTTGGATAATAAATACCTGAAAACATGGCGCCGCTTGGCTGAATTGTTGCAACTGTGCAAGATCTTAATAATTTAAAAGCTGTTTACAAGAGTTACAAGTTCAGACTAAAGTTTCTGAACTTTAGTCTTGGCCTAGAATGGGTAAGGCCTAAAGCAGTCACTGATCCTCAAGATAAGAAGTTCTTTCAGCAGCTCTGTAATCAAAGGAAAAAAMCAGCTTTTCTTTAAATCACTGCTTTAATCTTGTTTCTCCCACCAATGCTGGAATTTGTGCTCTGCCACCAAACGCAGCAGGCTATTTATAGTGTCAGCTTGAATGAATAGTAAGAACTTAAGCTTTTGTTGCGGCTGCATCTYTGAGATGATGGAAATCACATAACTGCAAGTTGACAGCAATGAAGTTGCACAATATTTTCAACTATAGTTGTTTCTGCCACTACTCAGTTCTCACAGCACATTGGCAGGGCAAAGGGATATATTTGGCAGGGATTTCTAGGCATGTGGTAGGGAAAAGGCCGAAAGGATTCAACTCTGAAGCTTTTGTTGACTTCTGGGGCCCTGATGTCACCACTTCATGTGGCCTATATATGTTCTCTGTAGCCTTCAAATGTAGCTGCCTTTGGGGAACAACTGCAGGATCAGGGCTTTAGGAAACGTAACCTATTGGTAYGTGACAAATCAAGTGCCTCATCAGCTCTTTGGGGAGTGGTGCTTCATCTCCTGCTGCCGGCTAATAAAACGGAATGATTCTGGAACGCTTTGGCCATTTCTGATCTGCTGTCCTTATTCAAACAATATAGATAACAGCAAAACACAAAATGTTTGCTCTTTTTGTTTCCMTAGATGCATGCATGAGTATTCCCTTGGTTTTTACATTACTTTGTCTGTGTAATGCTTCAGTTTGTCAGGATAATTTAAAAGAAAACAACTGTGAAGCTTTTTAGCGACCCCAACAGCTAATGCAAATACTTACCSATCAGAATAATGGATCAGTCAAGTGGAGACAGTTCTGACTATCTGTGAGAAGCCACTTTTCAAAACAAAATATGTATCATATCCATAAAATAGGAGGGTAGTACATAGCAAGAGGTTTATCAGGCAAATGCGATAGCCTAGAAATGTCAGAGATTGCATACCAGCTTTCTACACGTAATGATTTAATTGAAAGTCATGGCTCTGCTCACCTGTGTAAAATTAACAAGTCCTCATATATTCGTAGGCTGAAACTTCAGTGTCTCCTGTGCYTCTCYRTRTCTGGGATCATCAGTGCARGGTTGTTTGCCTGCACGCAGCCCCMGTGAATAAATAAATGGTTATTGGGAAATAGTAGTGCCATTCTGCAGAATGACGGGATTTCAACATTTATTTTCATCCTGAAGCTTTGTTTGTGAAAAGCAGGTACAACAAAAGCTGAGTGATAGCTTTGTGGKAGAGCACTGGATGGCAAAGACACAAATTCAAGTCTACGGGTACTTCAGCCACATCACCACAAGAGCTCTGGCCCCCGATGGTCTCTCCTTCTCTCCCTGGAAATTCCCCTGAGGAAGTTTACTCAGAGAAGCAGATTTGTCAAAATGATTCAAGAGCTTGAATGACTTAAGAGCTGTGAAATTTTCCCAGCTTCATCTTATCGAAGCCAGTGGGCTCGATTCTCCTCTCGGTTTTGCATCAGCGTTGCAGAACGCAGGAGCACGAGGGAAACCTGACTCCGTGGTGTGCAGGTCTGCCTCTTCTTCAGGGAGCGTGCAGTGCCTGGCACGACGGCCTCGGATCGCAGGACACCCCGAGTCACTACTGTATAAAAGACAATCGTTATTACAATATATGATTATTTGCACACAGAGTCCTTGGGATGACTAAGTTCCACA
Source organism: Oceanodroma leucorhoa (assembly GCA_030449065.1). Lineage (NCBI taxonomy): Eukaryota > Metazoa > Chordata > Aves > Procellariiformes > Oceanodroma > Oceanodroma leucorhoa. The sequence continues at coordinate 3,511,063 of JASVER010000060.1, read as the reverse complement.
GAAGAAAACAAAAGTGCYTGTAAAATTCAAGACTTCTGCTGCTGAAATGGAGAAGCAACGAGAAGTGTGCCAGCTTGCAATGTAGTGTGTCAGTCCTGGGCCGCCGTCCTGCAACAATTCGAGGCTGAAGACAGGAAACAGCACAGAGCCGCTGTGCGTACYACAGACCATCGGCAGGCAAAATATAACCCCAGACTTGCTGACCTTCTTTGTCGTAATGTAGACATAGGGCTATAAATTAAACATTTCTATGGAAGTTTTTGTAATGAGAACAAATTAGCATATCTAAAATACAGCATAAAGTTGTGCAATTGATCAAAAATGAGAAGGTTTAACTTCTGAGCAATAACAGATTTCAAATCCTACCCTGAAGCACCTGAAAACATTAAAGAGGATTTTTTTTTTTCAAAACTGCTTTAAATTTACACTCCTCCTCCTTAAAAWATGCATGGCTGCATGTAACGCTTCTCGTTAGTCTCTCTGGAACTTGCAAAGGGAGGTCACCATCATCGCTCCATCACCATTTTGATAAGGAAAGAAACTCAGATTTAAGGATATGAACTGGCAAACCAGGGGTGAAGCTGGACGGAGACGAGAAACCTCCTGCTGGAGTCCAGAGCCTGATTTAATGGGCACCTTCTCTTCTAGCTCTTCTCCTGGTGACATATTGTCTCCCTAGGCAACTACAGATTAGAGAGGAGACAAAAAAATCTTGTATCCAGAACCGCAAAGCAATGACTTGGATGTAGTGAAAATACCAGGGAACGACAGTGAACTAACAGTTGAAGCAGAGGCGTCGGAGTCAGGTGCTTCAGGTTCTATTTTTGACTTGGACCAGCCATTTCACTTCTCTTCGCTTGGGCTTCCCCTCTGCAAGATGGAAAATGAGGATGCTTGTGGCTGCCTCATGGAGCTGGATTGTCTTGCTGAGGCCAGGGCTGTCAAATCTCATATTCTGGGTGATGCTCAGTTGACCTCAGCTTCTTTCTTCTCTGCTTTGCTGCTTGCATCTCCGTTGTGCTTTCCTGGGCCCGTGCAGAGTCACGGCACCAAATTTCAGGACTGTTGCCAGGTGGACYCCTCCTCTGTTATTGCATGGCCTGGGGCCTTCCACCGTAGTGTCGGATGTGCGAAATCACTGCCCGCTGGGTGACCTGGGGTGTCTGTAGAGCTCGTAAAGTACATTGGATAGAGTTGTGGCCCTTGAACAAACCGCTTCCACTCCTGTCTGAATTAAAGCTGCACCTCAGGGGATAGGCGCTAGATATGACCCTAGATATGATATGATTATATCTCCATCAAATGTCAGCCCAGGTACAGCTCTGGGAGTTATTAGCAGAGAGGTGGTGAGGGACCAGTGATGATTATCAGCTCAGCCTATCCTTCCTGGCATTGAATGAACGAGTTTCCAAGGCTGCAGGTGCTTTCTCTTTGCTGCATTTCCCTGAAAATCCCTGGTAATTAGGGCTCTYTCCTTTTTTCCAGGACGCACCTCCAAACTCCTCGAATCAATCCAATTTGCTACCACGTAAATTCAGGTGTGCTCAGAGAGCTCCTCCTTTCCAGCGACCAGACCCGCAGCTGCRAGGAAGGGAGGCCGAGCAAAAGGTGAACTTCATGATTATTTCTTTTTTAAGGAGCGAGTGCTAAGGAGCCTCCGCGCTGCCTTTCCACCCTCCCACCCAGCTTCCGGCGGCGCCGGGACCCGGCAACCAGGAGGATTTCGGCGCGGGGCGGCTCCGGGCCGGCCCCTTTGTTCGCGCGGGTCGCAGGGCCCGGCCGTGCCCCCGCAGGCGGCGGCCGGGAGGCGGGAGGGAGGGAGCCGCCGGCCCCAGCATCCTCCGCCGCCGCCAATCCGGGCCGCGCCGCGCTCCCTCCTTCCCGGCTCGGCTCCGCCGCGGCCGCGCTGGGAGTGGCACGGCGGCCGCCTGCCAGGGGCTGCAGCCTGCGGCAGCGCGGAGGCTCCCGCTCCGCTCCCCGGYGGGCTGCGAGAGGGTAAGGGGGGAGCGCGGGGCAACCCGGGGCGGGGGATGAACGAGGCTGGTGCGGGGAGGGAGCGGGGTCTGGGGCGCTGTCAGCGCCGCGATCGGCCGCTCGGTCCCCGTTGCGGGAGGCTTGGCCGCGGGAAGGCATTGTCCTTGGCCGGGGGAGGAAAGGCACCGTCCGTCCTGCGGGCTGCGTTTCGTGCGAGGAGGGGCGGTGGTGCCGCGCTGGTCCCCGCTGGCTGGGCAGGGCAGGACCGGGGCACCCGGCGGCTGGCGGGGTGGGAGGGCGCGGCGGTGGGGTCTGCCCGGTGCGCACCCACCTGCGGACGCAGGCGGGGCTGCGGCACCTCCGCCGCCGGGTTTGGGTCTGGGGGTGGGCACGCCGCGGGTCACAGGCAACGGCTCTGGCGGGGAGCAGCGGCCTGATGCTGGGAAGATGGAGATAAGAGTGGGTGTCAGCATCCATTGCTCAGCGCCGAGCCAGTTTTGGTTTTGGAACGGGAGGAAAATTTTCTTTTGTCTCTGGGAAGCTGGGCTGCTTGCTGGGCTTAGTCTCCTCTCTGGATTTTTTTTTTTTTGTTCTTTGATCCAGATACCGACATTAACTACATACTGCAGGATTTGATTTTTTTTTTTTTTTGTCTGTAGCAAGGAGATGTGCTTCTGAGGAAGGCCCAACTGGGTCGGGCTGCTGGCATTGGCGGACTGCTCAGGTTGTGAATGGCAGGGCAGATCAAGCAGGTCTCTGCCCCTTGCACCTCCTGATACCAACCAGCAAATGGTCTCTTTGGGGAAGCATCCAGGGATGGGGGCAGAGGCGCGCGTTGTTATCTTCAGGGTATCTAGGCAGGCTCAACGGCGTTTGGGAGGTGCTGGGAGACAAAGCACTGTGTCAGCACCAACTGTTATTTGCTGCTCTGTTGAGCATGGGTCTCGTAGGCCTGCATACCTTGTCTCAGAAACTCATCCTGCTGGAATGGATGTCAAGTTTCACCAGCCCATCCATTACTGTTGGCTAGAAGCGTTTCCTTGAGAGTGACTTGCGATTTGAGAAGAATTGGTCTGTGGACAGAGATATATTTGGGGTGCCTGCCCAGGCTTGCTGGCCTTAGCCTCAGCCCTGCTGCCTGCTAGGCAGCATTCCTCTACCCAGTGGTGCTCCAGGAGAGCCCCTCTAACCAGCACCGGTCAGTCCTGCCCCGTCATTGCTGGGGAGGTGATGCTTTAAACATGGTGCAGCTTAAACTTGGGTCTGGGATTTGGCATTTTAAGAAATTACCTGCCTGCTGTTATAGCGTGCCAAGGCTAGGAAGGAGAGAGTCTGCATCAAACAGCTGTGTTCTCACAGAAAGGTGTCACTCTGCCTGCCAGAAATCACTGAGAGTACAGGACTTCAAAGGCTCAGCTCTGAGACAAGCCACGAGTTAAAACGTTAGCACCAGCCATTACAGGCATGTCAGAGAGAAGCTGTGCTGGCACCAGTCTATCATCTCAGGAGCATTCGTGTGGGGCCTGCCTTCAATTAAGGGAAAACCTGTGTGTTTCAGGAGATGCTCTTAGGAGAAGTATGGACTGGATTATCTACCGAGGCCAAGGGTTGGTATGTGCTCCTCTTCTGCTTAGCTTCCTGCCGCCTCTAGCCTTGGAGGCTGCCATAATTTACTCCAGCAAGTAGTGGTTCCCGGTGCGTTTCCTCTTTCTCCCCCCTTGTGCTTTTGCTCTGGCAGAAGAAACGATGAAGAACCCAAAGGGGGATTTTCCAGTGTCAAGGGATGTGGCTATGTAAGGGTACGCATGCGGATTCTTCCCTTGTGTTACTGGGTGGTTAAAATGGATAAGGGCACGGATTCCACCACCTCCTGACTGAGGTTGTTGTTTTTATTTATCAGAATGCCTTCTCTGTCCATGAAACTCAGAAAAATGAGTAAATTTTTTTTTGGGGGGGGGAGTGGTGGTGGTGTCATAATTCTGGTGAGGGCAAAAGGCAATGTATAAAGCAAGTTCCGTCTCTCAGATACATGGTGTCGGTACCACTTTGCAGAGTGTATACGATGCATGGCAGGGTTTATATACTTTTAAAGCTCTGGGAAAGCCCAGGTACAGGTAGCTGGACCTGAATGTGACTTGATGTTAACCTACGTTAGACACCGGTATGTGCTTATTTACAGAGCTATCTATATGTATTTATAGAGAGAGCTATTTTTTTCATAAATGTGTTTTATAAATATCTTATGACCCGTTTCCCCTTCCATCTCCTAAGGGGTCTGAGCACAAGAATGACCAAGGAAGTTGCTGACATGGGGTGAGAAAGCATGTTTTCTGTGGCTCTGTCGCTGAGTTAAAGACAGCCAACAATGTCTGGCTGTTCTTTTATCGCTGTTCTTGTGATATTTACAGTAGAATTTCAGGTCTTGTTTGCCTGGGAGAGCACCTTGGCTGATAGTACTGGTGATGTCAGACCCCAGCAAGACTGGGGCTTTGTTTTACTGGTTGGTTTTCTAAAACAAACAAATTAGGTAAGTTGCTGAATAAAGAAGACAAACTGTCCAAGGTCGCTCTGGAAGCCCAGGTTAGAGAAAGGAGTTGGACCTGGTCTTCCTGAGCCCTACTCCAATCCTACCTTCTGCATGCGGCCGTCCTTCTCGTCCCGCGTGAAAGCTCTTGYCTCTGTGGCTGGTACTGACAGAGAAACACAGAAGTCTGTCAGTGCATCGATGTACAAAGTCTCTTTCTGCAGTACCACCGTGCTCTCCGAGCATTTCCCCCTGCTCTGCTGAGAGGACCCTGTGTGCTGTGTTTGTCTTTTGTACTTCGTTGAACTGCGATGCTAAACAGGACAAAGCAAATTCACTTTCCTCATAGTTGGATTTAATTTTTTGYTCTTATATGATTGTGCAGTAGCTCTTGCTGTAGCTACCAGTGGAAAAATGACTTCATTGCATGTGACTCTGAGTCTGGCACCTTAAACTGATACTTACTGCTATTCCTGAAAAAAAATCCCAAAGAAACCCCATTAAAAAAACGAACAAACAAAAAAACCCCCAAAACCCCRCAATATTTGTGCATCAGACTTTTTAGAAATCATTCCCACGCAGTGGCATAGTTTTTGTTATCTCCTTCTAAATGAGTGAAATCGTGTCTATAAAATAGTCATGGTTGTTTCAGATGCAGCATAAGCAAAGAAAGATGTGTGAAGAAATAAAGCCAAGCATTGTCATATTTCGTTGTCACAGTTTAAATTTTTTTTACTTCAGTATGATGGAATAAAATATGATGCTGACTGGAATTGGCACTGAAATTAGGTGACACTTTCAGTGATTTATTTTTATTATGCTAGTGTTTGCCCACCTGAATAGTTGTAGAGAAATGTGGCCCAGAGTAGCGAAGTGCCCTGCTGTGAATTCTGAGCCAGCCATGAAGTCCCCATCTCCCCATCCCCATCTGTGCTGAAGCACAAAGGGAATCTGAAGTTTGTTTGGTTTATTTTGAGAGTTAATGTTCTGAACTCTGATGTTGACTCCCTTGATAACTCCATTTGTGCCTGAGAAAGCCAAATGATTATTTTTGAAAAGTATTTATACTCTGAGTTTATAAAGTAAACACTTTAGAAAGACTTCCCAAATCCTTTGATGGTTTGGATATTCAGAGAGATAGTGGTGCCTAATACAGTCAGGGAGCTATTCATCTCTGCCACTGTTTTTTGAGTAATCTTGGGAAAAATCTCTTCCTTCTCTGTATCTGTTTYTCCCAGGTACAAAATGGGTGTTGCAGTTCTGACCTCCTCTGAGGTCTGTGAATGAAATGCTCTGTGGGTGTTGGGTATGTGGATCTTGGAACTTTTTAATCACCTTTTGGTGCTTTTTAATCCCTCTCCTGTGCTCCCCGACACGGTTGCTTTAAAAAGATAATGTAAATAAAATTGTATTGCTTGTGCCAGAGCTCTTGGTCAGAATTAATCCTATTTTATTTTAGTGGATAACTTGCATAGCGTAATAAAGACTACATGGATATTGGTTACACTGGAAGGGCTTCACAAAAATTCGGGGTGGCAGAAACTTCAAGAGATCATCTGATCCATCTGTCCGTTCCAGGTTAGGTCCATCTTCATCTCTGTCATTCAAGACAGAGGTTTGAAGATCTGTTTTTTTGTTGTGTGTTTTTTTTTTTTTTTTTCTTTTAAAGAATAGTGTGGGCAATGAGGGAGTTTCTACAGCTTCTCTGGACAGTCTAGCTCAGTTGAAACTAATGTTGTAGTTAGAACTGCATAATGTCTGTCTTCCCCTTTGTTTTGTTTGTTGTCATTATCGCTTTGTGTATCTGCCTGTTATTGTACAAAGGACAAGTAGAAAGGTGTTTCATTGACAAAACCAGCACAATTTCTTTTGCAGCACAAACTTCTTTTGCAGCACATCCTCTGGAGGGATAGAGGAAGGTTTCCAAACCCAGGCACCAACTTCTGGCATAGCCACTAACAAAGGCTTTCTCTGGCTGGTCTGCTCTTTTTCCTCCTTTGACATATTCCTCCCCCCTTTATCTGTTGCATCATGCTCTGAAAACTTCTRTGTCCGCCAATTAGCGCTGGAAACTTTTCAGTAAGTCGCCCGACAGGCACGAAAAGCAGCTGCTTGTTGAAACAAATAGCACTTTCCCATCCCTTGCAAATACTCCCATCCATGACCTGCAAGCGCATCCCCTGGATGCAGAGGCTGTCCTGGCTGGGGAGCAAACCTCCCTAGAAAAAGAGGCCTCTCCTGGAAGATATGGAGAGGCACTTATGTCATGAGATGTGTTTTAATGGGCTTTTTAGCCTCATATTTGGCTGTCATATACTGTGTGCTATACTACCTCAGTGGATCCTGTCAGCCCTCCACATGAAGCCTATCCTGGTGATTAAAGTCTGCTCTTTAGCTATATTTAGCGTATAGCTATTTGTTTTATAACTGAGATCCTTACTATGCAAACTGGAGTAGGTCACTCTGCAACCTTGAATAAGTGCTTTTTTTTTTCCTCTGGACTTCTGTTTCCCAGCTGGTAAGTTTGGGACGTTCGAGCTGATGACCAATCCACCAGCCGTTCCTAATGGCCATTTAATTATGGACAATATGGCACAAAAAGGCGGGCTTGTGTGGAATGTGCTGCTGAGGCAGAGGAAGCTGATGGTTTGTCTTACACTGTTCGTCTTTTACATGTCTGTTTATGTAGGCTTTTACTGCGATCGATGAAGTAGCTTTTTGAACTTGCTAAATATCTTCCACTGGAAATATTTGTTTATATGTGTATGTATATTTATATATATTTCTAGTAAATTATACTGGCAATAGGAATGCCTCCTGCAAGCTTAATCTTGATGTCTCTGAAGCATCTGCAAGCACTTTTTCCCGTTTTTATTGCTGAATCCCCCCAAAGCACATTGGCTAGACAGTAGGAAGGTGTGGGAGCACTTCCAGCATGCTGACATGGAAATATCGAAGTCAAATGGTGCTTTTGGGTGATCATATGTTTCAGGTTTATGGAGTGCTATGATATACTCTGCCTTAGGGTGCCAGTAACATTGATTGCTATTAGAAGAAATGACAACTTGGTTTTTTGCTCTTCTTTTTCGGTTGAAACAGGGCCAGTCTGCGTTAAGAGACATCGTGCCAGCGCTCTGCATTGTAATGCACTCAGGCTGCTGCCTGTAACCGCTCTGTACTTGCTTGGCTAGATGAGATTGTATCTCGATCTCTGTACAAAATCATGATTGTGGTCTTGCCTGCATTAGAGGAGAGATTAATGACACTTGCGGTATAGAAACAACCCGTTTCTGTAAGAAGTGAAGGAGCAGCTATAGGGACACATGGTGGCTCTGTAAAGCTCCGGCTGGAGAGTATGGTGGGTTGATCCATCTGTCCTGCCTACCTGCGTGCAGGCTGGATTCACCCCGTCAGCATCGCTCTTATCTACAGAGATATGAAACGTTAAATCCCATTTTTAGCACTGCTCCATCTAGCCAAACCTGTTCCTTTTGGCTGCTGGCATCTATACATCAAGCACTGCTGTATGTGTGCTTCCCAATGGCATGATAGCGTATAGATAGAAATGCTGATTAAAACCAGGCTGTGGAGCAGTACAGCTCTTGCAAGGTCTCTGTTGCTGCTGGAGGAGGGTGGGATTGACAGCCCTTCCCAGATGTGGGGGCCCGTGCTGTGACAGCCTCTCTTGTTCTCGCCAGCCCAATGAGTCCCGCTGGAGCACGGGCAGCACGCTGAGCGTGTTCGGTCTCCACACCTGCTCTGCAATCTGGCTGTGTAGGATGGTGTTTTCCTATTACACCCACTGGAAACTGTAATCTCTAACCCCCTCTGGTAGCCATCCTATGGTGCTGTTGTGGCTTAGCGTGTGGCTTAGTGCCTAGAGGCTTTGAGCTAGGATCTCTCTCTTCGTGTGGTGCAATCCAAAGTAAATGACAGCCTCTGCGAGGCAGATTGTGAGGTGTGGGTGAAAAGAGCTGCGAGGCAGGAGGGGATAACATGACAGTGTTGACAGATAAGATCCAATTTGCCAAAATTATTATGGTTTTGGTCATTGATAGGGATGTAATTTGAATAAGAGACATGTTCCTTCTTGTACTGTAAGGTGTTTGAGCTATCTAAACTCCTGGTTTTTCTAAGCACCTTTGTACTGGGGTCGCAGGTGRTAAAGTAGGAAACTCCATGATTGACGCATACTGGCCGAAAGCAAACTTTCTAGGTTACCGGCCTCCCTATCTCCACCACTGGTTATGGTGGGAGCTGTGTAGGTATGTCGGTGTCAGCTGAGGTCTGGGGAAATTGCAGTATTTGTAGAGAGGCTCAGGAGAAAGCAGCAATTAGTGCACGTAGCCCAGAGGTCAGCTTCTTAAGTGGGAGGCTGAGTGCAGGCTGGTGAATCGTCAGGGAGGAGGAGGAGCGTGCTGCAGGGAACAACTGCATCCAGCATTGCTCTGCTGCTGCCAGCGCAGTGATGGGAAGCGGGGTGCTTAAGTCTGGGTAGAGGGGATGGGGCTTACACAGCGCCCTGGTGCTCCGGAGGGAGCGTCGGTTTGCTCCTCCCTAGCATCTCTGGTTTGGTGATCTCAGACCTTTCAATAGGTACCAGTGGTGYAACCCTCCTGGTCTACCACCCTTCTACTCACAAGCTCGGTACCATTATCATCCCTCTTTATGTGGCAAGGAGATTACTGACCACTGTGGAAGAAGAAAGSAGGAGTCCTGGCTGTCAATGCTGCATTTCGACTGCGAGATGATGTATTTCCTTTTCAGCTTACCTCCTGTTGTGTCTTGGCTTACTCCTAACAGTCAGACTGTGAAGGTGGGTTAGTTATTCTTTCAGCTTCTGGGAACAGTTGCTTGCTTTGAAGGAATGAGATGATGTTAGCTCATAGTATTTGGCGTAGAGTTTGTCCAAGGCCTGGCGAGATGTCACCTGGGATGCAGCATGCATTCTGGCTTGCCCGTGTCTAAAACAGGCTGAATTCGAATGATGGAGGTTTAGAGAAGGTCTCCTAAGATGAACCAGGAAATGGTGAGTCTCRCATCTCAGGACCTCTCAAAGAGGAGCATTGCTTGTTCAAAATGACATAGTGAAGGCGGAGAAAGGGCAAAGCTGTCTTATGCGGGTTGGACACAATGGGAGAGTGTCAGAGTTGTGCAAAGGGCGGAGTAGGTACGTGGGCAGAAGGTTGGCTTGGATAAATCTGGACTGGCAACTGGTGGGGGGGTTCCCAGCCAGCAGAGGCTGAAACTGCTGAACTGCAGGAATGAAAAATCTTGTAAGGTGGCTTTATAACTAAACAAAAGGAGTTGCATCAGGTGCAAGGATGGCTCTTCCTATTGCATCCCTGCCTGAAGTTTCAGCAGCCTGTGGAGAGGCAGGGTCAATTTTCCCTTAATGTGACAGTTTGTACTGGGGTTCTTCTGAGGGGGTTTCTGTACTAGACATTACACCTACAGTTCCAATCGTCCAGGGCAAGGCTTTGCTYTTGTTCCTGCTATAATGACCAGGTCTCCACTGCATACCAAATTGCATTAAATGTGCGATTGCATTAACGCGGTGTCTTTTCCTAGTGCAGCTGAGGGTGTGTGGAGATACTGGGCAGCATTAGTGGAGCACAGCGGGGGCTTCAGTGGCAAGCCCAATGTTTCCCAAGGTATTTTGTATTACACCAGAAACATGTTGCACTCCACTCCTGTTTTCTTTGCTTTTAACCAAATCATCTGCAAGTTTAAACTGGTACAACTGCACTACCATCAGACAGGCTGTCATAACACTGCACTGAAAATGAAAACAAAATTCCTAGTTTCAAAAAAACTTAAAYGTGCAAAGAGAAAGAGCAGAAACTTGCAAGACCAATTGTTTCCTATTTTCAGCACTTTGTTGCTCCAGCTTTTCAGTTACAGTCTACAAACCAAGGCTGGCCTGCAAAGAAGTCTTCGTTGCAGGTGCAGGTTGTAAAAAGGGGGGAAAAAATCAGGGTGGGAGGGACCTGTGGTCCTGTCCAGGGCAGAGGTTAGATTACAGAAGCGCACAAATCAAAATCTATTTGTTAACCTGAGCTCCAGTGAATAACAGATTAAGTGCCAGGGTGAACTTTAATGCTACACTAAATCAAGCAGTCAAAAGCCAGGAAATTCCAAAAGCTCGGATCCTTCTGCAGCTCTGCACAGAGTGCATAGCGTGGCTGAGTTATTGTATGGCTCATATTTAATTGAAGAAATTGTTTCTCCAATAGTAAAATACCAAGCCATTATCATGGAATATGTTCATTGTGTATCATTGTCTTTCCTGCACTCTGCCTGCTCGCCTCATGTTTCTTTTCCAGATGCTGCTTATGACAAATAACACTTTCTGTGAATAGGAAACTTGGATTTTGTCAAAGCCCCTTGAATTGTAGAGAAACCTTTCATGGAATTGAGTAGCCATTGGATCAAGTCTGAATTGACCTGGAGGACAGCAGTTCTGAAATCTCTGTATATATTCTGTTCCCTTCCCATGTGAGCCATGCAATTTTGGGGTCGTGGGCCTRTATATTTCTGTAGGGACACTGTCCCCTGCCCCCAGGGCTTAACTCTAGGGAGCAGAAACTCATGTAGATCCAAGACCATCCCCAGGATTTTTCCCACAAATTAGAGATAGTTTTGCTCTGCAATTAGTGCAGAATTGTTGCTATCTACTGTGTCAGTCTTCAGGAGGCGTTTTGCCAGCATGGGGAGCGTGAGCTCATCAGCAAGCCCATAATTACTCCCCAGTTTGTATATGATGACTTCCTTGAATGTTCTTTGGKTTTTTTTTCCCCCCACACTTTGCCTCAGGTTTTGCATTGTGGTTTTTAGTTAGAGTGCAATAGGCTGTTTTTGCACATTCTTCCTCTAATAACCATTGTTTTATAACTAAATCACAGGGTGATTAGTCTATCATAGTGGTTAGAACTAGCTTAAAAAATATCAAARTTTTTAAAGAAAAGGCCTCTAGGCTTTCCCTTTGCATTCTGTGCTAATTATTACAAAACTTGAGTGAGAAGGAAGGCTAAACACAGGCTTTTTTAGAGGTTAACGACCTTTCAGACGCATAAGGGAGACTTGGTAGTAACAACGGAGCTTTATGGCTGAAGAACCTATGTGAATTCTTCACCTGCAAGGGAGAAAAAAACCCTGATGGCTGGAAGAGGATATCGGGATCCCCTGGTTTTCCCTGTGTGTAACTGAAGGCAATACACGCCTGCCTTTCATTCCTGTAGTACTCTACCTCCATTCCCTCTATGGGAGAAGGAGAGGTTTTCTTGGGAGAGGAGGCTGACCTTAATTAAGAATGAGTGTCTCTTATTTCCTCTATACTTCAATTAAGTGAAAGGATTTCATCCTACTCTGCCATGTGCTTCAGAGATGGGTTTCTGATTGCTTGTTGGAAGGCGTAACTAATCGGAGAAGTGAGAAGGCAATGGTATGATTACCTTGGATCGGATGGAACATCTTAAGGAATTAAAAGATAAAATCACCCTTTCTTCTCAGCATAATCTCTGTCTCTATTAGCAAAGCTGCAGTTTGGCTTTATCAGATCCTGTCTCTATGTCAATTGGATTCATTTCCTGACCCTTCCGCAGGGTCAGGAACTGAACGGTTTGAGTCTGGTCTTCGGATTTTGATTTCAAGGCAAAATTCTGTTCTTAAAATCTCTTGCCTGTCTTTGCAGCATGGTCAGTGCTGTGGGGTCGTGAGCCTGCAGCACCAAATCTTTGCCTGTCCTTGCCTCTGGCATATGGTCAGTTGGGCAGTGATGTATCCTAGAGTAACGACGCTAGGAGATGGAGCTTTATTGCCTGAAAATCTCATTTTCCTGGGGATGGGGAAGGTGCAAAAAAGCTTGGCAATATGAAGTGGATGCAACCGAATGCTGAGAAACAAGAAATGAAGTAACTTTACATAACAACAACAACAAAAAAATCAATATCTTTAGGCCAGTAAAGGTTTTGTATAAGGCCTAATAAAGGAATACCAGAGTTGGCACTGAAAGCTTTTTGCCTTTATTCTGTATGCTTATTGCTGAAGTGACTGAAGAGCTCCTCCAGCAATCAGTGGACCGAATTCTTCTCTAGCAGTTTGTTGTCAGGGAGATGTTGGCCTTCAGGTATTGTTTTCAACATCTACAGTGCCTGATGCGGAAGGTTTCTGCAAGCTGCAATGCTGTTTTCAGTGGGAGATTCTGCATGGGGAGCGCGACACGTATGAGAATGAATTGCTGGAACAGGCAGTTGTGGGTCTTGTGGGGAGCAGGGGTTGTTCTTGGGCTGTGCTAAGGTAGGTTCACTCTTGTCCAGAGTCCCAGAGGTTCTTGAGTGACGGAGACTGGGGGACCAAACCCAGAAACCTCTTTGAGGCTCTGTACTCTTTCTGAAATACAAAGCCAGAACATGGGTAGAAAATTAAGTTCCTGTTTTTATGTTTAACTCTCCTGAACATGCATGCAAAGGATGTGTCGAAACCAAAGTGCTGTTAGACCTTCCCCAGCCACACATTGTGTGGCAGCACGTGGGATTGTTTCTCTTTCCTGTAGAGGATGGGGACTTACCTTGCAGGCGTAAAATGCACTTTCCATTACTCCATATGGAGTCGCTGTTATTACATTGTCAGAGCAGCTGCAGACAGAATTCCTGGTCTTTCCAAGCTGCGTCTTTATTACTAATGCAAGAGTCTTTGTGCAGATTCAGCCACACCACCACATCTTACGATAGCCCTGAAAATGGCTGAAACTCTGCTTGCAGACATGCTGCCATAGGGCTGCATCCCAAGCCCTCGTGTTCCTCATCCTGAGTATGAATGTGAGGAGAGGTGGCATAGTTTTTTAAATAATGGCACAAACAATTGCTTCTCAAAATATTATCTTAGATGGGAGCAGGTAAAATCAGAAAGACTTTATTGTGCAAACCTTTCCCTATCCAAATCAGTCACTGATTATTTGCATGAGTCAAGGTTGTTTAAAAAAAAAAAAAGTGTTTTACTGCTTCTCTGCATTGTCTTTGTTTATCATTAACCTTCTATACAACATGATAACCTGGATTTCCTTCAGTGTGATAACTAGATACTGTTCTTTACCTTTTTTTTTTATGGGCTCTTGTCCTGAAAAGGTGTGCACATGACTGGCTGCAAACTTCAGATTTAATTTCTTACATGTGAATTTCCAAATTTAGAAAATTAGAAACCTAAAATTTGGTACTCGCTTTTTTGGCTGTATATTTAATTTTGAGAAATAAGGAGTTATTTCCCCACAAAATATTGTATATACCCAACTCTTACAGCCATGTTCAGATACAGCTGGTCTAAATTCCACTTGGGTCTGCATTCGGAACGAAATCCCTGTGCCTTGCCTAGGGTTTCGAGTTGGGTAAACACTTCTTACATCTAGATCCATCCAGAAGGAAGCACCAGGCACAGGATGGGATTCAGGCCAACTCAATCTGGTGTCTGGAAACCTGTTCCTGTGTCTTGCAGTTGTTTCACTCAGTACGTCGAGGTGAACAGATCCTTAGATTGGCATGTACCCAAGAGGGCTTTCTTCTGGGGAGTCTGCTTTGTAGCTTATGTCCATCTTGAATGGGGTGGTATTCCACACGTAAAGCAAGTACTCGTGTGCCTTGTTGAGGGTAGGAGGGATGGATGAAGCAGAGAAACTTGCAGATAAGCTATATTGCCAAGACTGACAAAGGCTTTTGCTTCCAACCCTTGTTTTGTGTTATTCCTCTACCACATTTGAGAAATAATTGAAGTCTAAGCACCTCCAATGGTTTCTGTGTTTTTAATGTGTGCTGTTCTGATGCCTGGCTAGTGTTGTGGATACTTGCATATCCAGATATATTGCTTTTGGTGAAAGGTATTTTTTGGATGTACATCTGTACTTAGTTGAGAACTGTTCCCCTTTTTGAATCTGAGCCTAGGTGACTAAGATCCAGCTGTTCCCTTTTCTGATGGAAAAATGGAGAACAGAATATTTTGGTCATTTGAAGCAGGCTTTCATATTGTGCATTCCTGGGATGCTTTCCTTGGTTGTGGGAACAGACAGAGCCATTCATCCCAGTATGAAAAGATTGCAGGAAGAATCTAGCGGAGATCTAGAAAATCCTTGTAAGCTGTGTCATCTTGGAAAGGAAAAAGGAAAAACAAAATAAGCAGAGCTGGTGGCCCAGGAGTATCCACAGGGGCAGATGGGATTTTTTTACAGTGTCTGGAGAAAATCACATTTCCATGAAGTTATACGGGAGGGCAAAGCTTACACCTTGTGCAGGTAATATAGGGAGCAGGAAAGAGAAAATGGCTCATGTTTCTTATGCCACATGTGGCATCGTATTTGTCTGTGTTCAGCATCTACTGCTGGAAACAGATTTTTCAGAAGGGCTCTGTTAATAGAGCCTGTTGGGATGCCGAGGGTATGACACAGGAGCTCAGGGCAAGTTGTTATCTCTAATGGAGCAGGGCAGTGCCCTGTGGAGATACTGGCCTATGTCCCAGGCTGAGGATATTTCTGCAGCACAAAAGCTGCATCACTCGTTTGGGAGCTAACGTGGGACTTGGATGGCTCAGGGCAGTGTTGCTCTGAGTGGTGAAGATGACCTAATGGTGTAACTCGGAAGAGCTCCGTGCTTGGTGTTCAGAGCTTCCTAAAAATCTGCTCATATATTTTTATGTTGAAGTGGGAAAGAAACTAGTGACAGAGAAGGAGTATCTGTCCCTCGCAGCAGGCATAGACTTCTTTAAAAACATCACAGACRTTTATTTTTGTCTATATATTTCTAACGAGCTGCATTTATAGTAATACTTACTCGAGTTCATCCTCATTTCCCTGTGTGATAATGAGTGTGCAGGTGTACGCCACGGCAGTCGTCCCTGTTCCCTGGCTTCGGCCAGTCTGCAGCTCCTGGAGATGAGGACGACACCTGAGATACGTGGGTTAGCCCCCGTCAGACCGCCCCGTGACCCGACACGCAGCCGGCGTAGCTGGGCGCGGGGTGTCTGGCTGTGATGCCGGGTGGCACCTCGCAAGTTTCTGAATCTGGTGCGTGGCATGGAGACCCCAGTGAGCATGGCTATGAACTAGTCGTGGTGATTGTACTTCAGGATAAAAGAAGCTATCTGTTCGGAGGGTGGCTTAATTAGCAGCCTGTGGAGTTCATTTGTTTTTCAGCATTAGTATGTCGAAAGCAAATGTGTTTGCATAAAGGTTTCTGGCAGAAATCTTTATGCAGTGGGAACGGCACTTCCTCGTATTTCTCTCCCCCTGGGTAAAAATAAAATCCAGTCATCCTGAGAAGGAGCAGAATATCACAATATCCTGTGACTTGTGTGGCCAGCTGATCTTCAGGGATAATGAGTAGCGGAGGGAGAATGAACTGAAGTTCCCTGTCTCCTCATAGATGAGCAGCAAAATAGAGGAACAGACTAAATTCACCGTCTCCCTAAAGTTTATGTGGTTCTGGCTGCAAAGTTAGGGATCCAGAGACTCCCTCTAACAGAGGCCTGAAAAACTGTAAACTAATTTTATTCTTCTGGTACCCTTTCCTGCTTAAATTCTTCTCTACTACTGTTTTGTCCTTCCCCCATCCACATTCCTGGTTGTGGATTCAACCAGCCATCATTTTTTATCGGGAAGAACCAGCATCCCCAGCTTGCTTAATCACAAGTGTGTAACCAAAAGTTAGGACCGGGAGATGAGATGTGTAAATCTAGGAGTAAGGGCATATTGTGAAGAGAGCAAACCTTCAGGTTGAAGGTGATGGAGATGGGGCGAGCTCTCTTGGTAGAGCACATCACCTGCCAGCAGAAGTGCTAGAAATCAAGTTGCTCTGTAAAATCAAAGCTAGCCCTGGGCAAAATGTGTCATATGAGATGGAGTGGGTGGGAAGGAGATGTCTGGCTTGACAGATAGGAGGAACCTCATCAGTGTTTCTCGCCTCCAGATTCTGTTACTTGTCTCCCTATTTTATGCTAAATARAGCTGGAAACTGCAGCCTCCTGTCCAGCTCTGTGACAGCATCTGGTCCTCGCTGGCTCTGTTGCAGGAAGGCTGTTTTCTCTCTTCCTTAACAAGAACTGCTTGCTCTTGTCCATTGTTCCTGCTGCTGCTGMTGTGATCTGAGCATCCTGCTTTTCCTAAACAGCCCTGACTTCTGTGTAAGCTAAATACTTCCCAGTTGATGCTGTCTGCAGGGCTCTGAAGCCACYCAGGTATTGAACACCCTTTGTGGGGGACGTGGGGAAGAGACGGGGCTTGATCCCTTGGGTTTTCACTCAGGCTCCCTCCCCAGGCTGTCTCTGCTGATCCCTCCTTCCTTTGTCTCTGTAAGCCGGTGTGGGACGACTGACTCTTACTGCTGAAACGCTCTTTGGTGTCTCAGATATTTGTGAGCCCTCAGCAATACAGTTTTGGAATTCTCCTTGYGGTTTTTCCTCCTCTGTGTCTGCTCGCAGCTTTCCCTGGAGCCCTGCCAGCCCTCCCCTCGCTCTGACCCAGCCTGTGTTGAAATCCTTACTCATGCCTTAATCTCTTCCTGTCCCCGCTATTGCAATTCCCCCCTCGCAGCATCTGTAAATCTTTGCCACGGTAATTCTCCAGAGTGCTGCTTGCAGCAGGCTACCTCCTTCCTTGGCCCAGGAAGCAGGTCTGGGTGTCCCCCGGCTTCTGGCTGGTCCTTGGTTTGCTTTCCTTGCAATTCCCTTTCCCGTTATGTCGGAATTTCCCCGGCTCACTCTGCTGCCACCTTCTTCCCTCCACRTCCCAGCCTGCTCAGTCAGCCAGCCTTAGCTTCCTTTTGGCTGATAGTCTCAATTTTTGATTGTTTTTCTTGATCCATTAGGAATGGTTTTGCATTTTTTTAAGCAACTTAGTCATTTCCTTTATTTTTCTTTTCTTGTCATAAACTTTTTGCTTGAGGAGTTGTGTGCTTGTCAATGCAACATCCTTGCAAGGAATTTGGAGGTTTTATTCCATTTGCCAACTGAGAAGGGAATGGCAGAGGTAAGGGTTATGTGACTTCACTAGTGAGTAGTTAGTAGAGTCATGCTTAGGTTTCAGATTTTTTTTTTTTTTCAGTCTTACTGCAAATCCATGGGGTCAGATGCCCTTTTTCTGTAACAAGGTTTTGGATTTGTTCTTAAGGAAAGGAGCTGAAAACCCTATCTCGGGCACTGGCCTCTTCCTTCCTCCTCCTGTCAATTTGGAGGATTGTGAAAATGGGGCCATGCACCAAAGGTCTAGTGCTGAGGGTTGTTAGTGTGCCTTTGGTAAGGTCTCTGAAGGCAGAACTGGGTCTTATCTGATGCATGAACTGAGACTTTACAGCTTAAAACCAGTCAACAATTTGTCACTCAAATCCTAAACTGAATTTAAATTCTTGTTTGGTGGTTTTAGGAGGTTTCAGCTTTGGTCCAGGACTCCAGGGTTAAAGTGAGACTGGAAGATTGAGAGAATGTAACATTAAGATGGGAGATGAAGGAAACGATCGCCCTTGTTTTACAGGAGAAGAAATGAAAGATCCTGACTCTCCTAGGGATGTGTGGAGGGAGCTGGGCACTGCTTTCTGGGAGCCTGTGCGGTGCTCTCCCACCCATTCTCTATCTGATTTCTTTGTGCTCTTCTCTCCCAGGTCTGTGACGATGGAAGGAGGGGTCCATCATCGAGAAGCCTGAATGGTGATACCAGGACAGCTCTCTGAGGCACTGGCAATACGAGCCTGAGATAAAGGAGACAGCAAACATGCTGAAGCCAAGTGGACTTAAAATCCCCGGCAGGGCTGGGAAACACTCCAGCCCGGTGGGACGGGCATCAGGGACCACTGCTGCTGCYGTCACCACTGGTTCAAAAGAAGGTAAGGACTTGATTCAGCAGGGGCATGAACTGACCCAGGTGATCGATCACCTGGCTTAAAGGCAAATGTCTAGTGGTGCCAGTGTTCAGTAGGACGTGAAATTCCCCATCTGTACGTAGATTGATCGTGAGCGTGGATCAAAACAAGTGTAATGGGGTGAGTAAATGGCCTCCCTCTCCCAAGTAATGCACAAAACAGGCAGGTTGTGGAGTGGGTGGGAGGCAGACRGATCCTCTGGTGTTTAGGGCTGACAGAGAGAGGTGCTGCCTCCTGTCTTGCTTGTTTGTGTATGTGTACCTGTACAGACACTAACATCTGAAGAGCTGGTAATAATTAGGCAGATGGGAACTTCACCCATGACCTTCTTAAACGCTGTTCTATAGCCATTGCTTCTGGTCTGTGATAAYGCAAGAGTAAGAACCAGGCATGTAAGGTGATTTGTCCTGTGCTGATTACCTCAAATTAGTGCCTTTGTTTGAACAGAATCATTTGAAGCACTGGGATTTGAATAACAATTTACCTAGACACCCATACACAGGCTTTACTGTCCGTTGATCTATATCCAGYGTATACATAAGCTATACAGACTGCCATTATGCAATATAATTAACACTTCAAAAGAGTTTGTGATGCCTTTTGCTTAGGACTCATTTTTCTGGCATCTTTGACTGCTGGGTTGTTTTTTTATTAGATATATTTTAGCAAATGCTTAAGGTGCAAGTTTTGTATGTAATGTTTTTCATTTCACTTGGTTAAAAAGGGCTTTCCTCTTGGGTCTGGGGAAAAGCATCAGGATTATGTATCCTGTCCATCACTTGTACATTCAAAATATTACACTTTCCTTTTGAGAATGTTGCTGRCTTCTTCTTGAGATCTGTCAGCCTCTTGTCCTGTAATAATTTAGGCCACTGCCCACATGCCTGGTTACTTTGCTATATGTTTCAGTCCCAAAAATACATAGCATTTGGCAGAAGCAGAAAAGCCTTGTACCTGTCAGACAACATTTTTAGTATAGGGGATAATATTGGACAAAATTTGCTTTAGTGTGCTATGACAAATTAGTCTGTGATACTGCAAAACTGAGGGTCACCAGGCTGCTGTCTTTTGTGAGAGTAATGCAGAAGTGTTAGTTAATTAAACAAAACAAACAAAACTCCATCTCTGAAGTTTCTGTTGTGCTGGGGCACGTGTCCTTGTCCCTTGAACATCCTCCTGTAAGAGGGTGGTTCGGACACGACCTCTGCACAGGACTTCCATGCAAAGCTGCTGGGTGACCCTGGCTCTGCTCTGTTATTRTGTGTTAGGGCTCTGCTTTTCTCAYRGATTTCTTCAGCTGAGCTTTCTCTTCTTTAGTCACTGATAGCGTATATGTCATCACTCCCACCCTGTAAATTCTTTCCTTGAACAGTATTGTAAAAGCTGTTTTAACTTGCTTTTTTGCACATGTGCAAGGTCTTGTTTGAGGGACCAGTCACTGCATGAGAYCATGGGCTGAATTCCAGATCTTTCAGTGTAATACAGCATTGTAGGGAGTGGAGTGGCACTGCTCTTCCTCGGCTGAGGACTTGGCCCTAGACGTAGAGAAGAACTTTTGGATCAAACCCTTCTGTGTTTGAGTGTTTTTTAATATTAGAGTAGTTAATTCACTATCCAAATCAAAGATAATAAAAGCCTCCTTATATCTGTTTGCTAAAGGGAAATGCAAATTGATGAAGGGAATTCTTAGGATAAGGTTTATAGGTTTGGTTTTATAGATTCAAAAAATCTGGGTGATAATTTTGAAGCTATCCCCCAGTTATCTGTATTTCCCCCTTGTTCCTCCCAGCCCCTAGCTGTGACTGAGAAATGAACTTGAAGGACTCCAGTGATGTGACTGTTCGGCGTCTCAGCAAACACAGTCGGCGCATGTATTGCAGTATGAAAGAGTCAGTCAGCACGGATGGTCAGCACCGGGGTCCGATGCTGCCTTTCAGCTGAATGCAGCGCTTGTTTGCTGGAGCTTCTTTGTGCCTTGTTCAGCTATAGCCATCTGTCACTGTGATCGATGTGCAGCAAAGCTGGCCGAGCACGGGCAGAATCTGCACCAAACTCAGTTTGACCTTTGCCTGAGAAGTTCTAAAATGAGTTTTATTCCTGGAAAGATGTGTGTACGGAGAAGGGGAGAAGTCTCGGGGTGGTGGGTTGTGCTGTGAGCTGCGCTGCTGCTCCTCTGCCTCTCGGGATGGCGCAGGAGGCTTTGCAGGAGTYGCGGAGCTGCCGGAGCAGTCACAGCACTGAGCTGTTCCTACCTGGAAGGTGAGAACAGAGCACAGCGGGGCTGCTTACCCAGCGTGTGCTCGGTGGATGGCTGCCATAGGCCTTGTAGCATCATCTTTGACGTCATCCCTAGCATCATCTTCTTGCTCTGTCCCCTGCACAAGAGCTACTGCTGCGTCTATGCGTGGCCTGTACCTGCTCTTCCTCCTGCAAATCTCTCCAAACGCCTGGCCAGCCCTTTGCTGTCTCCTGCTCCTCTCCTTTCCAATGATAATCTGAAGTGGTGAGCAAAGTGTGCATCCCAAAATCCTGTCGACTTGCCTACGTATCTCTCTCTGAGAGCGGCAGCATCTGTGCTGGCTGTGGGACCCAGCCGCAGCACRGTCAGTCACGGGATTCAGCCTTTGGTAGGGAAAAACTCCAAGAGAAAATATTCTTTTTTTTCTGTCAAAGTGGTTTCTATTTCAGAGCCAAGTGCCCACATCACTAAAATCCTAACCACAGCAGGCACTGACGTAAGCTTTGAGGAAACCGGCGGCCAAAGGATCTGGTGGTAGATGGTCCTGATGACTGGATTTCATTACCTTTCCAGGGTCTAATCAGGTCTGGGACACAGGAGGATGATGGAGCTTTGCTCCATTCTCACTCTTCTGTCTTGCTGACCTGCATCACTCAACTTCTGGCCTCTAAGTGTATCACTGCTGTTAATCCGTGGCAGGACTGATAACCCAGCTTTCTCGGGAGGAGGTAACTGTATGCCATCGTGAGGGCTGTTCGATCTGGTAGGTGCAGTCAGCACTGAGTGCTTTCCCCAGTGTCACAGTGTTGGGGCCTTTCTGATGTACAGAGGGACAATGGCAGAGGTGGGGAGGCTGAAAAGAATTTTCTTTTGTGTGTGTAATGTGACTATCGCAAAGGGCTTTTTCTGCTTTTCTTCCGTCTTCTGTCACTGTCCAGGAAAGTGCCCTCGTGATATACTGGGTGTCTGCTGGCATGGAAGGATTCTCTAAAGATACCAAGCTTTACATCAGGTCTTAAAAAGTTGCATGAAGGAGGCTGTATGCGAGGCATTTGAGAAGCCCTGCAGAAACCATGAGCTCTGCTCTGCGCTGTCTTTGAACGTCTGCGTGAGCTCTGTGGACTGTGCCTGTGCACTGAGAGTGCTGCTGGGAGGCTGTCAGGGTTTGCTTGACTCCAGGGGGAACTGAGAGTACTGCATTTTTCTCAACTYGTGTTGCCTCCCCGCTTACCTACCTGCCTCTTGCCAGAAACACCAAAAGGGACTTCTCCATTTTCTTACSTATTTGGTGAAACACCCGAGTCCTGCAGTTGATGGAAGAAAACCAGCGTTTTGGATGACAAAATACAAAGCTGCAACATTGCTCTCTTTGAATTTGTTACCTTGGGGGAAGACAGAAATCTCAAAAGCTTGAAATATAGTTGCAAAAGGAAACTATAAATCTAATAAAGTGCAGAATTAAACTGTAACAATGTACAGTCTGTTGGCTCTGAGCTGTCTCTTGGCTCTGGTAGCCTGGGGCTGGCTCAGAAAGACCCCACATCTAGGTTGTATCTTCCAGATCCGGTGTCAAAAGAAGGTGCTCSTTCTCCAGTTGTACCTGAGAGTTGTCAGAGAGCCATTAGATGCAAATTTTGGAAAGCTTCACACTTTCTTCCTCCTACCTTCCCATAAACTGATCAGTCTTGTCTGCAAAAGTGCAAGCAGATGTACTTTCCTTTATTTTTAGTCTGGAATACACAAAGATGCTGTGATTTCTTCTTTCTCTTTTCCCCAGCACTCAGTTCACATTCTTCTGTAGAAAGTCAAGTGTCTCTCATCCATCTCTCATCTCTCTTCCTTTCCCAGGCGGTGGAGACGAACCCTGTTAAACATTTCCGTGTACTCTTGGCAGCTCGCACCTTCTGTAACAGAACGGAGGATTGAKGCAGGTGTAAGATGCTGTGTGTGCATGTGTATTTAATTTCACAATTCATGGCTTTAGGTTTCCATAGAGACCATATATGATGTAGGCATAGTGTGTGTGACAAGCTGGCTCAGTATATCCAAGTTATTTTTCCTGAAAACTTAATCAGAGCCCCTGTTTCTTACCAGCTCATGGAGTGTCCTYTTTGAACTTTCCTGGAGTGGAGACTTACTGTGTCTCCTCCCTAAGCTGGCACTTCCAAAGACCCATGAGGTATAAGGGCTTTTTGTGGTGGTGTTCTGCGTTATGTGCATTGGCTTGTTGTGGGTAGGGGCTTTTTTTTTTTTTGCGAAGGAGAGCTGAAATGGTCATTTCCACTGAAAGTCAGTGGGGGACTGGCACCTGACAGGGATTCTTGGAAAACATTAGCCTCGATGAGCAGTGTCCACGCCAACTATCCCCCTCCCTTCTCTCCCATAAAGCTGGAACAATGGAAAAAATAAGTTCTGCTGCTTTGTGGTAACTATTTTCCTTAAAACCAGGCTGAAAACTCATCTCTAGCTGTCTCAGGAGAGGATTTCCCACAAATACGTTGGCTTATTTCCCATGCTTCAAGTAAAGAAAGTTACTGCTCTCAACCCCACGTGCAAGAGAGGTTTCTGTGCAAAAGGTGTGGGTCACTGGTAAAGGGCTCAATATAATGTTTGGATTTCTTGTTACTTACAAAGCTCGTATGTCTTGGTTTCTTTCCCACCCTCCTCCTGGAAAAAAGCCTGCTTTTGCCTGGAGTTGCAAGATGGAGAGAGAATGGAAGCTGTGATGAATGGGTCCACACAGCCCTCSCAGCTGGTGGAACAGGTGAAAGCCGCTGGGAAGGGAAGCGTTCACATTTCAGAGTGGTTTTTGTCTGCTCAGAGCAGCATTAGMGTAACTTGGTTAGAGGAGAAAGTCTTGCCCTTCATACTGCATTTTGCTGTCAGCTGGCTCTGGCGTTCATTTACAGTGCCTTTTATGGTTCTTAAATCTCTTCTTCAATTAAAAAATTCTGGCAAAAGGGGGAGAAAAAAAGGAAAATTAATATTTGCAGATGGAGCTGGGCAACACTGGGACTTCAGTGCTGGAGGCAAAAAAGCCCAAACCTGTTACATTTTCTGTGAGACTTAAATGCATCCAGTCTGAATCCAGCCTAGATCTGGAATTTTACAGATGGATCCTGTCTTTCTGAATGGGCAGGTGCAAGTATCTGCAACCTGAATATCATATTTAGGCATGGTTATGAGTATCAAAACTGTTTTTCAGCGGGTGCCCAGTTTTATTGCCAAAAACTATACTTTAATAGCTAAACTATACACCATTGCCAGGAGCCTGGGAATGCCTTCTCATTTTCATGTAAGTGTACATGCGTTATTTTTGATGAAAAATAAATGCACAGAACTATTAATATTTGCTGGCATAATGTCCACCCTTGCAAACACTGTATGTTGCTTTTGTTCACTAAAAATAAAAGCGAAGTGGACTGGAGTGCTCGCAGGGCCATTAAAGAGCACTAGTTGACTGGCTCCATAGGGTAATTAAACTAAGTATGTCGTAATGAGGGTTTTATAAGCCTGAGCTGTGCTAGTTATTGGGGTGGTTAGTTGCGCTTGGTTTCTGGTTGCCAATCGGCTGAGGCTGGTTGCATCCTGGGGGATAGTTACTGCCGTGCTGAGGGCATGAGCTTCGCGTTGTTCAGGCAGCAGCCGGGACGGGTTTGCTGGGTGCAGTTGCCAAGTTCGCGTTAGGTGGGATGYGTGATCGGAGCCGTCACTCCAACCTGAATGTGATCAATCACGCCTAGCATCGGAGAATAAGGAGGAGAGGCCAGTAGASGGTTGGATAGACTGGACTGCATGAGTTACATCTCGGGTCCCTCTTCGCAGTTAAAGGAGGTTTCCTTTGAAAATTGTGTGGCATCATCTTTTTATCAGGGTCGAATCTGGTTTTGAGTCTCCTGGCGGGGGAAGGAGGAGGGACTTAACTTTTTCTGCTTTGTTTCCTAGAAATGCAGTTATCTTCTGAGGGCTGCTTCTAGTTTCAGAGACTCAGCAATTCTATATGGATAAGTGTCTTTGCATACRTCTAGGCCCCATCATTAATGAGCTATACCTCCATGAATTCTGCTGGACGAGTCTAAATCTCACCACCATCATAGCKCCTTTGTAGGATTAGTGCCTTGCTCTTAACCTTCCTCAGTGGGAAATCTTCATTCCTTTTTATTTATCTGCAACAGGGTTAAYGGCAACATCTTGGTAAATTAACTTGGAAATCAGTTGTTCGCCCCTCAAGTTTCTCAGGATTTTGTTGGAGTAAACTGGCTGCATGCATAGCAATAAGAAGTAATTTCTGTTGTCTGTAGGACTATTTTGCAGTAAAACAGAGGGAGGGAAGGTGTCCTTGATGAGGAATTCATGCCTCAGTAATGASAGAGAGCTTGGGCAGGTTTGGCAGTGGCTTAACACAGGCTTTTTTTATAAAGCTGCAAGAAAGAGTRCTGAGGCTGTCTGGTTTTGTATCAGTCTATTAATTCTCATACCCAAATAAATATGAAAGACACTCAACTACTGTTTTGTCTGAAACAAAAGAAGTGGGATTGTAGTGTCCAGAGCAGCTGATTGACTGGCACAGATATAGGGAACCTAATTCTTGTCTAGTCAAAGGCTTTGTGGCTCTTGATTAATATTAACTTGAGGTGTGCACTGGTGAATTGAGAGAAAAGACCCCACATCGTGGGGCCAGAGGCTGTTATTATTTCTAGCAAACACTTGGTTTTGCTTCAGGCCTCATGGAGCAATCGGTATTGTCAGCTCTCATCTGAGCGCTGTCCTCAATTAAATCCACGCTGCAAGCATGAATGGATGTTCCTCGAGTCAGATTAGTGACTGTTGCTGGAAATGCATCATCGGTGTCTGTGAAGTTTGATTAGGTCTTGCCTTATCTTAMCGGGTCTGTGTACACAGCATCCCCGGTTCCTAGGGGAGTTGGGAGRACGAGGTGCCAACAAGCATGTTTTAATATCAAATGCCTCTGACTACTACAGTATCAGCAGATTAGCTATCAATTAGTAGTAAGAGCTACAGCTACACACAGGCAGTCATCTGTTCAAGAAGTTACCAGATACCTGAAAGAAAACAAGGRTGTGTTTTCAAGGACTGTACAGGGAAAACTGCAAACGAGAGCTGCTGGTTTGCYGATTTAGGATTGTTGTACAGCTCAAGTGGAGAAGTGGGGCTGGGAGGGGAACTGTGGTGGCTGAGGTGTAGGAACTGCGACAACCACCCGAGAAGCTTTGCTCAGTGATCGTTAAGAGCTCGAGCTGTTCGTTGATCGTTACTGTGGGGTGACTGAAGTGCCCCCCGTGTGGGTCACATCACTCTGTACAGATCCACTCGCTCATGGAGCCTGATGCTCTCGTTTGACCCTGCGTATTTGCTTCTAATCCCCACTGCGTATCCAGAAGCCAAAAGTTTTCTGGCATGGTTGTGGACCAACTGTTTGACTRTTTGCATAGGGCTTGTATTCAGCTCACATGTCCCTTTCATGAGCCACTCTGTCTGCCACCCTGCAGCCTCAAATACGTTTTGTACTGGGGTTTCTACAGGGTTTTTGCAGGTGGTGGTTCCCCCACCCCTTCCGGTTCCCTCTTGAAGAGGGAGAGGACCTTTGGCAGCATTCCTCTCCCAAGGAGAAGTGGTTTGATGCATTCTAAGCAATATAAAAGGGCATTGAATCAATCTTGATTTAATCAGCTTTACAGGTGACATCTAGAGACAACAGAGTCTGATTTTAATAGTCTTAATCATTAGATGTTCTTAGAAGGATTTGATACAGTTAATCCTTAATATTCAGCGCACTCAATGTAGAATGAGATGCGAGCACCCACTGAAGGCACATAGAGGTCAGACTCCCTCCTGCTCTCTCTGTCTGTAGCTCCTCGTGGAACAGCAGGGAAAGAAAATCTGCTTCCCACAGATGTTCAGCTTATGGWGGTTTGAATATAATGAAGCAAATCCTATTCAGCTGGGCTGGTGTAAGTCTGTAGTAACATCAGTACGCTGCCAGTCACACCCATTGGAGTAAGGGTGAAGCTTCAGGGCAGAATCTGCTCCTGCATGTTCTGCCTCRAACAATTGAACTAATCCTGCAAGAGCAGATTAATCATTAGAGAGGCCTGAGCCAATATGCATTGAAATCAAARGAAAGATTCCTTTTGGCATAGATGGATTTGGGATGAGAATCCATAGGATTACAGTGGCATCAGACTTGCTACACGGTATTGGCTGTGGGTCTGATTTAACCATCACACACTGAYTCTGCACGTGAGCATCCTCCTTGCAAGCAGTTAAATGGCTGAGTTGGTCTCCACTTACCTTATTTAGAATACAGAGATTTTGCTCTTTTTATTTTGGGTCCAGTAGGATATTTACTGACTTTTTATAAAGATGCTAGAAAGTAATATCCCTGTAATTTATTTTTTATGCAGTATTGAGGTCTGTAGGAAAACTCCCAGGTATCACAATACTCACTATAAAATAGTAAGAGCTGTCAAAATTGGTCTGTCTGTGACTTAAGCAGCTCCGTTCAGAACAGAGTTGATGGTCTCTCTACTGCAAAATGTGACTGTTTTGGCAATGCTGTTTTCCAGCACAGTAAATGTGTGTCCTCTTGTGCTGTGTCTGGGTCACGGATGGCCTGGAGGATGCAGCAGAGTGCTTTACTTGCATGGTCTTGTTTGCAGAATTCTTTGTGAGAAAGGAAATACTTGTGCATGGGGATTTTAAACGATTGCAGAGGAAGGCAGTGATGAGTTTTGCCATGAGTACCTCTTAAACACCGAACCTACACCAAAAATTCAGAAATTGCTTTGTGTGATCTAGTTTGCTGCCAGTGCTCTAATGTGCAGGGCAGCGTTATGCAGGAGTTAACTGCTGCTACAGGAGTATTCCCAAGCTGCTTTATGCATTCCTACCAAGCACGAGCTGTAAGTCATTCTCACTTTCTGTAATTATAAGCCTGCTATGCACATATGAAACCTCTCTGTTTAGACACTCCGAATGTTTCACCACCACCTGTGAATCCTGGGGCTGTGGGGTAGGTCACTATTATCTGTGTTTCACACACAAGAGAACTTAAAGAACTAGGTCTTGCCCCACGTCATCCTGCGAGTCAGAGGTGAAAGTGGAACAGTTATCCTGGCCAGCAGGTTTTTCTGGCCTTTTGYCCTCCCGGTCCTGGCACCAGGAGCAACAGCTTCCTTCTCTGATGCCGCTTCCCGTAGTCCTTTTCAGTGACTKAAGTGCTGCGTCTGTAAACGTTAGTGCATTTGTAATTTGGCTGAGGGTACGCAGTCATTGAGCATATGGGGCAAGCGTCTCAGTCCTGCACTTGGGGTGTGCTTGTCTTATTTCATGCTGTACAGTTGGTTAGGATTCACATCCCTGAAGATGACAGGAGCATTACGTATTGCTGTAAAACTTATTTCACAGAATTGCTTATTGCAGAATGTTATATTTGGAGGTATTTGCTCAAAAAAACCTGCCAGAAATTAGAAGGGCTTGATGCAGACCTTGAACACACAATTTCAGAGAAGGATGGTATGATGTTCAGAAAATCCTGACCCCCAAAAAAGGGCTTGGAGACTTCATCCTCACTGGCTGACTGCTGCCCTGGCCAGGTGTGTTCAGAGGATACAAGCATAAAACTGATCATCTGATGAAGTTCTGAAGAAGCAGCATGAGAGAGAGGGTCGGTTCACCTGTGAGTGTTTCTAACCAGTAAGATGTACTGGGGTTGGGAGCGTACTGTGTGCTCAAGGGTAGTCAGGGTGCCTGGTGGGACCATGCACTGAGATTTTGTACAGCTCAACTAGTCAGCTCCCACAGCTTTGTCCATGATCTCTCACTTCACATTATGGATTTATTTATTTATTTATTTATTTTAATTCCCACTGCTTCTCACTTTACCCACCATCACCCCTGGAAGGGTATAATGTATCATTTCTGGTGATCACTGAGGCTTATAGCTGTTGGGTTTGAGATACATGCTGTGGGTTTGTATGTTCATATCATAGCTCAGGGTTTTTAGGGTCAGATCTGGATCATGGTAACGTTTTTTTCTCAAAAAAAAAAAAAATTAGACACCTGCTGCAAATAGGTGATTGGGATTTTCTGCAAGTAGTCCCTGTTCGTGTACAGCTCATTGCGTTTTGAATTGGGTACTTAGCCGTTTAAGCCAGATATTTGGAATAAAGTAGATGACTCAGTGTTAATCTGCTCTCAAATATCTTTTTTATTAGATTAGGCAAAACAAAACCAGCCCAACAAACTCTGCATTCTGCATGGCGTGGATCTGTGTACAATCAGCCTATTGTGTGACCTTCGCAGGAGATGTATAGTCTGCGCAATCTGCGCATGGATGTATGGCTGCAAAAATAAATGGCTGATGAAGTAATGAATCAAAGCTGTGTTTCAGCACAGTGCAGCCCTAGGGTTGTGTGCAAGTTTGTTTGGCAATTAAGAGATGTTGGTCTTTACCTCTCTTACGGTTCCCCTGGCATCCTGGGGATGCTGCAGATGGCCCCTGAAGTGTCCCTCTTTCAGGCAAGTCGGATGGATGATTCAGAGGGATGATATAATTGTATTGCTGTCATTTTTCTATTGAGAAGGGAAAAAAACCTACATACAAGATAGAAAGCATGGTGCTTGCCTTTCTGCTGGTACCATCCCAGTGGTTCAATTAACAGTGGCTTAACTCTCTGCTGTCTTCCAGGATAGCTGGTTATGCTGAAAACAAGCCTCTCAGCATGCTGATAAGGAGCTAACGACGTATCCTCCTTTGTTATTACATGTCAGGTGTTACATTTTTATACTTTTCCCTCAAGACTAGCTGCAGACAGGTCATGAGAAAGTACCTCGCATGGCTGCATGCTGTGAGCCCTTGCACGGAGCAATCACTGTGAGGATTAGCCCAACTCCTGACAGAGGGAAGCAGAGCAAAGTAGTATCGGAAGCTCAGAGAAAAGCTTGTGCTTGTACCTAGGAAATGTTTCTGAGGTTCAGCAGGTAGAAGTGAGAAGTTATCAGTCAAGAGAGAAAGACTATCTTACTGATGTGGTCTATTGCTACATGACTAGCCCTTCACGTGGGGAAGACCTCCCAGGTACCAGCAGAGCACTTGCTGCCTGAGCTTGCAAATTCCAGCTGTGCAAATGCACCCCTGGCTTGCATTAAAGGATGCTTTAAGCTTGAGCTGGGGGCACGTGGGCCTCCGAAGTGCTGCTGGTCCTGAGCTGATGGTGCAGCAGGAGCACAGGTACGAGCACATGGCTCATCAGCTGTCACGCCAGGCAAAATGCTGCGCTACAGCAGAGCTAATCTGACTTGAATGGGGTAACCAGATCATCCGAGTGCTGTGGGGGTGTAAGAGAGGGTTATAATGCTTGTAATATAGATGGAGTAAGTACTATGCCCAAAGGCAGTCTATGCCAAAGTCAGAGTCGAAATAGGCTCTCTCCTGGTCATTTAACCTTCCTTTCCCCTGGATTGTTAGAGGTAAGTGCASTGCTTGTGCATGGCTGCTGAGGTTATGTCCCGTGAGTAAATATCCTGAGTTACGCACACACAGCAACTTCTCCTGCATCACATTCCCTGTACGGGCTGTTGTTCTTGGAGCTGCTGATCCTCCGGTCTAATCATAAAGTATTAACTACTCTCTTGATGGACCAAGCCAGGCTATTTTTTGGTACCTTCTCTTCTACATTTTATTGGTAGTGAGCTAATTCCATCATTTCTGAGTGAATAAGTCAACAACCTTTCTGTGAGCACCTGCTTGAGCAATGTACTGCTTGGCTGCTCATCTCTTTCAGTTAGTGCTGTAGCTGGTTAGGAATGGCACCAGGGTCCATCCGGGTGGGTTTTATGTGGGAATGATGCCTGAGCAAAAATCCTACACTTGAAGGCTGTGAAATTTCAAAACCCTGCTGCTTGATTGCTTTTCTGGTGGAGAGAAAGCACTATGCTTTGCTTGGCTGCTCTTTACARTGTTTGGTACTCAAGATAAATTTCTCCAGTTCAGAAGGTGTCCTGAGACTGCTCCTCTCTCTGTGCTAGTGCCAGTGCTCTGCCTGGGAAATCGTTTATAAATGTCTCATTAAAGACCTGTGTCTGCCTCCTTTTTCTTTCTTTTTGTCATCGGATCARCTCACTGAGAGCAGCTGTCTTCACTTCCGTAATAGCAGCCCCGAAACCACGTTTGTGCCTTACAAATTCCCACAGCCTAAGAAACCGCGGACAACTGTGCACGTATGTATGCRCCGGGGTTTGCAGACATGGCGGGTTTAGACTGAGCTCGTTCCCAAGCTTTTCCGTGCTTCTTTGAAAAGACTCCGAGAAGTTAGCTTTGTGCTAAATTTATAAAGAAGCCGAACATATGGTGTGACTACAGCTATGCAGCCGGAGAGGCGTGTGAGTGCGCACTGGTGATTCGAGGGGAGCGGTGTTAGGCGGTGCGTCGCTTGGGCCGCGGGAAGGAAGCTCACCGTGCGGGGCAGGAGCCGTCCCTGTAAGTGTATCCCCCCCAGCTGGCGTTCTCGCTCTCGGGGCTGTCTCGTGGGTTACCCCGGGCTGCTTTCTAACACCTCTCTCTGTCCTTAAGTCTTAGTAGTTGCGGTGGTCTGGGCAAGGTAGTCCACTTTGGATATGGGGCTGGGGGAACAGGACTTACTGAATCTTTACAGCTAACTTAAATGGAAAACTATATCCTCTGGTTAGAATAAGCTGCGGTGAGTAATGCTTCCAAGTGGAATATTCTCTAGTTGAAGTGATTTTATTATTTATTTACAGAAGAATGAAGCCTATATTATTCCGTAATACACCAGGTGTTACTTTAGCATAGTCCTAGTTTTTTCAAATGTGTCTGTGACTTATTTCTAGAGGCGAGGGGTGGCACAAGCTGGGGAGGAAGGCATGRGTGCTCCGTTCTTTGTCAAACCTGAAACACCCTTAAATTGTGGGATTTTTGTTTTCATTATTTTCTGGGAAAACAGGGTGCTGCTCCAGAGGTGTGATAGATAGGCCCTGTTTTCAGACTGGAAAATGTTGAATAGCATATTGAAACATGAATGTTGAAAGAATATACTTATGGTTTTAAAAATAATAATTACGTAAAAATTAAGACTGTAATCYTGAGATGAACGGATCCATCCATATGCTGCAAGTTAATTATTCCTCAGTAAAAGAAACCTTGTGCATTTTCTACTAGTCGCTTGCCTCCCTAGTGCCCTGTGCTGCCAAACCCTATCTGCTTTGCATATTTTGTTGAATAGCATTGTTTATTTGAAAAACTTAAAATCCTCACACATAACAAAGATACATCTTTGCTGTTTGTTTCTTTTAAGAATTATACTGTATCTGATCTAGCATAGCTGGTAAACCCTAGGGTCYTCCATTCCTCCCATCTCCAGCGGGCACCAAGAATGCACGTCTCGCCTGTGGCCGAGCAGATTTCGTACCAGTCAGCCTCTTGAATGAGACCTTTATAAGAAAGCCTTTGTTCAGGACGTCTGTTTGAGGTTCAGTGCCCTTCCCAGCTGCCCTTGTGCAGACAAATATCTGCCTCAATGGGCATCTCCTTGCATTCAGCGCAAAGCAACTTTGCGGTCGTTCTCATTCCATTTTGCTTGCTCATTCATAATTCTCATTCACTTTCTTATTGTCCGCTTTTCCTTCTCCCTCATCGCAGGTTTCTTTCTAGGTATGTCTCCTCTGTTCAAAGGAGCTAGAGGCAGTGATGCTGAAGTTGTATCGGATCTTAATATTCGTGCCATGGGTGTTATTCCAGGGAACAGCAGGGGCAATAGATTTCCAGGGTGCCAGATGCAGAGCTCGTCTCCGTGCCAGATTACAGCCCCAACTTTCCAGCTTTGAACTTGCAGAGCTTTCAATCGTTGTTTCCAAGTCAGCCATAAATCTCTCGGGCTGCTTCCTCCCACAGTGTGCTGCCAGGCATTCTGCTGTAGTCTGCAAAGCATTGCTTTCTCTCGCAGTCACCTCTTCCCTCTCTGTTTCTGCCTTATCCTACAGCTTGAAAAGCCTGTGATAAATCTTGCAGAAAACAGCTGCTTCGTTGCTGTGCTCGATAATTTGAATTTGGGTACGGCAGAGTGGGCTGGCTTTCACTTGATTGCCAACAACATCACGTTTATGTAATCCAAGCTGCTTTGAGAAGCTCCAATCCCTGTGTGGGAACCTACAAATTACATGTGGTGAGGCCTCACCATCACCGAGCGCTGTGAAGGCAGCAGGCAGCCCTTCTCCCGCRGGAGACCCCGCCAGCCTGCGTGGCTGCCGCTGCCAAGGGGAGCCCCGTCTCCCTGCCTGCGCCGGTGGCAGCTCCTGGGGGTGCAGCAGGTTGTACCTCCTTGTCTCTTACCTGGTGGACCAGMTACTGTAGTCAGTAGGGACTGAGGCTTGAGTCTTTGACAACACATGCTCTGGACTGTCCTTCTTCATTCCCTTCTCTGTGGGGGAAGCTCTAATCAGCTCTGCTCTCCATCGGTTAGTGAATTTCTGTGGTGTTATGCTTGGAGATGAAATGGTATTGCAGACCCAGAGAGGCTTGCAGTAACTGCAATGTAAAACCAATGGGTAAAAACCACAGAGCCAGGAGCTGATAGGTACTTGGTTGTAAAGACAACACGCTG
This sequence comes from Oceanodroma leucorhoa, assembly GCA_030449065.1. Lineage (NCBI taxonomy): Eukaryota > Metazoa > Chordata > Aves > Procellariiformes > Oceanodroma > Oceanodroma leucorhoa. Next base: position 3,477,793 of record JASVER010000060.1, on the reverse strand, counting down.
CTATTCTACACCTCTGGCTCTTAGTGGAGGGTGGTGGTCTGTTGAATGGGAAAGTATCATCCACCACAAAAGTTTGGTGCCCTGGGCACAGGCTGCAGCTTCAACAGGGGCAGTGTCTGACGTCCCAGCTGAGACCACATCCCCACGTCATCACCTGAGCGTCGAACCAAGCGGCGAGCCAGGCTGCTCTAATGCCCCTTAGGCTCTTACCTAATCCTTGTGGCAGTAAAAACGTACGTAACTCCTTTTAGCTGTGGCCAGCAGTGGGGTTTTCCAGCTGACAAAATCTGTCTTGGCTTCAAATGGGCATTACAGTCCCCTGTAATAGGACTGTCCTAAAGCCCTGCCCAGGCTGGGAGGGAGCAGAGCTGCTCCCAAAGTTTTTTGACTATTTAGTTTGGTCGCAGGGCTGCACGTTGAGAGATGCTCACAAGCTGCAAGGCGTACTGTCCTGTCACAGGCTGGTGACATCTATAGCATGGGCCAGTGAGGTGAGGATGTAATGTCTTCAGGTCTTGTGACAGTGACACTTCTGCCAGGCTGGTACAGCTTTTCTTGCTGGCTAGTGGATGAGAAGCTTATTGATTGCCATGGAGAGGGAACGCAGCTTGGGAGTGGACAGGCGGTTCTGTGCTGCATGTCAGGCTGTGTTGTGATGTGGTGGGATTTGAGAGTAAAAACCTCTGAAAATTAAAATGGAGAAGGCAAAAGAACTCTCCTAGGGGCACTGTAAAGCTCTTTTGTAACTATCATGTGTTTTCTCATTTCTCCCTCCCTTCCTGGCATGAGACACTATTCTTGTATATAAATTTTTTTTCTTCCTTTTAAATCTAATGTGCCTCCATTTTATCAATTAACTGCCTGTCTCCTGATTCCCATGGCAACACGACAGGCTGTTCCATTTCTGATTCCTTTGGCAGTTGGGGTGCCTGGCATGTGTCTCGGGAGCAGTAAGATTACAAAAGGGTTCTGCAGGGAGTAGGAAATACATGGGCAACCCTCACTATGCACTGCTTCTCATGCTAAACTATTTTTTTCTTCCTCTCCCTCCTCCCCTTTAGAAACGAGTTTCCTTTCCCCTTTGTTTCAATTGCCTGGTGATAAGAAATGAGCAACTGAAGTGCTGTGGGAGGTCGAAAGATGTGGAGGGAGTGAGGGGATTCATGGTTTTGCTGGATGTGGATGGCACTTAAACATAGCACGAGGCTGAGCATCTCTTCGGGGATCCTGCAAAGAAGGTTATTGCTGCTGAGGCTGCAGAGCAAGTGCTCTGTTCCTCCTGCTTCAACATTCAGAGCTTACTTGAAGGGGGGTTTCTTGTTCCTGTGCTGTACGAAGCTGTCTCTCCACCCCTTGTTACAGCAGATGTTTCCAAGAGCTGGAAGAGTCCATCCCCTGTTTGCAGAAGTCCTTGTGCTTCCAGGGATTTCGGACACATGGCTTTCATTGACACGGTAATGAGAGCCATGTGAACAGGCTGAAGCTTCAATTAAAACCTTTAACTTTTCCAGCTCTTGGCTGATAGGAATTTCTTTGGCTCCTGAAGTATTTATTGGTGCCCTGTCAGTGTGGGGTACCCTGTCACTGTGGGCCCCTAAAACTGATGGGAGAAGTTTGCAAAAAGGGCCCTAAGCCCCGGGTCTGCCGTGGTTATTGTTAATGTGTCATGTGTGGGCTTTACRAAAGCTAAAGGGAAAATAGAGATTTAGAGTTGGATAAGATGTGCATTTAGCGGATGCTGTGTATGACTTTGATTTGTAAGTAGTTGTTCAGCCCTGAAAGCTGTGACCTACAGGAAGACCATTTAAACCGAAAAGAATGAGCCAGCTAATGAACACAATAGGGTTGTAAAGTGGAAGAGATCCTGCTTACTGCTTGTGTCTTGGAGCCTGGTCCCAGCAAGAGGGAGGGAGGAGCTGCGTCGCAGTCCTGTCTAGSAAGAGAGGTTTGTGTTGGACAGAGCAGCAGAGGGAGATCCTCCTGGACCAAGGTGGAAGGAGCTTTCCCCATAGCTGGCTTCCAGGTGAGCTGCTGAGTTAGATGCCTAACAGTGACATTCAAAGAGTTCCTGTGGCTTCTTGATCAGCATCACCAGATAACGGCAGGGTTGGAGTGGGAAATACTCAGTCTACGTTTTGTTGGGTTTGTTTTTCTTGTGTAACTCTGTTCTCAACTTCGTACCTGAGATCTGTACCCTTTGCTGTTAGCAAGTTTCTTGGAACTTGTTGGTGTTTAACTGGGGAGTCTGACTAGAACAAGAWGATTTTTCTTCTCCAGAAACAACAAATCCGAAGGACACAGGCATAGACCAGCTCTTTAGGTGCCTGTAGGCTGGAGAAAGCTCAGGAATTCTGGGCACTTGGGTGGCTTTCCCCTAAGCTGTAAGAGCTGCTTGGAGAGCGGGTAACTCCAGATGTCAGGTCTTGGAGAGCAGTGCCGTCAGCTGATGTCTGTTTTGGGCTATCCTAAGATACTCATGGGATTGAAGGCAAGTTGCTCATCACTATCTTTTGCCTTCTGAAGGGCTGGTGACTAGATACCTACCTGAGAGGATCAGAGCTTAAGTCTACTCGGACTACTCTGGATGTTGTCTGGCCATCTAGTTAGTGGGTCCATCAGCCCTGAAGCCAAGAAGAATGGGTTTAGCTTGATCGTAGTGACTTGGCTTCTCTGAAAACCTAGTGCACAAAAGCCTGTTAGCTGCACTGCAGGAAAATTGGTGGCTTAGTTATTATTTTATATGTGGGTAATGAAGGTCATGTAAAATACCAAGTTTCTACAGCATGACTGTAATGAAGAAGGTGAACCTTCTGGCAGTTCTTCACTTAAATCCTATCTTTTTGAATCATTCACCTCATGCTAAAGAATACTAATGCCTCTGACTGCACTGTTCTGCTCGGGAGCCTGTAATTAGACTGTTTCCCTGAGATGGTATAATTACTGTAGTTGGCAGCTCTGCCTGTCAGACAGGCACCTAAAATGAACGGAGTGTCTGAAGTCCCACTAAAATTTTGGCTTTATGGGGAACACAATGTTACACCAAGAGTCCAATGAACTGTTCTTTTTTTTCCAGTCCAAGTCAGTTTTTGAAGGTGTTTGCTCTTGCCATGAAGTACGGTGAGTCTAGACGTGGTTTTAAATCCTGCTGTGTTGTTTGTTCAGCCTTGGGCAGCCTTCCTGCCTTTGCTTGAGCTCCACTGCTGAAGGGTTTGCTTATSCCAGCCATATTGCAGAGGTGTTTGTGAGAGCTAATGTAACCTGTATCTCGATCGTTAACTAACAGCCCTAAAAAAGACTGCTAGYGTGCTGAAACTCAGGCTCCAGTAGGACTAGAAAACCAGCTTTGATCTTTTGTGAATACAGATGGAGAGCCCCCCCAAAATTTCTGTGCTTGTAGTTCCCTGTGCAGTGGAGTTGAATTMGGCTGTTCTGCTTGGCACATTGCATTTGTCTGTCGCAAACACGTCAGCGGCACGAGATCTGTGTGTTACGGCACTCTGCCAAGCATGAAACCAGGATGTAAGTTGTGTTTCTAATTTAATTTTTCTCATACCCATGAAAGGAGAGATGTACATATCACAGACGTTGGTGATAAACCCCTGTAGCCATCTCTGGTTATTAAACTGAAAGACTCTTTTTAAAAGGTAACTTGTTGGTTCCTAATCTAACTGCTTTAATGTCTTCTGCTATTAGGCATTGAAATGAAAATGGTGGYCTTATTTTCTGCTTATGGTTGTCTTTATGGTTCACATGGATGGAGCCCTGTTTCCTCCCCCCCTTTTTATTTGAAGTCTTTTGTAAAGATCAAAAGCTCTAAGCATCCTTATAGTCTTTCGTTTTTCAGTTTTTAAGGTGAAACTGGTTCTGGGATGTAATGCCATACCCCTAATGGTTCTCCTTTTGAGGTACTATCTTTTACGAGATTGAGAGTTACACGAGTTTGAAAGTCAGGCATTTGCCAAAAAAAAAAAAAAAAAAAAAAAAAAATTAGTTAATGAAGCACATGTGAGGTCGAGGAAGCTTTCAGAGCAGGGCCCAGACGCCAAGAGAAGGCAGCTCAGGCACTGCGGCACATCCCTTTCTCCCAGGGAGCTGGCTGAGCTTTGCCGGGAGCACTGCGGGCTCTGTTGCTGCTAACCTTTCCAGTTGGGAACAGTATTTGTGTTACTGCCCTTTTTGTGCCCGTCACAGGATGGGCCTCTTGAACGTGCCCTGTGTGTTGTGCTGTGCCTGCCCCGTTTAGCGAACTTTCTCAAGAGTTATTCCAGCTCCAGCCCACCAAGCCTAGTGAGCAGGTTGGAGGCGATTCTGTTCCTAAGAGGAGTTTGTATGATCATGCCTTAACTGCTGCTCTGTCCTAGTTCAGRTCAGGTTCAGACCAGGCAGAGGTCTTCCAGGAGCCACAGACGGACTGGTGCAATTGTGCCATAGAGATTTGTCAAGTGTTGACTCTAGAGTCTAATGAGAAGCAAAGTGTCAATATTAATCCCTCTTAATGCAGCTGGTTTAGCAGAAACCGTAGRTTCTTTATACTAGCACTGAAGCACTGGTGCTCTTTTCTTTCCCCTGACATTAGACCTTTAGCAAAGCTTTGAAGTATCTTGGTTTGRGAGCTTTTGTATTCTTCAGGCTTTTTAGGAGCTGAGCCTGATCTGTCAGGCCCATTACTTCTGAAAGAGCTGTAGAAATGGTGCAGGCYGAGCAACAGCRATGGCTGAGGCTGAACAAGTTTCAYAGTTCATTTCAGATAAGGACTCAAGTTTGACTTGTCTTTGCAGCTGCTTAGACTTTCTCTGTCAGCCTTGTCTGGTTAAAAACTTCTTCTTGGGTGTGCTTTAGGCTTTTCTGGTTGGTGGCACCCAGAAATTTCAGCTTAAAGTTTGGCTGAAGAGTCCAGGTAGCTTTCATGGAGTGCAGGATCAAGTCTCACGCACCCCCCCCTACACCAGCTGTGAGGGAAAAGCACACTTGGGACCTCAGTGCTACCAAGGGCTGAGGATGGCTGAAGGTCCATGGTATATGACTTGCTGGATCTTATTTTGCAAGCTTATTTCCTCATTCTCTTGTGTGGTTTCTTTTAGGGCTTTACTTAACCTCCCCCTTTAGCCTTCAGAGTATTTTAATGAAGTCCATATGTCCTTTTATTTTGTTCCCCTGGGGCCTAGGCTGAAAGCCCAAAGTTTGCGATAGAAGAGTTTGACGCTGGGGTCAGCAAGAGCGGGGTCACTGCTAACCCGTTTGCTCGGGTTGTCTTTGTTCCCCTTCAGATGCCAGTCATATTTGGCCAGTCCTGGCTATGCTGGAGAGAGCGAGTGGGACAGTGAATTTCCAGCATCACCTGCAATTTTCCTTCTCCCAGCGCAGAGGAACATTGCTGGAGGTCTGGCTTCAGCTTGACGGGCTGGTGCCAGAATAAGAGTGTTCTTTATTGCAGGTTTTATTGAGTTCAGTGCACGGCGTGTCGGCCCTGGGAAGGCTGTSTATGCAGGGGTTTGTAGATGCTTCCTGTTTATAGATATGCTGTTTATACTGAACATACCCCAGGTGTCTGCTCACTGCTGGGTTCTGCTCCAGCAAAGGGCATAGCAGCAGCTGGGAAAACTGAGTAATTTGCAAAGGCAGCTGCGTGGTCCCACAGGAGCTATTAATGCCCTTGGTGGGACTCTCAATGCTTGGACTGTTTGCCTGTGTACAGGCATGTGGAGTTCTCATAGCACCAGGTACTAAAATATCAGTGCCTCACGCCTTTTTTTTTTTTTTTTTTTTTTGGATGAAAGGATGACTTTGGCATCTTTCTTCAAAGCAGCAGTTCATTGGACTCCTTTTGATCCTTAAGCACTTACCACCACTCCTGTCCTTTTGAGCTTATTCACAGTAGTGCTGCCACGCAAAATACCCTTTGGTGCTGTGACGGGACTGGGGGTAAGTGGGCATTATAAAGGRGGATGAAGACATAAGGTCGGTTCTTTATGCTGTGTGCGAGACCTGCAGAAACCGGGCAGCAGGCGAAGATTTCTGTGCAGATTGCTTTTCTGCCGAGGAAGATGTGTAAGTAACGGGATCGCTCCGGTTTTAACCTTCGCCCAGTGTAAACCTGCAACCTAAGTCGTGGTCCCAGATGTTTCCTTTTTGTAAATGCCCTTTCCTGGTGTTTTGGCTGCCTTTTAGGATTTCTCCTCATACCAAAACCTCTTTTCCCTTGATTCACAGGCTCACCTTTACACAAGCAGGGTACCACCTCCACCGCCAGCGCCGAGAAGTCGGGTTCAAAGGTTGCCGAGGTGGGCGATGATTTCCTGGGAGACTTTGTGGTGGGCGAACGTGTCTGGGTAAATGGAGTGAAGCCAGGTGTGATCCAGTATCTTGGGGAGACGCAATTTGCTCCGGGCCAGTGGGCAGGGGTCGTTCTGGATGACCCGGTGGGTAAGAATGACGGCTCTGTCGGTGGAGTACGTTACTTTGAATGCCAGCCGCTGCAGGGGATTTTTACGCGACCGTCCAAGCTGACGCGGCAGCCGGTGGCCGAGGGCTCGGGGAGCGACGCCCCCTCCGTGGACTCCCTGACGGCTCAGAACTTGTCGCTGCACTCGGGGACGGCCACGCCACCTCTCTCCACTCGCGTCATCCCCCTGCGGGAGAGCGTCCTGAACAGCGCCATGAAGACGGGCAACGAGTCTGGATCTAACCTCTCGGACAGTGGGTCTGTGAAAAAAGGGGAGAAGGACTTACGGCTTGGAGATCGTGTGCTGGTGAGTTGATCGCGGGGTCCCCCTAGAAAGGCAAAGGACAAGAATTTGTCCCCTCCCTGAGTGCTCCTGGTCAGGTTCAGGACAAGACTAAAGGAGGACAGAGTTGGTGGTGAGGTGTGGGACAGAGCGTGGTCTTGGAAGGGGGATGCCTGGACCAAGCAGGCATTGAACTTCTGCATTCGCTTTTATTTGGGATGCTGTGTCTTCTAGACATGTCTCTCTTTCACATTGATGCAAGAGAACATATTCCAGAGCGTTTTTTGGACAAGTCCTGAGCAGTAGAATGAGGTCAGAGAGAGAGCAACTGAAATATGAGAGGGAAATAGAAGAAAAATCATTGATAGTTATTTTCTAATCCAGTGGTAGTCTCCATARTGGTGTGTATTGGGGCTTTTGAGGAATTTACAGCAGAGTGTCTTGTTGTATGTGGTTGTACATAYTCTGCGAGTATTTGCAAGAATCTCTCCTAGCTGGTCACTCCCCTCTTGGTGCTTCAGTTTTTATATGTTGGATATGACASTAACTCCTTTCTGGCACAGAAAGGAACTTGCATTTATTTTTATAAAAGGGCAGGASTTTGGGAGAGATCACTGTACTGATGGATGAGTTCTCCGCATCTGGTTTCTGTTGTTGTCTTCGTTATCTAGAATAGAGTACCTGATGACTTTAAGCCAAAATGCCCCACTTGCGCTAAGAATGGATGGCTTACTGGAAGTTTGCCATCAAGCTTRTCACCATTTGTGTCCTAGCAAAGGAGTAGTGCTTTCAGTGGAGGTGGAGAAGGAAAAGAAGGATATCAAAGCACGGAAGAACTGAGTTTTGTTCTGTAGTTCTGTAAAAGAGAGTTTAGTTTTGTTTAGTCTGTGTAATACATACTGTGATATCAAATACTGGAAGAGCCAACCATTTGAGCACAGCTCTGTTGCGACTGTATCCCCAGTAATATCCCTGGATATAAAAGATAAAGGTGACTCTGACTGACAGCGATGACAGGTTGCAGAGGGTTAGTCTTTGCACATCCTGGGCAATCTGGCTCTCATTTAAAGTTAGCTATGTAGCGTTTCCTTTTKGGGCACCTGGTTCCAATACCAACAGTGGTAGTAGGGAAGTGTAGACAGACTTGCCATCTGTTTAATAATGGGTTTGGTAGAACTTGGCTCYGCAGCCGATGTGAATCAGGAGTGTGTGCAGGGGGGTGTCAGAGGCAGGCKCAAATGTCCTTCGTGGTCTTGGAGAGCGGGTTTTTCTGCTGGTGATAGCAGCAGCCCTGGGCAGGCTGCGGCTCAAGCTGATGGAGTAGATTCCCTTGCTCTCTGCAGCCCCACGAGGACCCTGGGCCGTGTTAGAGCAGCCCTAGGTGGCTGGGGAGCAYGAGCGGCTGTGACGGACCACACGTGTCTTCTGAGTCGAAACTTCACGTGGCACGGTCTGCTCTGAGGATCGCAGGATCTGTTGTGTCCAAATGTCAGGCATCTCTGGCATTACAAATGCACTTTGAAAGCTAGCAATGCACTTGCACACCAGATCACTGTTGGGTTGTCCAATAGGTTTCATTTTATTTAAATAAAATATAAACAATTTAAAGTTGGTTCATTTTCGGAGGAAGAAAAGTGCAGATGGCTTCTGCTTGTGCCCACTGGATATGACRCTTAGTAAATCCAGTGTGAAAATCTAGTGTGAACACATGGGCTTGTAGACCTAGCTGTAGAGGTGAGAAAGTTTTTATATTCTCAAATTTTCCCCAAAATGTGCATTGCGTTCTGTATCACAGCAGGAGCTGACAGCTGCTCAAGGGTTTGTCGCTTGTCTGTCGTCTTCCTGACTTCACCAGAGTCTGCCGCTCTTCCCTCCCCGGCCYTGCTGTCAGCAAGGCTGCTGCGGTCCCTGCTGGTCCCGGGGGCAGGGAAAGGTGGCAGAGACGTTCTCTGTTTACACACGCGCTGGTGCTTCACGTTGGTGCGTTAAAGCAGCCACACGTGGGGAAAAATGAACCTGGGGAATCTCTCCTCCTTTGATCAGTTTATTTGCTTGCTCCCATTTTCTGCTTTACCTGTTGCAGGGAGYGGGGAGAGTGCTCAGGTGAGAACTTCCCATTTTAGGAGCAGCAGTCATAGAAGGTAAACTGCAAAGTTTTGGTAAACTTGGCTCTGTTCTTTCTGAACCAGCCAGACAACGGAATAGCGTTCTCCAGACTTAATTGTTTAACCGCGCTCTTCTCCTGACTTGTAAGCTCTCCGAGGCAGGGTCTGTCCACTTAATACTCTGCTTACCTCGCTGGGGCCCACGCAGATTGAGATTTCAGCACACCCATGCAATACGAACTGTTAGCATCTTTCCCCTTGGCTTCTGCTGAGTTGTTTTTTGGGGTTTTGGGGGTGGTTTTGGTTGGTTTTTTGTTTGTTTGTTTTTAATGAAGGTGCATCCTTAAAAGCCCTCCCTCCCTGCCTGCTGATTTATCCACCCCAGATGTTAAAAGGTAAAATTTGCGCAATGATTTGTTAGTGTAATAAACAGCTCCAAAAGAGCGAATCTGGAATGAGCTTAGCATCTCACTGGCTCTAGCAGGAATGCTGCTTACAGAAACATCGGGAATTGTTTGCGTGCAGTAGTAGAGGTCCAGGAAAAGAACAGATAATGACAACAAGAAGAAATAATTTGTTGTTATGGTTCAGTAACATGTGCTTGGCTTGGCAGATGGCTTTCTTTAGTAATGGAGATGTCAGCTAATCATATTTGGTATTTGAATCCATAAACAATAATGCTGGGTTAACCTGAGTTGCCTCAAATTCCCTGAGTAAATCTTTGCTCTTATCCTCTGTGGATTGGTGCAGTTTTATTTGTCTTTATTACTCTTAGTCCGTGCTTTTCTGAAAGATTGGTTTTTTTTTTATTTGAGAATGGCTTTTAGGCAGATGGGATCCACCAAAGGCTTTTCAAGTGAGRGAGGACATGTGTTTTCTGTAATTGCTCAGTGGATGGAGCACGAGGTTGCAGGGGTCCCTTCCAGGTCTGTAAGACTGAYGCCTGGCTGCTCTGCGTTCTGGTCGTTTCCTGCTAGTGGTTTTCTTTAACTTCATTAAAGTCCATTATGGCTTGAAGACATTTTTGCTTTTCAATGACTTTGTTCTGAGACCCTTTCTGACTCTCTAGCAGTTGCGAAAAGTGGCTTTTAGCTTTCCATTAGAATTAGATAGAAAGTGCCAAAGGCAAATATTAACTTGGACTTTTTCCCAGAGATGCAAAAATTGCATTAAAGAGATGAAAAACCCACCCTAATATTGTAGAACTCATCTCTTGAAGTCTGGCAAATGAATGTGGAACAATTAACCTTTGCTTTAGTAAGAATGGAGCTTCCTAAAGTATGATAATCGCTGGAGTGCTGCTGTTAATGTGCGGCTGGCTTGTTGCCTTCCTTCAGGGAAAGAAGGGATGCAAATAGAGCAATGGAGCAGTTGAGCATTTTCTGCTTGGGAGGAATCTCTGCTGTGTTTTTTGCCTAAGAAAAAGTGTTTTACATGCTTTGGAGGGAAGGCTTTCTCAGCAGCTGAACTCATTCCACCGTAGATGTAGTTGCTTTCTTAAGGGTGGGAAGGAGGTGGCTGTTCTCTATATGTCAGTCTAAATAGAAAATAATAATAATAAAAAAAAAAAATTCCTCTTCATAGAGATGTTCTGCCCTTTGGCCATCCTTCTGTCTGGTAACTGGGATTGTACTCTTCAATACTGAAATGTAGTAATAAACAAGACTGTTTAAGGGCCAGTTTCTATCCCAGGGGCTGATTGACTCTATTGCTGTGGGGTGTTGCCCCACATACCCTTCGGATGGATTCTAGGTGTGTGATTTTGCTAGAACAGGTAGGTGGCCAAAACCAGAATAGATGCTGGAAGAATAGGGGCAGCACTAGCAGGGAGATTACGATGGAGCGGTGCCTGGGCCGAGGGACAGGCAGGACTGCGGCGGTGGGCTGGTCAGGCTGGGGGAAGGAGACTCTGGGCTCCCCCCTGAGTGTGTGATTTTAATCTTTTTTCTCCTCTGTATGCTGCAAGTGTTTTTGCCTGCGGTGTGTTGCAACCTCTGGCTACTGGCGAATGATGGAAAATTCACATGAATAAATTAATCGTGTCCTTTTCCTTAGCATCCCTACTGCACGCCCCAGCCCTGCTCTGCCAGCCTGAAGCTGCAGAAAGCCTTTAACCACCTGAGTGAAAAATCATTTCCATTAGAAGCTCCTTAGCGAGCAGAATTGCAGCCTAAGCCCTTCTCCTTGGGCACAGACAAATACTTGCTCTGCTGCTGCCAGCTCACTTCGAGCTATTTCAGTGCCTGAGACTGAAGCCTTGCTGCTGCGAAGGCATGTGAGGTGTTACGAAGGAAGGATTCGTGCTCTTTATTTTYCTGGTTAACTGTCGGAGCTCTCCCAGCTTGCTGCGGTCTAGCGGTGCAGCAATGCTCCTGTATGGGCTTTACAGACGAACTATCACAAGACTTATTTCCATATTRCAAACGAGGCAGTAAAGAAAGAAGGATCCTATTCTGTAGTTCTACCAAGGTAGTATTTTCAGGGAAGGTGTTTTCAGTATTTCATTGCCTGCTTTCAGCTTGGTCCGTAAGGAGACCAGCAATTGCTGTGTCATGACTGGAGAGCGTAGCAGTACGGCAGGGCCCAAGACCTTGCACGGGAGCTTGGGAATGATGGATCTCTGTCCCTGTGGAGGTTTGTGGAGGGCAGTGGGAAGTGCAGTCCTCCGGTTGTTTGCCAGGATTCAAGAGACAGGAAAACATCTAGGTCTCCTGGTCCAAGCTCTTTCCTCACCGTGTAAGATTGTTGCCCTTGTGCGGTGTGAAATACAGCATGAGTGCTGTTGTCACAGGAGCAAGTGGTCCCTGTCACTGCAGTGAAACTAAGAGGAAATAAATAGCCCAAAGCAGCCGCCCTGCCCTGCTGCCACATTAACCCCTTGAGGCTTTTTGTGCACGCACACGCCCTCCTATAACCATTCATTTGGGCTGATGCATTGGCCAGTCCTTGTCTTCTGTGTGTTAATCTGTCATTAAATAGGAGTTAAGTGGCCTGTGGTGGAGCAAACTGTATTGCTAACGTGGGCAGTATCAGAGACAGCCTCAGGAGGGGATGCTGTAATTCTAGGCTTTCCTCTTACACCACATCCCTAGGACATTATTTTCTCACTGGTGCCTGAAAGATAAATGTGCACAAATGTCTTGCATCAGCAGTACTGTCAGACTCGTCCCTGTGCAATGCTGACTTGTGCTGTGGGGATGGARAGGCACAAAGATAAGTGGTTGGATTAAAAGAGACTATGAAAATTCCTGTAACTTCACACAGGGAGGACTGTCCTGTAATTCCCTTTCTCCCCTCACCCTGAAAGCCAGTTCTGGCATTCACAGATGATATAGTGAATATCTGGTCAGATGAAACTGCTGACGGTCAGATGCCACCTGAAGTAAGTTGTATTTACAGACAAACCTGACCACGAGCCAGATCTCCACCTTATCGCTAGCTTGCTGAATGCTGTCCCTGGCTGTCAGCCGGGACACAGCCCCAGTAAGCGATGGCATGCATTTCCCGTAGGTATGCACATATACCCCCTTGTACTTACTCATCRTTACTTCCTGTGATCTGCAATGGCTGGACCCACACCCCCAGGCTGCTGCAAAAAGCACCCTCTGTAAATCAAGTCTTGTACRATAATCTTCTGCCATCAATGCTTGGAAGAGCTAAATTGTGCGTGGTGGGAAAACACAGCTTCTACCTCTTTCAGGTAGGAAATAGGTGGAAATAGGCTCCTTGTCTGAGTGGATGAGTGTAGGGGGGGGGAAAACCTTTTTTTCCCCAAGGGAAAGGCTGCCTGCTTCAGTTTACACGCTGGATGCAGCCTGCAGCTGCAGCTCAAACTGGAGCAAGGAGCACTTGTGYGATAAATGTAAGCTCCAATTTCTTGTTAGTATCACCCAATAACAGCGTAGAGTGAGCTTGCACATTGCTTTCCATGTACTGCACATCAAAAGTAGTTGAAGGTCCTCAGAGTAAAGAAGGTGTCCTGTGTCTGCCCCTTCCCSACCATCCCCTTCCTTTCTCTTCCCACAGTGGTAGGACAGTTTCGGGGCTCCGCCAGGACCCAGCCTGAGACACGGGAACCCTGCAGAGCARGCATGTCTGTGTGCTGTGCTTGGGCACTTACTGTTCCCACCTCGGCCCTCTGGTCAGCAGCACTGTCGTGTGGAAATGCTTTGGAAAGCAGCTGAGAAAATAAATTTAGATGGGTAAATTAGAATTTTAAGCAGACAGCACAGCATCATCTCTGTGGTTTCTACCTTGGGAGTATGCTCGAGCAGGTGTCTACAGCCATTGCTGACCCCTGAACTGTGCATGAGATGGTGGGGAGCAGTCCCTGTTGGTCTGAATGACACTTATAATTTTATTTTTCTTTTCTCCTTGGAGTGTATTGCAAGCAGTGCATTGCCCGCAGGCCCTGTGTTGAGGACAGCTGTTCGGAGGTTCTTGCTGAGAGCAAGAAACTGCTGTGGGGAGAGCAGGGAGAACGTAAGGGGAAAAGAGCAAACGCAGGCTGGAGGGAGTCTGACTTGCGGCAGCCAGATTGAGATATGGCCTGGTGCTAATTTGGTAAATTGTTTAAATGATATATTAGCAGCTCTGATGAAGACAGCGTCTGGAAGGATTAGCATCATTGTCTCTTCAGCCCTGGGATACTGGTCTGGATCCAATTTTGTCATTTTGATGAGAAAACCRTAGTGAAACATGATGTCAGTGATACTGGAGTTTGCAGGGAAGGCGTGTGGATGTCCTTCCTCTATGAGTGCACGTTGCTTTTCTGACTCACCAGTTAGGACACAGACCTGTTAAATATTCCTGGCTTCATTTTGTTGTGAAGGTCAAGCCCAAGGCTGTCTCTTGAGACTGTTGGAGATATTTTGTTGAGGAAAGGCCAGGTCAGGACAAGGGTGTTTAGTCAAAGGCATGAAAAAGGCATCGGAGCTGAGGCAGAGCTTCAGTCTGGAGCTGAACTTTCCAAGAGACGAGAGGCRTGTGGCTCTGAGGCTGCTCGAATCCAGCTGGAGAGGGTGGACCACCATGGGCTTAAAGTTAATCATAAGTGGTTTTACCTGAGACAGAGAAACTTGGAAGGTTGACACTGGTCAAAATACCCTCCAAAACAAAAAATCCTATATCACTATGTCAATACTGTTTCTTTTTTGGAGCTTCAGTAAAGAGCTATTTTTAGCTGCTTTTTGTTTGTTTTTTCTTTCAAAAACAACTATAACTAAACCAATAACACTTTACATTTGGTGAAATCCCATTCTCTTGGATGTGAATAATCTCAGTAATAGCTTTGGTTAAGGTAACTATTAAAGGCGTCTCAGAAAAGCTTTGGGAGTTTTGTTCATTTTTGAATGAAACTTGTCAACTACAAAAGCCGAGGCATGTCTGAACTGCCGGGCTGTAGCTGAGCTCACYGGCAGCCTTGTTAACTCTGTGCTGTCCCGTGCTTTAGCAAAGAGACGGGTTGCCCTGTCCAGTTTGTCTTTGCTTAACTCCGGACACTCGGCAAGTTGAAGGTGTGCTTGTGGCTCTGACGAATGTGCCGGGCTGAGAGATGCAGACACGTTTTCCGTAGAGAAACTCGTGGGTGGCACTGATGCTGATGGCAGGCTGAGATGTCCATGGGATGGAAATCCTCTGGTCTCTAGCGTGGTGCTGGCGGTCGTGTTAGCGCAGTCGGAGCCATCCACGCTCGGCTGTCTTTCACGCCGTGGTATCAAAGCTAGGCACGGGCAGAAGGGGCGGCTGCGAGCTGCCATGAGTTATGCTGTGCAACTGCTGATCTCCCTGGCTTTCACAAGCTGCCTTTTATCCTCCTTCCAAGGTGATACCTCTGATTTATTGAAGGGTCTGATAGAAACAAACGCTTCTGTTTTGATGAGGCTGTTTCATGCGCTGATATGACCCCCAGCTGGCTTCTTCCAAATGCATTATTTATTTTAGCAGCATTAGCAGATTATCAGGGCTGAATAAATCTGCATGTCTGAGTCGGATGAATTTTCTAGGCTCTCCATCCATAAGCGTTTCTGTGTGCCTGCCAAAAGATGGGAAGCTCAACAACAGGGTCGAGTGCTGGCACATGAGCGCGACAGCCCAATATTGGCTTCTGACTGTACTGCCCGCCCTGTCGGGGTGCGGGGAGCCSAGGCTGTCGGGGAGCAGATGTGTCCGTTCTGGCTTAGGGGAGAAGGTAATGCTGTATGGCAAGGGTGTATTTTATAGAAAAGATGGCAGAATAATTAATGCATGAAAGAGAAAATAAAATACGTTGCTTTGGAAGCAGAGAATCACATTGCCGTTTTGGGGGAGTGTTAGACCTGATCTGGGCTTAGCATCTTCACTCATGCATGGCTTTTGGGTAGGAACATGACCTGCTCTCTTACTGTGCAGTTTTGGTGTTGGCATGATGAGATAGTGTGTGTATTAAGTCAATAGGGCTAGTTATTTTTTCTCCTGTTTGGAAGTAGTATCTATGGGGACGTAACTGAGCGGTCCTGTTGTTTGTGTGGACGGAGGAGTGTGACCCTCTAGTAGATGCCCCAGAATAGCATGGTAAGAGTCATGCTGATGGAGGGAGCTCATCAGGTTTTGAAGGCATTTACATGAGGCTCTGTGGGGTTGGGATCATGTGGCTTGGTAAAGGAAATGTGGCTCAATATCTGTAATTAAAACTCAATAAAAATAAAATTGAGGGAGTTACCAGCAATGGTAAGGTCCTATAAAAGACATTAAGATGAATTACACCTATATTGAGTTCAACTTGCAGCTAAAGAAATGTATTAGAATGACATTAAATCATTGCATTAATATTAAGAGGCTAAATCTGTATAAACTCAAATAAATCAAAAAGGGGACTGCCATTTGACTGTGAGTGATAGGTGAAGAATTTTACTGCAACTGTTCGAATCTGTAACTTGCCAAGTACCTAACACTGAAATTGAATCATCTTTTTACTCCTGGATGCAGTGTAGGACTAGAAAGCTTTCTAGTGATACTTTTTCTGCTGGCAGATATTTTCCTTCCTCCTATAGCAAAAAGAACAACATCAACAAAAGGTTTTTCCATAAGCAGCACTCTGAATCCCTAGTGAGAGAAATTATAGAGGACTAACTCAAGCTGCGTGCTGCAGCGCAGCCTCCCAGGGCTTGAGGTGGGACCCGGACTTCAGCGCTGTGTTCTCTAGTCCATTCAGGTGCAGTTATTTTTAAGCTGGGAAAACTCTTTCTCCTTTGCATAAGCAGTTTTCAGATTTTTTAGGGATTCATAATTGGTAAATCTGTAACATCCCTACCCTGGAACACACAAACCTGGAGACTTCTGCATTCAACTACTGCTGTTTTCTGTTTGAGAATATTACTCTGTGGATACCCGTTTATGTAAAATTTAATATTAAGAAAATCAATAGCCACAATTCATTCAAAATAAAGCTGCAAATTTAATTTTAAACTTATTTTTTAAGCTTTCTTCCTTGAACCTAGGCTTTAGCAGAGATAGGCTGAAAAAAGTTTAAATCATATGCTGATTTACTTGAAGTACAAACCTTTAGAACCACCTTCCTACTTTTCCATCTTTCTTTTCTCAGTACAAGTATCTAAGTAGGAGCTTCTAGTGCAGAGGCAGCTGCTGCTCAGTGAAATGTGCTCTCATAGCAGTGATCAAAACACAGYTTCATACATTCCTGACTTATGCTCTCCTAGAGTCTACTCAGCACGCTGAAAGCTGTAGGTGTATATACGGGAGCAAAAGGCGTGATTTATTCTTATTTCTCCATGGAGGGAAAAAATCTGTGCTAGTGGAAGCCTAGCAGTGAGATGAGACCCTTTCCCATGCMGCCCGCTAGTGCTGTGAATTGATGTAGGATGTGTAGGTAAAAGCGGAGGTATTTTTCTGTACAAAACACCCTGTTTTGGGAGGTTTCCTGGGAGGGCTGTTCGCTACGTCTTAGCAAACCCTGTATGGGGACAAGCTGAAGAGTGATGAGTGCCGTCCTGGCTCAGCTTGTCCCTTTATCCGGTCCCAGAATTGCTCAGAACTCCGGCTGAAAGAGCACAGAACTGAAACCCTGTTAGGGCAGGTCTTGGTTCTTTACAGAAGGCAGGTGTAAGCTGCGCTTGGAGGGCTTGAACTCCTTCATGGCCTCACAAGTAACTGTGCAATTAGTTGACGCCTTGAAATATGTTTTCATTATATCTGTTCTGACATGTTCCAGGCAGGTGGGTCCAAAAGTGGGAGTTTGTCAACTTGCTTGTAGTTATTGGAGAGACATCTTTAGTACTGGGAGAACTTGATCGGAAAACTATCTGTCCTGGTTTTGTTAGATCTGAAACAGAAATACTGATGTCTTTCCCCCCGTCCTCCTCCCTCCATAGCTATCCCAGCTTCAGTCCCTTGTGGCAGTGCCGGTGCTGCCATCTCTAACCCTCGGCACCTTATCTCCAACAGGTTGGCGGGACAAAGACAGGAGTTGTGCGCTACGTGGGAGAGACGGATTTTGCCAAAGGAGAGTGGTGTGGTGTGGAGCTGGATGAGCCCCTGGGGAAGAACGACGGGGCGGTGGCTGGTACAAGGTACTGTGTGTTCTCAAACCCAGCCTGGGGCATGTAGGGTCCTACACACCTCCAAGGGGGGCTGGGGGCCAAATGGGCCTGGGAGGGGGACTCGGGGCTGCGTGCAGCTGTGGTTGGTTGGACATTGCGGGTTGGGAGGAAGAGTCCAGTTTTGGGTCTCTTAGGCTTTGGGATAGCTTTGCAGGGTGGGATAGCTTTGCAGGGAGATCAACAGAAACCTCATCACTGGAGCATTTTAAAGCAGGATCAGATAATGTCTGTGAAGAAGTAACCTGAGTGGCTTCAGGAGACAGGGGAGAGTWGGGAGAGAAGATAACTTATAATGGGATGTAGTTTTTGCTAGAARTTGATTCTGTGATTGTATTAGCTCTGCTTTCTACCACACATCCCCTTCATAAACTTGCTTCTTGGGCTATATCTATAGTTCACCCTGTCAGAACTATAGAAGATAAAGATTTTACTCTCTCTTTTTTTTTTTTTTTTCCCCTCTGCTTAATGTTATTTGTTCTCTTCTTTCCGGGGACACATTTGCAGAGATCTGAAAGAACAATTGGTGGTCGTTGTCTGTCCTTGTACTGCTTCTGTAGTGTGACAGCTGTCTGCTGATTGATCTTACCACCTCTGACTCCATAGGCACCTCCGCTGTTTCACAAAAAGCCCTTGTTAGTATCTATAAAACTAGGCAGGGACATCTCGCAGGCTTGCCAGGAAGCTGTTTCTGTTCACGTGGAAGTTAGGTAAGGGAATGACCCCCAGCCTCAGATCCTGAGCTTGGGGATGTTCAAATCTGAGTTATACAGCAGCACTTTGACCCTGCTTCAAATAAAGGTGGAACTGGTTTCTTGTCCTTCACAAGTTCCTGTAGTGGGAAATACGGTTGATTTCTTAAGGGAATCTTGCATCAGAGGTGAGATTTAGCTTTGAAACCAAGGAGCTGAGAGTTCCTCCCTTTTTAGATCTCAGGTTCTGTAATAAAGGTTTCTTGTGTTGGGTCAGCCTCGTTTTGTCCAGCAACCATCTGTTTTCATTTAAAATAAGAGAAACGCTGCCTTGTTCAATGTCAAGACAAGAAAGCAGAAAATGATTGGCAGCAGATGGCTGAGTTCCAGCCTTTTCTCAAAAGAAGACAACCGGGTTGGTAGAGAATAAGTCATGGAGTGAATCCAAGTCCCTGCTTTATCATACACTGCAAATTATCTCTCAGCTTAATCTTCAGGGTGCTCAGAAGTTGTTTATTGTCTCTGTGCGTGCGGAAGGTGTGGAAGGCAGATGTGAGCGTAAGGCTCTCTCTGCCTCTCGTCCTCACACCTCTGTTGCTGAGTTTTGAAAATCCAACTTTTGGAAGACATCTATCTTCTGAAGCTGCTGCATCTTGGCTGAGGTTGTTATGGTACGTGCCCTGTCTGCAAGGCTTCTCTTTTGTTTCACACTTTATCAAGAGCAGGAAAAATTGAGCTCCAYAGCAGGGATTGGGGAACAGGAGTGAATTAAGAGGTTTGGATTAAACGGGGGAGATTGAGGGAAGTCTGTAAGGCATCCCTGCCCCTTGCATCCAGGCTGATCTTGCAGATCTTCTAGCCATAGTGGATACTAGCTGATACAGCAGTGGTACACGTGGACGCTCCAGCTGAAGGGCTCTCGGTCCACCAAGGATCTGGCTGCAGGTTTGCAGCATTGCCCCTGTTCATCCTTTGAGCCTTCGTYCAACCTTCTGATTTTCTTATAGCACGTGCCGCTTTCAACAGCAGGGTTTTGGAGGAGAAGCCAACATAGTAAAACTGACTCCCTTGGTGCATGCAGGCACCCCTCAGACAGCCTTCCCCATGTTTGCCACTGCCACATGGGGTTCCTGATGCTGCCCTGAGGTTGTCCTGCCAGAATCAGTCTGGGCAGAGACCGCCCAGGACTTGGGAGTCTCTCTGCTTTGGTGGTTGTTGCCATCTAGTGAGCATCCTTGGCCTGGCTGCCCGAGACCAGCGCTCSCTGCTGCAGCGATGCCAAGGATGCTCCAGCAGGAGAGTCTGGTCCAAAGAAGCAACTCGAGATGATGGAGGCTGGTGGAAGTAGGAGAGCAAACACGTGGGTAAATGAGCGAGGAGAGGGCTCTGCCACCATCTTTGCTGCTCTGGGTTCTCCAGTTGCATCAGTGGTGAATCACCTGAAATTTGAGGCGGGTCGCTCCGATTCTCCTGCAGGTTCAGGAAGGGCATCCAGGTCTGGATGTGSGTCAAGGGAAGGATGAAGGGCCAGGGCTTCCTGAGCAGCTTGTGGTTCTCTGGTGGAGGCTGCCTGCAGGCTGTGGTTCAGTAGCAGTGCCCGAGAGGAGRAGGATATCACTGTGGTGAGCCCCTCTCCGGACATCAGATGGATGCTGCTGAGACACTGGGGGGTTTGCTGCATCTGCTTTCCTGTCTGCATAGGAGACTAGAAAGGTGCTGGTGTGGTTTTCTTGGTTACTTATCCACAAAGCCCAGCAAGTTCCACTCACACATCTCTAGTATATTAACCTTTTACTTGCTTATTTTACTGTTCTTCCTTCTCTGCCTCTGTTCCTATGGAGTCTTTGCCCACTAAACTGCTCATGCCTTTGTTTTCACATAGTCTGGAGCATGTCAGCTACAGGCCTTGGACACTGAAGATTTTTTTTTATCTATTTCAAAATTTCCTGTGCTGTTTCCCACCTGCAGTTTGCTTTGCCATCACAATGCCACTTTTCTTCCCTGTTTCTTTTCTGTAATGTGGGTATAGACCTCCTTAGCACTCAGTGAGAGCAGCTCTTGGTTTTCAAGCAGATTTTTTTTTTTTTTTTGCTGCCAAGTGTTCTGGACCCAATTCCTGCTTCTGAACTATAAAAGTTAATTGCAACCAGTTCCAGTCTGGACTAAAAGAAAATAAGCASACATAGAGTGATGCAAGTTTGGACTTGCTAAGAGTTGTCATGAGGGACTTAGCCTTTGGCATTGTTGTACAGCCGCAAGTACCAGTCTATGCTTAGACCTGTGGAAGGGGCTGTGCCGTGCGGTTGGTCTGCTTGTGCCTACTTCAGTTGGAGAATATGATGCTGAGCAGGGTTTTGGCTGGTTTGCAAGAGGTCAGACTGATTTTCTTCCTTGGGTCTCTGTTCCACAGCAAGGTCAGCCTGCGGTATGGCTGGTTTTCCAAACCCAAGAGCCTGTGTTGGCAACAAGCAGAGGGGGCGAAGTGATTTTGGGTTGTAGAGTGTTGTTTTTGGTTTTGTTTTGTTTTTTAAAGATTGTTATAGAAAAAGTCAGGCTTGAGCAGATGTTTGAAAATGAATCACTTTCTCATCTGGCTGGAGATCAGGCTGTTCTCTGGCCTCCCAAGCACACAGAGGTCTGCCTGTGATACGGCCGTGTGGCTGCCAGCACTTAAAAGTAAAAGGGAATTGGGGAAGCAGCTGCTCACATCTGGAGAGAGGACTTGTGCTAGCAAAGCTGGATTTGTGTCATTTATTCCTTAGGACCTGTTTTTTATGTTAACATAAGGCAGACTATTATATGGTGTAGTATTTTCTCCTAACCTTGCTACAAAGCGTTTGAGAAAGAACTCKTAATGGAGACAGTTTTCTATATTGACTACTCCCTTGAAACAGGGGGATGTGACGCCTGGAGATGATCTGGTTTTACTTGCTGCAGTGCAGCTGGCCAGCAACAGATAAACCCTGGCTTGAGCCGTTTGGCCCCAGCTCTGAAGAGGTTTCCAAGGTTTGATGCTGTGGGTTTTGGCTCATTCTTACTCTGAAAGAGGGCTCCAGAGAGACATAATCATTGGGCTCACTGCAATTATGGAAGAGAGCTTGCACCGTAATTATCTGGTCCTCCCTTTTTTATGCTTGCTTCTTTGTAAGTTTGTTTGTATGGGAACCAGTTTCTCTTTCTCTGCCTCCCAGAGCAGATGGCACACACTGGAGTTTGCTGTARAGGTATTTTTTTAGCTTCAAAGTTAGGAGCTGCCATTTTCCCCTTCTGTTTTGGGGGGAACATTTATACAGAGCTGTGTGATTTTTATTTGACACACTTTGCTATATGACTTTCTTGCAAAGCAAGGTAGAGAACACACATGAGTGTTGGGAAGCTTGGTTTGTTGCGGTAAGGAAGGAGTGCGTGTGCTCTCGCTGTGTTTGTGTACCGGGATCTTTGTGCTATCCAGGCTACCAGATGGGTCTTTCCTGGCATCTCATCAAAGTGCGCAGCAACTAGCGYGTGGCAATTATCTCGGGTTTCCCTGCTTAAGCACCACAAGTGAAAACATGGAGATTGCCACTACTCTTAAGTGGTAGGAAGGGAGAATAATCCAACCGCTTGGATGCAGGAAACAATGTCACAGCAAAGCACCGAGAGATGAGCTGGGGGCCAGGGTTGCATATTGCTTAGTAATGCCATTCTGCGAGGCTTGGGCGAGGCGGATGCTCTACCACTTCTGACTTGGTCTCCTGTATTACAGGTATTTTCAGTGCCCTCCCAAGTTTGGCCTCTTTGCTCCCATCCACAAGGTGATCCGGATYGGGTTCCCATCAACCAGCCCCGCCAAGGCAAAGAAGAGCAAACGAATGGCCATGGGAGTGTCTGCCTTAACCCACAGCCCCAGCAGCTCCTCCATCAGCTCCGTCAGCTCGGTGGCATCGTCTGTTGGGGGCAGGCCCAGCCGCAGCGGGCTGGTAAGTGGCTCTTTCCAGAGACTCTGCAGCCTCGATCCACTTCTGTGACCTGGCTCTACAAAGTGGGAGGGTTGGGGTTTTGTTTCAGCAGCTGCACTGGGGCAGCTGCTCCTTCACCATCAACGAGACGAGGGGAGTGAAGACTGTTACCCGCCTTACAAATAGGACTCCCTCCATGGACATGAGAGCAATTGTGACCATTAAAGAGCCCAAGGTGCTATTTGCAGTGGGATGAATCTCAGCTCCACTGTCAAGAGCAGGTTTTGTACAGGATCMCTGCAAAAAAATGCCATTGCTTCTTGTTCCTCATGGTTGCGTAGCAGCGTGCTGCTGTGTTGAACAGCTATACGAAAGCTCCTGCAATGACTGCATTTTACTGTGGAGGGGTGACACTGTCCTGGATCACATGCCTTGTGCTTTGGCAGGTACTCAAGAGGGCAGACACCAGAGCAGGCAGCAATATTATTTAAAAGCTCTACCTCTGCCATAGTGTGTGCTGCATAGCACCTGCAGTCATCTTGGCTGGGGACGGGGGTGCAGTATCCATTACTGGGCGCGGATCCAGCTAGCCCCTACCAGTCTCTAGTTGAGATCAGTCCTTCCAGCTGAGYTCACTGTTTGGGACTGCACCGGTGCAGGTCATCCATAAAATATATTTAAGAAGGCAGATGATACAATACATGATAATCTTCCCTGACCCAATTCCCACCCCACATCCCGTCCTTTGGGAAATGGTCCTTTCATTGCAGTGTAGCAGAGCTACTGAGCTTGTAAGCAGTGTCCAGAGGTTTTACAGACTTGTTAACCCCACCTGTAGGGTCCGGAGCTGGAACTGCAGCTCTGTGCAGCCTAATAAATGATCAGTAGGTGAGCTGCATTCCAGATTTAACAGGGGACTTTGAGCTATTCTAGTCTGGGAAGGACACAGCTTTACCCCTGTCTCTTTTGAACTCTCTTCCCCAGCTGACAGAGACCTCTTCTCGATATGCCCGAAAAATCTCTGGCACCACGGCTCTCCAGGAGGCACTGAAGGAGAAGCAGCAGCACATTGAACAGCTACTGGCAGAACGTGACCTGGAGCGGGCTGAGGTTGCCAAAGCCACCAGCCACATCTGTGAGGTGGAGAAAGAGATTGCCATCATGAAGGCCCAGCACGAGCAGGTAGGAGGTGACATGGCTTTATCGCTAGCGCACAAACATCTGGCATCCTCTGAAAGTTTCAGTTCATGATCACATTATCCGTGTATAGTTTCCTGATGAGAAACCTGGGCTCTGAATTTCTGCCTTTCATGTGGAGACAACTTCCTGCATGGTGGGTTAAGCTGAGGCTCTTTCTCTGCTCCTGCCGGTGGAACGTGCGCTCTCTGCCCCGAGCCAGGAGCAGAAAAAGGGCTGTGCCAGAAAAAGGAGAGTGGATAGTTTGTGTCTGGTGGATCAATACATTTGAATGCTGAAATGCAAGTGGAGGGCAAACTTGTTCCCCTTAGCCACCCAATCTGACTGCATTGCAGTGTTTTTTTGATGCTATCGGACACTGCTGAGAACATCAGCTCAGTTCATATGTCACTGCTTTCCTGCCAGAGGGGATGTTTTTATCACATTAATAAAGTCAAGAGATCTGTAAGGAAAACAGACTGATTATATCAGCTTTTTTGCACAAACATTTGTACAAATGATATTTTATGCATTTGAATGCTTAAAGAGAGTTGTGTTTGTGCTATTCATCAATATGTGGCTCTTCAATGACTGCTGTTGCCCTAAATTCCTTGCTCATGTTTATAAACCCCAGTCAGCTACTAGGGAGCACTGATGGCGCTGTATATCTTTGTGCGGTGGGCCACATGTGCCTGTCAGAAATGCAGGAGAAATTGGCAAATCAACTGCAAACTGACATCTTCCTTGCGTATAGTATTTTACAGTAGTTACCAGTAACAAATGAATTAACGCAAGTCTGAAATGACTTCATGCTTCATGATCAGGGCTGAATTGCATCTGGTCACGTCAGACCAGATTTTCAAAACTGTTCAGGCTTCAGGTGCTTAACTCTTAATCAGAGCTGGATTCTCTAAAGGGTTCAAGTCAGAGAGGCACTGAAGCATAGATCAAATTTACAAGCTGCTGGAGATTGAGCAGGTTTTTTCTTTTTGATACCTACACACTAGACTTTTTGGAAAATCTACCTTCTTACCATAGCAGCCTCTGAAACAGATCATCAAACCCTTCTGTTCTCTTCTTCTGATCCTTTTTTAAACAACTCCATACTTCAAACATTGTTAACTTTTGTGACCCGGGCTCTTTTTTTGCTGCAGTACGTCACGGAGGCAGAAGGAAACCTCCAGCGAGCACGAGCCCTGGTGGATGGGATGCAGAAGGAGAAGATTGAGCTGTTGAACCAGCTGGAAGAGGAGAAGAGGTAAAGCAGGAGTGGATGGGTGTGGGGGATGTGAAGTCATGGGGGAGATGAGGCTCTTAGCCAAGAACATCATTCATTGGATCTAAGGAGGAGAAAGTGACTGGGAACATCATCTTTGGATGTCTTCCAGTGCTTCAAATATGCTGTGTTTCCCCTCTCCTGGCCACTGTGGTATGCCTGCATGTAGGGAAGGGGTGTGCTGCTTCAGGTAATGCAAAGTTTGGAACAATTTTGTTGCAGTTGCACATCTAATTTGACTCTTGTCTAGGGTTGGGTATCCAGTGCAGTGACTGCCCCATTTGCTGACAAACTGCTGCTAATCACAACTGAACAGTGAAGTATTTCCAATTAGTCTTGTACGTTCCTATGTCTTGGGGCTCTTAGAGGAGTCTCGATGCTATATCATTCGGTGGGGTTGCAGTGAGCCAATTTCCGTGACGTGAGCAGTCTCAGGTTTTTTGAATGTGCTTAGCTGAACCTGCCCCCTTGGTGCAATGCAATTGAAAGGCAGAAAACAAACAGCCAGGAGAGCTCATGCTTGGGATAGGGACAGCTCTGTTTTGCCATCTAAAGGAGTTTCATGAGTGGACCCACCTTCCTGCCAAATGTATGTAGCACTTAAGAAAAAAAAGAGACCATCAGTTTCCATTCCTGATTAGGGCTCTAAGTGCTGGCACTCCTGTGATGACCCTGGTAAATGTTTGACAGGCTGCTTGCGTGTCCAGGAGCATTTGACCATGGCACATGTTGCACTGACAATACGAGGTGGACAACAGTTGATCTTCCACTGCCTGTAGAAGGCCAAATACTCTTGGTCTCCTGATGGGCAGTGGAGTTATTGGGGGTTTCCAGCCATCTTCCGTCCGACACAAAGCAGGGAGAAGCAGTATTATTAGCCTGAAGGAACAAAGGGCTCCAGTAACATCAGTAACTCTGGGATTTGATACCCTGATCAAACTCAGCCGTGTCACTGTGTAAACTGGAATTACTCAGTAAAGGTGGGATTAACTCATGGCAAGGGTGTGGACGGTGACAAAGCCTTGCCTTCAGATATTCTTGGCTAAGGATATGGTATAAAACCAATACTGGATAATAAATAGAACTGTGCAGGTTGGGCCATCCCAGACCCCTACCCTTTCTGTACAACCTGGCTTTGCTAAAGACCATTTCTTTCCCCTCTGTTTGTGATGTGRTGACCTTAAAGACATTCTTTCTGAGGAAGGGAAGTCAAACTGGAATACAGCCTTACTGTAGTGTGATTCATCATCTCCCCACATCCCAGAGGCCCCATCCGTGTCTATATGATGATGCATACATTTCCTCTCTGCATAAGAGTGAAGATCTGCTTGTCATTCTTGGAGTCCAATTGCTCCATATATATAATTAAGCTCTTCAGTGGGAATAGAAAGACATTTCTGTGTATTAAGTAACTGAAAACAGTGTTGATTTCAATTGAATGATGCCCCTCCTGAGGACGAATTGTTCTTTCGTGCACAAGTCTCCCCATTCTCCTGGTAGGCAGCTCACTTTCCCAGCTCCAGGAGGCCCTTTAACACAAGACAGCTGAGTTCTTTCCTAAATATCAACAGATGCCTCCTCTGATTAGAGGAGGTTTAGACAAGGAAGCTTGTTTATGAAGTTAGATATGTACACTCACAGCTATTTTTGTCTGTAATGGAATCAGAGTCCTTACATCTGGCTACCAGCTCAACATCCTCATTATTGCCTTTTTTTAAAATCAGTAAAGAGAACAAAGAGGACTGAGTTTAGCAGAAGATTGAATTATTTTGTATCGTTACTGGATTTTTCTCTTCAGACTTTGCAAAAGAGTCCTAGGCACTTCTGTGTTTGTGCATGTGATTTTTATGTGCATTTATGCATGACTGGCCTACACAATCTCTGGTGAAGGCTTTTCTGCCAGGGTAGCTCACCATTTCCAYGTTGTGGAAACATTAAGCATTGCCTACCCTCTGCCAGGAAGGCAGAGGCTCCGATTCCCCTGGAATGTTTTGATGGACCCTGTGCATTTGGCACAGGAGTTGCCCGGTGCTCGGCTGCAGGATAACAGGGTCTAAGAAAACCAGTGAAACCTGGTTGTGGCTTTCATGTTTTCGGGATCCTGGTGTCAGTGAATAGCAGTTGAKCTTGCTGAGAGGTGGTGCAGCAGAAACAGCGTGTCTGTGAGTGCGTACCTTGCAAGAAGGCAAACGTTTGCTGTGTGGAAGGCTTGCTTATTGACTGTCTTGCTCCATGTGTCTTGCTGGTTAGCTTCTGCCGAGCWGTTTGTATACAAAGTTAGCCTGTATCCCTCTCCTCTCAGACTTTGTGTGTGCAGGGGAGGCCCATGTGCAATGGCTCCTTAGAAATGGGATGCTGATCTGGGTGTTACTGATTGCTATTTTTATCTTTTCCCCTCCCCAGGAAAGTGGAGGACTTGCAGTTCCGTGTGGAGGAAGAATCCATCACGAAGGGGGATCTGGAGGTAATTCCTAACACCCTTGCCAAAATGTGGGGTTAAAACCTGAAAYTGCATGTGGGGCCTCACCTGAGTAATTCCTGCCACCTTTGGCTCTACTCTAAAGAATACATTATCTTTATTCACGGCTTTGGACCTGCTGCAAACACCGTGGTATAAACTGTGAAGATTGTTCTTTGGTATGTTGCCCAATGACTAATAATGCTAGGAGCTGCCTAGAACTAATCACATGCAGCCAGCCTGGCTTTAAACRTTGCCATGAGTTGCCAAGCCATGTTCAAATCTGACTGTATCTGAATGCATTTTGASATATGTTTTTCCACTGTAGAAATGATTTGACTGCTCAGTCACTGTCCCTGCAGTGTCCTCTTATTAGCAGCTAATTGGCACGCCCAACCTCCCAGTCGGATGCTGTTCTATTCCAGGCGAAATGCCTTGTGTCGTTTGATGTGCAGTACCCTCGTGTGGAGTCCTCTGCCCACGAGGATGGGGTTTGACACTAGGATACCCTTTCATTTGGAAGGGCTGTTGCTCAGAGCGATGCTGTTGCAGTGGATATTGTGCAAACTGGAAGTGGCGTTGGGAGCTTGCCCTTGAGTGGGAGGCTTTTCTGTGGGGGGAAAAAAAGGAAAAGAAAATATTTCTGTGAAAGCAAGGCTCTGCTCTACACGTGTAAATCAGGACTTTCCCTTATCTTTAGCTAGAGTGTTAGGTTAGTAATGCCAGAAATGTCAAGGGACCTGCTCCTGTGCTTCAGTCAGATCAATAAAAGCCCAGGAAAATGGGAAAACTAGGTGATGGCGTATGTTGCTATGGCTTTGACCCTCTTGGCATGAACCTCTTCTCTTTATCCAGAAGCTGAAGCAGTGTRATGTGTTTGACAGGGTATAAATCAGCAATGCACTGATAGCAGACCTTTGCTAAAGGACAGCAAGTACAGTTTCTGCCTAGTGTGTGGGTGCAAAATCAGGTTTCTGTTAATTCCTGAGCTTAGATGATAGATTTCCCCAGTGCTTTAGAGAAGGGTGATTGATCCGTYGCTCCCTTTGAGAGTGGATTGTCCCTGTGTAAGCTTTAAGTGTTTAAGCCTGACTGTGGAGTAATGGCAATGGGACCAGGGTTAGCTAGCAGGTATATTTAGATACATTTTAAAAAAAAAAAAAAGCCACCACATTTTAGCAAGATGGCAAGCTGCTGTGACATAAGTGTTTCTATCTGCAGGTCCCAAACTGAGGATAGATCTAATTTTCATTCATCTAATTTTGCAATGGAGATGTGGCCAAGCTTCTTGCAGGCTGCCAGGGTCCTGTCCCCACTTCCATGTTCGTCTGTACAGAACAAATAACTTCTTAGGGAAGAGTYATGGAGCAGCTTGGTTTCCTGCGATCCAGAGAACTGGCATGTTCCCCTGTGGGTCCAGCACCAGTGRCAGCACAGGCACTGTCAGAGAGCTTTGCTGTGGTCAGTTTTTACATTCTGTCCTGTCTAATTTGGATGCTCAGACCGAATGATTGACCCACTGGAGTTAATTCTCACCATCCTGCTTTGTTGTGGAGACAGTTAGGATTTCCAGAAGCAATTAATTCACTTAAAGAAAAAAATCTCTCATTGGAAATCAGGGGGGTAAGTGCTCCTTCATGTTGCAGTATGTTTCCTGGAAAATGGTTCTCCCTGATATTCTTCATGTAAAATCACACCRAAGTCAACCAGTGGCTGCTGGCACAGCCCTTCGCATCCCTAGCTAGAGCTCAACTAACCACCCAAATACCAAAAGCAAACCCCAGTGACAGTTGTCTCTCCTCCTCTGGTCTGTCCTCTTACACCAACAGCCCTCTTCTGAGTACTCAGAGGAGAATGTTTATCTTGCACTTAACAGCCAGTAACAGACATGATGGTAAGAAAAGATTATCTCCTCTGTGRTCCCTGGATCAAGGGTTTCTGCTGAAGGCTAGGCTAAATCCCGTGGTATTTCTCATAATATCATGTAGTTTTTGAACAAAGCTGGGACTCTTGGGTGTTGAGCGTGGCAGGCAGCATCCCTAGAAGCTCTTTGACCAAAGAARTCAGTGTGTCTGAAGCCTGGAGATGTGGGTCCAGTTTTTGGACCTCTGATARAAGGAGGAGCTGTGGATTTAGCCTTGAAATGTAGTTGTGAATTCAACCCAATTTTGATCCTGGTCGACAATGCTGATTCTATAGTGCTTTGGAAGGTGAAAAGCAATTGCAGGAAAACAAAACCTTTTAAAAAAAGGCTTTTTATGGTGGAAGACTATGTTGTTACAGGAAATATTAATCTCTTCAAGGAACTATCTCATGCTCATCTCCTGGAATCTATCTCATACCTTGAACACCAGTGGGAAATCAGTTTGTAATTTGTSAATAATAATAATTTAAGGCTAATAGCAAAAAGAATTCAGATCTGAACTTCCTCAAAGTGCAGGAAAACTTTGGATTTGAGGCTCTGAGTCATGCTGGCTAGACAGACTAATTTGCATAAAATAAGAAATAACACAGGACTTGATGCAAATCTTAAGTGAAGCTATATTTAAGGACTGTAAAACAGTTGATCTAACTTTCTTCCCTGATTATTTTTCTCCTCTATTTTCATGTGTTTTTCCAGACTTGGAAAATAGCAGGATTGRTAGATACTGAGCAAGCTTGGCTGGGAACTTGAGTGTCAACCTCAGGAGTCTTGAGAGAGTTTCTGTGGGAGATTCAGAGATTAGTTTTGTAATAGGTCAGCATCTTCAGGTAACCAATATCTGATGTGCTGCCACCAGTTAAGGTAATTCCAAAAGCTTGTGTTGCTGAAGTTTCACTTGGGGATTTTGAGCTAGTGTAAATTGARGAAAACTAGTGTCAATGGAATAATTATCCCTGTAAATAGAACCAAGCCTGGAGCTCCATYTGAGATGTGGATCTTTGAGCTTTGCAGAGAGTGGGAGAAACCACTCAGTACAAAATTAAATTTATTTATTTTTCTTATTAGGATGCATTCAGCCAACTTTTGCACTTCAGTGATATTATTTGGGGGTTTTGATAATGTTTGGGTTTTTGAGACCACATCTTTTTTTTCCTCCTTCAGGGGTCAAATAGACCACATATAATATGGAGTAGTCTGAATATATCTGGCAGTTGAGATCTTGCCCATCTATGAATACATGTATAATGATACCTTTCAAGCCATAAAAGAAAACATGGATTTTTACAAACTTCAGTTTCCATCGTTTGTRCACAACTAACCAAAACTTGCTTTATAGTAGGAAAGGGCAGAAAATCCCTAAAACTGGTTCCAGTAGAAAGGGGGAAGCAAATAATTATATGGAAAATGAAGGGAAGAAAATGGGGGTAAAAAAAAAAAATATGGTTCTGATCAGGTTTGTTTGGTTTTTGGTAGGTCCAGTTTAATTCAAAGGAAAATGTTGATTTTGTAAACTAAAAAAATGTGAAGGCCAGAGTCTGCATGCATTTTCCCATGTCTCCTCTCCTCTTTTATTTATGGGAAATTTTACATGATATTGCAGTGGTCGTTGTAGAGTCCTGAGGTTTGCCACCAAGTGCAGCTACATGGTACCTCAGCTTTAAAAGTGAAGGGCACCAAAGCAATGCCCTGAGTTAATGCTCCTGGATTTGGCAGGATAAACTTCTTGTGCTTAGTTTACTCACCTGTTTAAAAAATAAAAAAGCAAAAMCGAAACAAAAAATAGTTGTTTTGTGTACAGGCTGTTAGAGTCTTAGTGTGCAAAAATCACCTTGAAATTCATAGCAGCCTTATTCAAACCTAAAGCACTGATTTATAGAACAGTTTGGTATCTAAATATCTTTGATTTGCTTTCAGTGCAGTGTATTTTTTGGTTTTAGCAACATGCTGTGTACACTATGACCTGCTTTTTCTTCCCCACCTAGTGCAGGGTTCAAGCTGTCTCTGGAGCAAAAAGAGGATGGGAACTTCCAACTCTTTTCTGTCKACCTTGTGATTCTTCTTGAGGAGAGATGCGGAGAATCATTGCAAGGTCTTTGCATTCTCTTATGTGGTGCAAGGGTCTTGTACTGGTGGTCTGCAGCGGTGGGAAATTTGATTTTTAGGAAGTGTCTTCAGTATAGTCTTGATGCAGGAAAACACTGAGGCAGCTTTCTAACGCAGAGGGATGTTCTCCCATCACAGATTCCATTTTCTTGTGAATAGCCACTATGAGTACCATGTAAAATCCCGTAGTGACCATTTTCTGTTTGGTTGGATTTTTCCTGCTTGTTTGGGTCTTTATTCTCTTCCTGTTGTGAACTGCCTTTCCTTGTCTTGTACACTGAAGATGATGTTGCAGCCTTCTCTTTCCCTCTCTTTCTCTCTCTCCCCCTTCCCCTTTTCCCATCTCCACTGTTCTTTTTTCCCTATGTGTGACCAGACTCAGACGCAGTTGGAGCATGCCCGAATACGGGAGCTCGAGCAGAGCCTGCTGTTTGAGAAGGCACAGGCTGAAAAACTCCTCAGAGAATTAGAGGACACCAGGGTAATCGACCCCCACTGCCCTGCCTGCAGAACAGCGTGCTTGCCCCCTGCGTTGATGCTCATGAYGCCTTGCTTTGGGTTTCTTTGTTTTTTGGTTTGTGGGGTTGATTGGTTTTGGCTTGAATTTAGGCTTCCYTGATTTTTTTATTTGTTTTTTTTCTTTGCTCTCTCTCCTGGAAATGGTAGTACGATATAATTGCTAGCTTTGCTTCTTGTGTGGGGACTTGTTTCTCAGATTGAGTTTGCTTCTCTGCCCCATGCCACCATTTGACACGTGAGCTCTTCACAATTCATCTTTCAATTAACATGCCCAAATAATATCTGCACCCTGCACAAATCATTCCGCCTCGAGGCTCCCTCAGGCTGTAATAGAAAATAACATTGCAGTCAGCATTCCCTTTGTCCTCCCTCCAGCTGGGAGAGCTGCCATCTGAAATGGAAGATACTGGTGAGTGCAGGTGGACCAGCTCTGCTCCTTGGGCCATGCCTGCGAGAGGACAGGCTGCCCAGACGAACAACACACCCAGTCCTAAAAGCAGCCAGATATGGAAGGGGCTTTTTCATGCTGGTGTGGTGTGGGAAGCGGTGAACTTGCCTACAGTGAGCTTGCTCCTCACCAATGGGTTTGTTAGAGCTGTAGAAAACACAAACGTGAGGTTCTCCAAAAGGGCTAAATGGTTTGAACGCCCCTGTGCCCATCTAAAATAAAAAAATACCCAGCCTCCTGAGCTGATGGTTAGCGGGGAAAATGGCAATTGAARTGAAATGGAATTGATCACTTGTGTTTTGGCACCGGAAGATCTGCTTGGTTTCCTTGTTTCTTCTGCCTTTTTCTAATGTTTCATCTAGTCAAATCTCCTCTTCTCCATCCATAGCTGCAGCACCCTGAACTCCCTGTGCAGGTGGTTCAGCCCTGTTAGGTTACATTCAGATCGTAAGGCATCGATCCATAGCCCTTATGCTCAATGTTAACCATGGCCAGATTTATTGTCTTGCATCCTCTAGCCTTCTACGTTATTTTTACTTTGCTAATAAACTCTAACAAGTACTCGTGTAAGAATCCCTTTTCCTTTTTACACCAGGGTAAACAAATTACGATGCAGAAGAGGTCTGTAGGCTGAGGATTGCTGAGCAATAAAGGAAACATGATATGCTTAATGCTGGTTTCAATGCTTGTGATATTCCTGCATGTGCAGTCACATTTCCTCTGTGCATCATCTGGCAAGATGCCTAGTCTGGAAATATAATGCCCTTTCAGGACATTATTTTTCATAAACCGCTGTTGCTCTCTAGCGAGTTTCAAGGGTTGTTTCAAAGATGTGTGTTTCTCTATGGAAAACGAGAGGTTCATATTAGAAAAAACAAATTGCAATTGGCACAAAGACATAACTGTTAGTTATTGGTGGTAGTTACCCTGGTGCAAAACTGTACTCAAAGTGGAGGGTGCTGGGTATTCTTTTCCTGTTTATTTGAACTTYGACTAATGTACTTTGGATTTACTTCCACTGGAGCACACTTACTGAAAGGAAAGATGCAGCGATGARAGGTGGGGACTGACTTTGTCTTCTCTGTCGTGTTGCAGTTAACCACGGTAGCRGAGAAGTCCAGAATCCTGCAGCTGGAGGAGGAGCTGAGCCTCAGGCGCAGCGAGGTGGATGAGCTTCGGCAGTGCCTCCGGAGCTCTCACCAAGCAGAGGCCCCTGAGCATAACCTTGGCTTGCAGTCAGAGGCTCTTCGTCTACGAGATCAGTTGCTGTCTGCCAACAAGGAGCATCAGAAGGAGAGCAGCCAGCTAAAGGAGAAGTACGAGAAGACGTTAAAGAAGTACCAGCAGGAGATGGAGAAGCTGAAAGCTGTCAATGAGAAGTATTCACAGGAAATCGTTGACCTAAAGCATAAAGTTCAGCAAGCCACTAATGAGAACATGGGGCTTATGGACAACTGGAAGTCCAAGTTGGACACGTTAGCTTCTGACCACCAGAAGTCTCTGGAGGACCTCAAAGCCACATTGAACACAGGCCCTGACACCCAGCACAAGGAGATTGTGGAACTGAAGGCAGTGGTGGAGAGTATAAAGATGGAGCACCAGCTTGAGTTGGAGAACCTGAAAGCAAAGCATGACATTGAGACGGCTGTTCATATAAAGGAGAAAGAGAGCCTCAAACTGAAGTTGCAGGAGGCTGTGGAYGAAGTGGAAAAAAGCAACAGCAGCTGGAAAATGCAACTGGAAACCAAAAGCAATCAGCACCTTCTTGAGCTCCAAGATGTGAAGGACAAGTGTCGAGATGCTGAGCTGAGGGTGCATGAACTGGAGAAACTTCACAGTGAATATAAAGATCAGACACAAGCAATAGCTTTCTTGAAAGAACAGATTTCTTTGGCTGAGAAGAAGATGTTGGACTATGAAACATTGCAGAAAACAGAAGCCCAGAGCAAACAGGAGATCCACAGATTGCAGGAAAAAGTTCTTGTCTTAGAGAACAAGCTGCAGTCCATGGAGGCCCTGCATCCTTCTCAGCATGCAAATGTATGACTTCTGGGTCATTCTGCTTGTTTGTTGTCACTGTTAGTAACCCTTCCTAGGAGTAGCCTTCAGCTGCTGCCTTGTGCGATTTTTCTGAGGTTTCTATACCTCAAARTATCTGGAAGCTTTTACCTTCCATTGATAGTGCTTTTTCTGCACTGCATCTCCATGCTAAGGTGTCTTCCCATTCTTGAAAGCCAGTACAGTGGCACAATTAGAAGAAATAAGGGTCAAGAGAAGAAGTGGGCCACGTCTGGCCTTGAAGGCACATGAGTGCTGTGGCAGCAGAATAGGACTATTGTAGTTTGTCGGGGTGGGCTCTCATCCTGAGCGAGCAGCATCCTTAGCTGAAAAAGCATCATTTCTGCARTGTCCTCCAAGGAGCTGCAGCAGCTTTAGTGTATTATTGAGCAAGGCCCTTTAGGGGTAGGTGGAGGACAGGGTGGAAGAAGAGTCATTGCCCGTGCTGAGAGAGAGCACGTAGCTTGCTCAGCACGTGGAGCATGGTTTGAGAGCCTCAGTGAAGGGGCTGAGGTGATGGGGTTGGGTGGGAGGAGCGTGCCAGCAATGCGGCAGAGGCAGTGGGGAGGCTTCCCAGCATAATCAGCAGACACGGGGAAATGCTGCCTTTAAGGATTGTAGCAGAAGAGCTACTAGCAAGGGTCAGGATGGCACCAGGCTGGGGAAATAAAATGCCTGATTGAATACGAGTCCTGAGCCTCCCAGGGAAGGCTAGAGTAAGCGCAGTAATAATATGAAGAGGTCAATTTTCTGTGGTCTTTGTCTTTTTAAGTCATCCTAATTTTTTTGACTATTTGCCACAGGATGCCATCCTGCCTTTGTGGCATGGCAYGGGGACACATGGCTAGCTTTGCACTAGAGTGAGGGGAGGATATTGCTACTCATGACTCTAGGCTGGACCTCTGCTTGTGTTTGGATTTTGCATGAGAAACAGGGGAAAAAAAAACAACTTACAACTTGTCCCTATGGGGATTCAGAAAATGAAAATAAGCCATGAAATGTGCACGTTTTAAGAATACTTTTTGAAATCTTTTGCTGGCGATGTAGTCGCTGTTCCAGACTGAGGTGCCAATGAAGTGAATACAATGCCTATGTTTAATTTGCCAACGTGAGCAGCCCCATTGAAATCGGTTGCAGCTCTAGGCAGCAAAGTCAAGCCCTTGAATTACTGTTGGCCAAGTCAGAGCTTCATGCCTGYAAAAAGGCATGCTGAACTGGACAGGAGAGGCAAAAGCCCAGGGAGGAATCTACAGCATTAACGGTGTTTCAGGGGTTACTCARCATGTTTCATCTAGTAAAGACAGTCGTGAACAATAAGTACAGCCAGGGCCCTGGGAAAAGTGGGTTGTTACTACAACATGTGACATATTATAGCCAATATTCAAACAGGAATGAATGTAAAAGAAGAAGCTGGAGGCTTGTTCCAGAGCCCTTTAAATAAATGAGAGGGCTCTGGGGGATATTGATATTGGATTAGAACCAGGGAGTCTTGAAATAATTATTTTAACTATGTGTCGATTAAAATCAGGAAAATGTGGGAAGAAATGCATGGGTGAAAGCCTTTGCGTATCACAGGGCAAATTCTATTTTCAAATGTCTTACCTAATTTAATGTGACTGCAGTATTAACTATCCAAATATTTTAAACAAACAAATGTGTCTTGTGACCGTCTTTCCTAGACCTTCAAGTGAGAACCACAACTGTGCTTCCAAAGAGCAGTTAAATAGTTTTTCCGTACCAAAAGTACATCAGACGGCATATTCCCCCTTTGGGTCTACTCCTGCTTCTGTTCAGGACGTGTCCTGCAGCCCGCTCAAGCTCTCGGGGACTGACCTCGGGGCTTTCAGCAGTGGTGGCCACAGCAACTGCTTGACYTGGGGCATGTGCTGGGGTCCCACCRAAAGCTGCTGGACKTGAAGAGGCTTGAAGGGCTGAATTGTGGCCTCTGCAATGGAAAGCTTGGCCGTGAGCTCTGCGGTCTCTGTCTTTTCATTGCAGTATAGACAAAAGAGGATGGGGAAAAGGCAGAATCCTCTATGTGGACCAGTATTTGCTTTTTATTATTTTTATTAATGTATTCATTCTCTAATAATTATTAATTTATTGATGGTTTGTTACTGTTTTTATAACTTTGGGCACAGCTAGATTCTTCAGAAGTTGAGGAACTTGTTGTCTGATAGGTCTCAAGCTGAATGCTAAAGAGCATTTGCACCTGAATATTTGCTGTGATTAACCACAGGAGACTAGTCCAAAGGAGAGCAGCTCTTCCATCGCTCTGCGCAAACTCTGGGGSTGTGAAAGCTGGAACCAGAGCTTGCAGGGAAAGCCTGATCTCTGTTCCCTGCGGGGTGAATCTCGCTGTTGTGCTCAGCTGCCTGTTGTGTGTGGGCACACTCGGGTGGTGCCGGTTAACCTTCAGTAGTACCCGACTGCAGAAGTGACTCCTCAAAAGCCTTTGTTTCCCTCTCAGGAAGGATGTAAAACATCGTAACTTGGGTACYGGGTACACTTCTGCTTTGGAGGGGGCTTTGTGGTTGTTAACTTTGCTTTGAATCTTTGGATAAAGGGCTGTTTTACATCTCACGTTTTACATTTATTTCAGATGATTGAAACTAATGATATTTCAGAAGAAAAGATAAAGATGAAGCAGGCTATGGAAGGTATGAAATTTTATTGTTTTTTCTTGGAACACCCTGTTCTTGTGACTCGTTTGTCTTCCTTTCCTCCAACTTTCTGCTCTTGCAGGGACGGCTGTGTGGAAGGGGCTTAGGAAGCCGGTTCATCTCTCGGATTTTGCTGGATGGCATTTGTTGTCTGTCTCTTTTTTTTTTTTTTTTTTTTTTCCCCTCTAATCTGGCTGAGCATATGCAGGGGTGGATGGTTTTACTTGTGTAACACACTCACCGTGCAGATGGTGCAGGTTGGAGACAAATCTGGGGAAATGGGCACACTTCCATCCCATCACTGATTTTTTGCAGCAGGTAAAATCCAGCCATTAAATCTAATTTGTTCATAGGAAAGGACTGCTAATAGTAGATGTTAATGTGACTGGCTTAAAATAATGGGGGTTGCTTTTCTTTATTAAGCTTACTATAAATCAAATCCATCCTTTTAACAAAATGCAGATTTTTTGCACTCAGAAAATTTGTATAAAGTAGCTTTGAAACTGAATTGCACTCAGCCTCCCTCACAAAGAGGGTAAGCTCTAACCCCTAGTCTGAGCAACAGCAGAGCTGGCAAGATTAGAGCTGGATGGCCCAGATGGTCTCTGTTGGGAGCGATGTCCTACCACATTGCTGTGCATGACATACGCTTTTGGGTGTCTGTGAAGGATTCAGGGCTGTTCCAAGACAYGTARGGTGCTTCCAGATCACATCTTCCCTTGCTCATTCCCAGGAGRCTTCATTCTTCCTTAGGGTTGTGGGGKTTTTTTTAGCAGAAAAYGTTATGRGTGTAGATCACAAAGGTGATCTCTAAAGAACTAATTTGTCGCTTCTCTTTTCAGTTGGCATTTGGCTTAGGGTGGCATAGCTTTGTCTCAGTKATTSATCTCTAAGGAGTCAGTTCACTGCAAAGCCCTTGTTAAAGTCCTACTGAGGACGTAGCAATCTAAATGGAGGTTACTGGGGACTTCTGCAGGCTTAAACTTCACTTAATAGAAACTTGGTTTAGTTTGGGTGTCCCTCCAGCTGTTTGTGGATTCAGCCAGAGGCGTTCTGTCCTATTTCCATCTGCCCTCGAAGCTAGCTAGGCATTGTCAGTCGGCCTCATCACTGTCTTTGCAGGTACAGGATTACATATATGCTATACCAAATTATATGCTGATTGACAGGTAATTCCTGCCTAGCGAGGGCAGAACGTAACTAGGCCCAGCAGCCACTGCTCTTAAAATGGCCACTCAGTCCATGTGCATGTTGTCTCCACACTGAATAAGCCATGTATAGGATGTACTAAAAACAACCAGTTGAGATTTGAGCCACAAAAGCATCATACTTCAAATCTACGGCTCTATTTGAGTGTGGAAATGCATCAGTTCCAGAAAACATGTCTTTTAAAACTGTCTCTGCCTTCCAGTGTAGGAGGTGACACAAAGAAATGTGCTGAAAGTTCCTTTCTGTAGTTTAATGAGTGTTTTATTCCCTTTTTTTACCCCCCCCTCCTTGTGGTTGCTGTCTTAAACCTGTCTGATATGGCTTCCTAGCTGTGTATCCTGCCTCCTAATACCTGGATGGTGGTGAGATGCAGTGAGAAACACCCGTTGTCTGTCTCCTGCTGCTCCTCTACCGATGGAGGGTACCACCACCATGCCCCTGTCGCACCCCGAGCTGTGCCGCACACTCGATACCTTCCTGATTTGCACGAAGCATTTTCCAAGCTTCTAATCTTTGTCTTTTCATTCTCCCAGACCTCCAAGACAAGCTGAGTAAAAGAGACAAAGAGGTGTCATCGCTGGTGTCCCAGACTGAAACGCTAAGGGCCCAAGTAAGTGGTAAGTTTCCCTAATCCAGTGCTGGTGGGAACTAGGTGTTTCCCTGCTCGTCCTGGCCTTAAACAAGGGCCCAGGTGCTGAAAGGGGCAGGTATAAAACRTGACACTGCCTGTCTGTTAGTGGATATTGTTGGTAAAAGTTTGTTCAGGAGTTCTGGTCCCTTCTCGGGAGGTGAATACAAACTCTGCAGAAGATACTTGTATCCCATGGGAAGGGGTTTTTSGGCTCATTGAATGTCAGAAGCTGAAAGACGCAGAAATACATGGGGCTGGGCATGTTGTTTCCAAGATCTCCCCTTAAAYAGGGCTATATCCAGAGCTAATCAGACCTGTGCTGAGTGGGAATTGGGAAAAGGCAAAAAGCAGGAATGTAARTAAAGGACTAAGTGACCTTTCTTCCCCTTGTATTCTCTGCTTCTCGTAGCTTTGGAAAATAAATGCAAAACGGCAGAAAAGAAGGCCGATTCGGTGTTAAAAGAAAAGAAGAGGCTGGAAGGTGAACTGGAAGCCTTGACCAAGAAAACACATGATGCTTCAGGGCAACTGGTCCTGATCAGCCAGGAGCTACTCAAGAAGGAAAGGTCAGTCTGCAGGCGTGAAGGACGGAGCTGGAGACAGGGGGCTGTGTGCGTGTTTGTGTTCTTTCAGGGTGCTGTAATTTGCCACCAAAAGAAATCTAAAGGTTGAATTGTTGAAGTCCCAGCCCCCAGCTTTCCTGTTCTTTAGAGATGCTCATGTGGGAATTTAGTTAAAATTAGGGGCTATGAATTATCAAAGGGACTGCCCTTTCACTGCTGGCCAGGAGCTGCAAGACAGCTCAGTGCCTATGTAGATGCTGAAAGAAGACATCTCCAAGCCAGCTGAGCTGGCTCCTGCCCTGCCCTGCCCTGCCCTGCACGGTGCCCTGTGCAGGTCCCAATCTCTTTACGGCTGGTGCAGCAGGGAGGACAGGAGATCTGAAGCCCCTGAAGTGGTGGGAGTTGGGTCAGGTTTGCTCGCTGGCCTTTCTTTGGATCTGTAGCAAAGGTGGGAGGGAGCGTGGCAGGACTCCAGTGGCGTGTGGGCTCTGGAAATGTCTTCACCTTTTTGTGCTGCTTCTTCCAGGAGCCTGAACGAGCTGAGAGCGTTGTTACTGGAGGCGAACCGGCACTCGCCTGGGCCAGAGCGGGACCTGAGCCGGGAGGTGCACAAAGCCGAGTGGCGGCTGAAGGAACAGAAGCTCAAAGATGACATCAAGGGGCTGCGAGAGAAACTGGTTGTGCTGGTGAGGGCACAAAAACCCCTCCTGGCCTTGATCTGGGGGCTGGAGGGCTCTATGTGGCTCGTGGGGGCTTCTAGCCCTTCACCCTTACTCCAAGYCTTCATGCTTTCTTTTGTGCTACTGAGCATCTGATGGGAACTTCCTTGACAGCGCCTGTGAGCTGTGGCCTGGCTTAGCAGCACCTCATTAAGTAGCAAAAATGTCCATCTGTCCTCCAGTGTTTTCCTGTTCCCCCTGGTTTTAGATCCGTGGCTGAATAGGGCTAAAATTTGTGGGAGAAACTGAAGGTCGGTCAGCTACCACACATTGTGTTATACWTTCTTTGATCTAGGAATAAGCAATGTCCTCTAATTCCTGTGTACTTCAGTGTCCTCCGGTGGTTGAAATGTGAATAATTTATTTGAACTCTGCTGGGAACAAACTGGAGCTGCTGCTGGTTGCATTTGATACGATTGCCTTCAGAGTTGTGCTCTGACCCCATCTACTGTTGAAACAAAAACACGGTTATGAGAGTTACTGTGGATTTCTATTTTGCTTAGTTTCTGCAGTTATTGGTTTTAATCTAACATGCTCCCATTTTCCCTTTGCTGTGTAAGGACAAGGAAAAATCTGTAACGGATCAGAGGCGATACTCCCTGATCGACCCCTCATCAGAGTCGGAAGTGATCCGGCTGCAGCACCGGCTCGTCAGCACGGAGGATGTGCTGCGCAATGCGCTGGAGCAGGGCCACCAGATGGAGAAGCTCATGGAAGCGATGAGGCTCTCCTCCGAGAAAACACAGGTAGAACACCGGCAATCATGTCCCAGGTCGCTCAGCCCTCAGCAGTCTTTTCTCTTGAGCAGTCTCCTGGGATCCTGCCCTGTGCTGTGGGGGTGATGCAGTCAGCTGGGTCCCTTTCCCCCTGCTGGAAACAGCCTGGCAGAACTTTGTTCTGTCAGATGGAGCTTAAAACTAAGAAAAGGCTTGCTAATTGGTGATTACGGATCCTGTTGTGCTCTGTAAGAATGGTCGCTAAATGTAGTGTTTTGGGGAAGGTTGCAGTGTGAATAACTGTTCTTTATGTGTACAATGATGTGTGGCTGCATATCCTYGCAGTACAGGCACCTTATAATGTGAAAGTTGAGGGTTTCTGCCATCCCTATTCTTTGGGAGGTTTATTTCCTTGCGGAAAAAAAAGCAGAAGCTTTGGAGGTGACTGGGAAAATGTTTTCCATTCCTCTAACCAGTTCCTGGAGGCATCTCTGTGTCTGATCTGGGTTTGCTGATGGACCATGAATGTTCCCATTCCAGTTGCTATCTTCTCTTCCCAACTTCCTCTGGTCTCCCYTTGTTTCTTGGGACAAAACCAAAACTGCTTCTGTTGTTTGCATTGCATCCTTCTTTGTGAAATTGAAGGCTGCAAATAACTTGACTCTCCACTTATGGCTTTTTCTGTCTCATACCTGTGGTGTCTAAGCCCTGACCGATTCTTCCTGTGAAGTGATCTGCCCCTTGTGCTTTGTGCTTCATGTCCTTTTTTTTACTCTTCTAGCTGTATTTTCTCTTGTGTCTGCAACCAGGTCTTGGCTTTCAGAGTCCAGATGCACCAGTGCTCCTCTTGTACTTATTTAAATTCTTAGMTGAAAAATGTCTTTCTCTTGCAGTAATGAGCTACAATTCACATTCAAGCAGATACCTTAAGATAGTACAGAACAGGCCACTAGGCAGAGAGAATGGGCAGAGAGCTTGTTTTCCCTGATGCAGGTGCAGATGTGTTGTGGTAGGTAATCTGGGGGTATCGAGTCTTCTCCTCCTCCCGTGACGCTTTCTTCTGCACAGTTTGCAGATACACCAAATGGCTGTTGGCATTGCAGTRGGACTTGCAGGGAGGCAGTCAGGGGGAGGGTGCACGGTAAAAATTGCAGCCCTGAAATCTCTGCTGGCTCAGCTGAGCATCTGTGTGTCGCAGACAGTCTCTTTACATCCCGCAGTGCAGCGGCAGCAGCCRTCTGCCAGCACCAGACAGGACAGCTGTAGTCGTGATGACAAGTTTGTGGCAGTGCAAGACGTACTATAATCCTGTCAGTACCTCCAGAGTGACTTTAGCTTCTGCTGTAATTGCTATGTGTCAAATGAAAATGCATCGTGACAACCTCTTCTGCTGTAAGCTATGGGAGGGGCGGYGAAAGTTATTCTCTGTTTGCTTTCATGCTAAGTCCCTTGAGAAGAGGGAATCTTCTTCCCTTTCGCATTCCTGTCTCCAGAGGTGGTGCAGGTGGTAATTATTTCTT
Organism: Oceanodroma leucorhoa; assembly: GCA_030449065.1. Classification (NCBI taxonomy): domain Eukaryota; kingdom Metazoa; phylum Chordata; class Aves; order Procellariiformes; genus Oceanodroma; species Oceanodroma leucorhoa. The sequence continues at coordinate 3,435,756 of JASVER010000060.1, read as the reverse complement.
CCCCAACTGTAGAAAATAACTAATCTTACATAAAGTGAGTTGGAATGGACCTCATGACATCAGCTAATCTACCCCTGGTATTACTTTGATACTTTCATGCTTAAGAAATCTTAGAGATACAAGTTAGTATTATGCCTTCAACYACAAACCGTGGTACTAAGAGACAGACGGAGTATTATTGCGGGAAGCTAGGCTTCAAACTTCTATTGATGTCAGATTTTTAACGTGCCTGGTTACAAGGAAGTCTGGATCAAAGCTCCCTAGTTTCGGTATGGTATCTGTTCGTCCTTCCCCTTATGAAGGGGAGTTGTTAACCAGGGGCTTTCAGACTGAGCCGGAGGATGTTGTTGGCCTAAAGAGATCCTGGTGCAATAGTTAGGGAATTGATGGTTCTTCCCCAGAAGCCACACTTCTGCTGTAACCCATTCTGCACTACCTTCTGACCTCCCATCTCCTCTCTGACAGCAGCAGCTGTGGCCCAGGSATCTGCCTTGGCATCGCTCTCCCTTTGTCTGCAAAGCCTTCACTTTGCAGCACGCTCAAGAAGGAAATTTCTAATTACCACAAGCTGCTGCTGCTCTCCCTTTGCAGGCTTAGTCAGCTACCACGCTCCGCAGTCCTTGATGTGCATGGCTGGCCTTGCTGTTAGACGAGGAGGTGCAGGAGCTGGGGGAGCATAATGGCACTGTGTCCTCTTCTCGTTGTCGAGTAATTGCTGCCTTGCTGTTTCCGTGCCTGCAGCTGCAAAGTATTTGTCCTGCAATAGAGGAAGAGGATCTTTGCCTTCTCCATGCCTTGGGAGACCCTGACCTCGCAGCTTTGCAGGAAATGGCAAGGATTTGGCACTCGGGCCTTTTCTTGGAGAATTTGCAGTGATTGCTCCGGGAGCTTTTTTATTTAATTTCAAGTGAATTACAGCATTTTGTGTTCATTATCGTGACCATGTGCTGAGACCAAATTTCAAACCTAATTCCTGGTATCTGATATCTGCTTAGTGCACAGATCAGATGCGCTGCAGGTAGGATATATTGCCTTGTGTAAGGCCTGAATCACCTGTGGTTGTGGGTGCAGACCCGAAGCCGAGTCACTGCAGTGGCATTATTCTGGCCATCCACCCAGGCAGGATTCACTGCCTGGCAAACAGTTCAGGCTGTCAAAGCAGAGCTCGGTTTGACTCTGCCTGTTTTTCCTGCCCAAACTAAACCTCTGACCCATAGGGTTTATTATGCACCTTCATGGTCACGGTGAGAATGGAAGCTGGGTAGCTGGGACTCCTCTAATGATGGGTTTTAAACCTTGCAGTCTTGTCTCCCCATAACGTTTGGTTTTGCTGCCATCAGCAATTCGCCAACAACTGTGAATCTGATTACCAAGACCCAAGCAACTGACATCTGGCATGCTGTGACTTCAGGCTGCAGCTTTCCTCTCTTCTTTGTGCCAGTTGTACTGTCATTTTGAAGCTGAAGGGCTCCGTATTATCCCTGCTGAAGAAACATTATAAATGTTTAAAAGTTCTCGTGCTTTCTAAAGATAGAACAGCCTGTTCTGGCTGCCAGACTTGTCCCCAGAGACGGGAAATGGGGAATGGCAAACGTCCTTCTCACTGCTGGGATGGTCAGTGTGCCGTCTTCTGCAGCTAACGCTGCCCTTGGCTGAGGGTTTGTTTATCAGGATTTAAGAGTCAGAAGTGAAGAGTGGGTCTGTGTCCGTAAGGAACTCGGAGGATGTTTGGTAGCTGGGAAGGATGCAACCCAGCATGCGGGGATTGGGCCAGGGCAGGAAGCTTCTTGCCAAAAGTGGGCTGGGATTTTTGCATTCCCCTTTCCTTGTGTGGAGTGGGCACTGCGTGCCGGGCTGCTAAGGAAGGAGATGGCAGTCTTGCCARATCTCAGTGCTTGTAGGCAAAACCACTAGGCTCTGTGTCCCTCTTCAGTAAGTATTGTCCGTTCTCCATTGCAGACTGTTGGGAATTCTGGGTCTGCTAACGGGATTCACCAGCAGGATAAATCCCACAAGCAAGAGGTAAGTTAAAAGCAGAATGTTGTTTAAATGTTTGTCCCCCAAACACCTCCGTTTCCTCTTCTGTAAAAAGAGCTCTGTGCTTGCCCTCATTTTGCCTAACAAGGTCTCTTTTCTTCCAGGAGAAGCTCTGATAGAGGAGAGGTGAAGAGGATCATTTCACACCAGTATCAGCTCCTGTGCAGTGTCAGGAAAAACTATACCCCATCTGGCTTTAGCACCTCCAAAAGACTAGACACAGTATTTTCACTTTAAAGCAGGACAATGTTTATAATATACTAACTGATGTAATCAGGACAATCCTGGAGTCCGGTTTTCCAAGACAGCCATTGTTCCAGGAGGGAGCAGAAAGATCTCTCTGGTTTGGTTTCTTACCCGTATTGGTTTTGACTGTGGAATTTGTATTGCTTGAGCTGCCCTTGGTGCCACCAGCTGACGTGGTCTGGATGACAGCTGCCCCCAACGGCGGCTGAAGTGTCAGCGAGTCCCAGTAACCCCACAGGAGCTGCAAAGGGGTTTGCTTGAGGYGTTCAACTCCAAAGCACGTGCCCAGAGGCTGCACGCTTCCCACGTGGTCCATCCCTTCCCTTCCACCTACCCCGGTGTCTTGAAGACCTGCACGAGCGAGTGAAACCTGCTGGGCTGACTGTTCACGCTGGCACGCGTAGGCTGAGGAAGACGGGGTGTGGGGACGTGTTTCCCTCCTCGCCTTGTAGAAGACATCACTGTTCTAGGGCACGGAGGCTGCACTTAGTACTTGTATCATAGCATGTTGTGAGAAATAATCYGATTTCAGAGGGATATTTGTTTCGTTTCTCACCCACTGCTGTTCGGGGAAGGAGCTGTGGTGGCTCTGAGTTTGGGGACAGGCACACCTCGTGTTGGCCTTTYTTCCTGCAGAGAGATCGCTGAGCAGGCCTGCCGACGCCCTGGGCCGTAGCCAGGCTGCCCAGCCTGGTCCCCCTCACTCCTAYGTGTTTTATTTGGTCTTTTTTGAGCACAGGACTCCACAGACGGCTGGATCTCAGCACCGCTGGCCTGAGCGCTCCATGCTGGCTGCCATCAGTGTGGGACGGATGCCCTGAGGAGATGGTTCCCTCCTTGCCTGTTTAATTTAACAGCTACTCAGGGATTGCCTGGCCATTTTCCAGAGCTATCCTTGGCTCTTCAGCATGATGCCCATCCCCTACTACCAGGAATGCGAGAGGCTAAGGTGCTGCTGTGAGCGTTCACGCAGTAGCGGCTGGCTGTATTTGATGGGCACAGCAATYCTCGGGGCATGACCTGTGTACGAGTGTTTGGAGCAGGAGGAATCCAAGACTGGAGCCCGCACAGTTCTTGTGTCTGTACACAGCAGTGCAGGCCCGGGCAAGGGTCTTGTTCCTTCTTCTGAAGGCTTTACCCTTTAACTTGGCACCGCAGTTCCCAAGGGACAGTAGGGTGGAGGAAGGGGACAATATGCTCTTAAAGGTGTGAGAGTCCAGTTCAGATTCACTGTTCRGTACCACAGGGAAGTCACAGCAATATTTTACCAGGCTTCCCCTAGTTAGTGCCTGGCTCCTCCAGTCTTCAGAAGCTCTTGTGTTATGATGGGGCACCTGTGAAAGAGGACAAGACAGAGGAGACCACTGAGAGAGGAGATCTGAGCCAGACCACAGGCAGATGAACATCACGGCATGTCAGCTTCATTGCTTTTTGCCCTGATTTCCTRCAGAGTTGTGTTACTTTTTCTTAGTGGCTTGAGTGGAGCTAACACAGAGGGCTTCTTGCGGTGCCGCCTTCCTCCAAGCCCAGGGCTTCCCGGGCACCTGCAGGTGGGAGAATCTGTTCTGGTTTGTAGCTTATTTTCCCTGATAGGTCTTCTAGTGACTTGTGACTAGCTGCCTTCATCTACAGAGGAAAGGCACCTGCATTTTCCACCTCCCTTGATGAACCCCTGGCTCTGCACAGGGCGGGATCCCCCAGGAGCGGTTATGAGGACCACGTATTTGGCTCTGTTAAACAGATCCAAAGTTGTCAGGGTGGCAGTGGTTCAGGCTGAAGGCTCCTGTCTCCTCCCAGGGACCGTCCCCTGTGAGTGGCTCAGACCTGTGGCTCTTCCCGGTCAGCTTGGGTGAGAATGCAGAACATCAGCAGATGGGTCTGAGCAGGTTTAAAGTTAGTGCTGATGGTCTTCTCTGGCTGTAAATAGCTGTGCTGGTCCCGAAGGATCAGCCAGGAGCTGATGGCACTTCTTGGCTTTCTGTGGAGGCTGTGCGGTCTTTGTGTTGCAGGGCTGTACCGAAACAGGCAGTGGGGTGAAGCCAGGTCCCCTGTGTCCCCACCACCCTTGGGGTGCAGGTCTGTGGGAGCTGCTCCCCAGACAGGGCTGACTACAGTGTGGACAGGGCATGTTATCACAGGCATCATCTGGGTTTCAGCTCAACCCTGTAAAGTGGCCGGGAGGRGGTTTGGACACCAGCCGTGTCTTGCCTCTCCAAAATTGGCATAGGCTTCCYGAGGGCACCTGCGCTGGCTGCCCCTCTGAGGCTGTAAGAGACCAAACTAGGGACAAACTTGGAAAGGACAAGGAGGAGATTCCCCAGCCCCTCTATTTATTTGTAAGTTTAATTGCTATTTTTGTGGTGGTGTATAAAGTACTTCACGATATTTGGTCTTMCTGGCTTGGTTCTGCGGGGGAGACTTCCAAGGGCATTGGAGCAGTGATGCACCCATCTCCTGTTGTTGGTCAGGGACTGGATCCTGTTTGTGCCTTCACTCYCTCTTCGGCTTCAGCCTCGCTCTTATCTTGATCCCCGAGAGCTGGTACAGGGGGGCTGCGTTCGCCCCAGCCCCTCTCCTGGCTCGCGCGTGCCGTGCTGGTTTGGGGTCTGGAGCTGGGTCTGGAGCGTGCCTYGGAGCACCGCTGCAGGCTGGGGAGCGGGAGGTAGCCGCGCACGTGCTCAGCATCCTGCCGAAGCCCTCAGCACCGGGGGAAGGACCAGCACCCCGGTTGTGAGACCATCCCTGACGGCCAGCTGCGTTACCCCAACGGTTAGCGATGCTTTTCGGCTGAAGGCTGAGACGTTGCCTGGCGAAAAAAGTCTTTGAAATGGAGACTGTTCCATGTTTAATGGTTTCTTCTCTAACCCTCTAGACCAAAGGGAAAAGAATCTGTCTTGGTTGATGTATCTCAGCTCTATCCCTCCTACAGCAGCCAGAGAGCTGGAGCAAGGGGCAGCGCTGAACGCCGGGTGCCAAGTTGCCAGCCAAGGCTTTACAGCTCTTGCCTACCCCCAGCCACCAGCGGTTCCTCTGGCTTTGCAGCAGAGATGCGTGAGGGTTTCATTAAAACACAGCGATGCAAATGACACTGTAAAAGTCTTAACAAAAATTCCAGTACTCCGTTGTTCGGCAGCTTTAGCAGCTCAACACTATCTTGTAGGGAGTTATTAATACACTAAGATCCTATAGGCYTCATGTAAGTTACCAGAATAAAGATGATACTAGATGTATAAATGGATGATAACCTTTTACCCGTACAGTATGTATTACAATTTTGTAGCTTAGTCATTTTTTGGCTATCAGATTTTGTTAGTATGATATAAAAAAAAAAAAGACAAAAAAAAGGTTTGACTGCTAATGTCTATTTTGTTATTTGATTCATTTTATTTCTTCCTCTGTACAAAAGCTGTACAAATCTCAGTCTGTGTAACTACTACAGATATGTATTCATGTACCATCCACCCCTGTCCTGGCTTGCTGGTGTGGTGAGCTCGTTACTAAACAATAAAATCTGTGGCTGAAGTCGGGCACCCCGGGGCTGCTGGGGGGTGTGTTAAGGGTGTTTTGCAGTGCAYGAGCCCTGCGGAGATGGAAAGGGCTGGGGGGGGCTTTCCCTTTGCAGCTCAAATGYGGGGCTTTGACAAGTCCCTCTTGCCCTGAGCCTAAGCAGGGACCTGGAGCCATCAGCGTGTTTGGGCTCTGCCCAGAGCAGGGTTTGCAAACGGGGGGAGGCTGCCGACCTGCCCCGCGGGATGAGGGGCACTGGGAGCTGGCACCTGGCRTTTGCTGCAGGTGAGGACAACCGGCTCCTTCCCTGGGTGACTGTCTCCTGAGCCACGGGGTGATGGTGCTATTTATTAATCCATGATTATTTTCCCTCCCTGATGCATCCACGCCACCCCACAGTGGGCAGTGTCACAGTGTGCTGGGCTAGACCCACCCCCCTCCCCTCCCCTCACCTCCAGACTGGCATCTACTCGTTTTGAGCGGTGCCACCTTGATTTTGCAGGGGCAGAGACGGCGGTTGGGTCGGCCTCATCCCTTCCAGCTCACTTACTGCAGACCTTTAGAGCACGGGGAAAGGGAGATTGCTCTGGATCGGTTCTGGGGGGGGAGCTGCGGTTGCTGYCCGGGTCGGTGCAGGTCCGGGTGAGCCACGCTGCTCCCCAGCCCAGCCTCCTGCCCCTCTTCCTCCGTGTTCCCACCACGTGCCCTTAYGGATGCTGTGAGCATCGTGGGGTTATGCTGTCCCCCATGGAGCAGGACTGGGGGAATTTACTCCAGAACTTGGTGCTTTTGTCATGGTACAGCATCTCGTAGTTGGGAATTTCCTTGACTGCCCGTGGCCTGTGCCCCGGCTCAGCAGCACCCCATACAGCACTAAAGCATCCATCGCCCACCGCCGTGTTTTCCTGCCCCCACGGGCTGTGGATCCTTTACAGAAAGGCGGGGGTTTCCCAGTATCGCCAGCTGTCTTAAGATACAGGAAAAAACTGGGATGCTTTTTCTCTTTGCTTCCTGGCTTCTTTTCCTGGACTTAAAATGAAATTCTCCACTACCAGGATTACCTGAAAGTTTTAAACTCTTGTGGACTAGCTGGTGAGATTTGCAGGTGATGGGTTGATTTGAGAGCGAGGCCCCAAGAAAATTGCAGGTGCCTGACAGTAACACCATGAAAACTGGCCACGCAGCCTTATCCAGAGCTGTAACGCGGTCTGTGCAGGGTGGTCCGTGATACCCTGCTCTTCTATTTTTKCAAGATGTTGCTGTCAAAAACAAATAACTTGAGACACTGTTTCTTCACCAACTCCCTGGCCCTGCGCATTGCAGGGTTTCGGGATCTCCTAAAATAGAACGGCGGGTCCCTGGGTCACCACGTTGCTTATTTCTAGAGTGGGTGCTGATGGCATCCRCTCCTGCCGCGTCACTGTCCTCCAGCAGCTGGAAGGAGAATAATTTATTTGAACTTTGCTTGGGAGAAATCTCCAGACACAGGAAGGTCCATCCGGGCTCAGGGAGCTGACAAAGTTGTTATTTTCCCTGCCCTTCGCTTTCCAAGGCTGCTGCTGCTCACTCACATCAGGTCCTAAGATGCTGCAGCTGGGCAGTGCCGGAGGGTGGGATCCTCTCCCAGCCGGGCAGTGGCTCCCGCCTGTGATCCCGCTGTCACGGCTCAGCCCTGGCCCCGAATAGCTGCTTCAAGGTTTGCGACCCCCTGCTCCGTCGGTCCCCTCTTCGCTGCCGAGGCTGCCAGCGAGGGGGAGGACCGCTCCGGCAGCGGCTGTCGAGCTGTCCCCACGCTGGCTCCGAGGTCACCGAGCAAGTCCCCTTCTGCAGCCAACACTCCTGGAGGGAGAACTACCCGGGAAAAGACAGGTTTTGGGGACAGGAGGCTTTACCCAGTACAGCTGGCAGAAAACAGTGAGTTTTCCATCAAGCCCTTCCCTGGGCTCCGGGCAGGGGCTGGGCTGCCCGGGGCAGGAGGCAAAGGCCAGGAGCACCGTGTCCCTGCTCAGGGCAGGTGACTCCAGCTCCATCTTTTATGTCGTTCCGCTCTATAATTCATTAACGTGCATATTTACAATCAAGTGCCYGAGCCCTGGTATCTCATAGAGATAACACTGTAGTGCATGTCTTTGTTTGCAGACATCACATTTCGGTGCCGTTAATCGTACGGTGAGGATTAATAAAACATGAAGTTTAAAGATGCCTAAATCCAGTGGGGGAGCTGGKAATCTCTGCCAACAATAATATTTGCACTTTATTTTCATCCTAGCATCCAGCCAAGGAGCAGAGCCTGGGCCGGGGAGCGGTACCACTGCATGAAAATGGATGGGGTGAGGATGGCCCGGGGATCCCAACCTGCTCCTTGGGCATCACGGGGGGCTCGGAAGAGGCGATGGGTGGGACGTCTTTCCTCATCCGTGTTAGGGACCTCATCCCCTGGGATGCTGTGCTCGTGCCCACAGCTGGACAGGTGCTTCAGGGATGGGATTAGTCCAGGGGTGAGGTAGGGATGAGACGTGAAGTGGCCTCTCTGCACGGAGGGGACGTCTCTGCGTGGATGTGGCCACCCTGCTCTAACCGCACATCCTGCGGCCACCCGTGGTCCGTGTTCCCCCAGGACCTGCCACCCCAGGGCATGTCCCTTTGGGATGTCCCCTCTGGAGGGGGTGGATGTACCAGCTCTCTACGTGGTGCTAGGAGACCTGTGGGCCACCAAAATGCCATTCTGCTTTTGCAGGGGCTGCCCGTGTCCCCTCCCCGTTGCAGCCCCAACGCCAGTGAGCCCGGCAGCCCCAGTGCCAAAATCGGGGCCGGGAATGTGCTGCTTCCCTGGCAAGGCTGCTTCCTCCCCATCTCTGCTGCCTAACAAGCATCCTTGTCAAAATAGCTAATTTCCTTCCAGAACAAAAAGTCACCTGAATACATTTGGATGCTGTATTGCACTATCAGGGTAATCAGAATTTAATTTGATGCAGTCAAGGCTCTAAAAAGATGTTATCAAGGGGAACATCAAAGCTGGATTCCTGCGCTTGGAAATGCAACTGGAATGCTTAGTCCAGATTTCTCATTTTATCGGAGACTTTCAAAATATCAGTCTAAATAACAAAAAATGAATATTAAGAGTATTTGCAAATTAATGTCTTTTGTAGCTGAACAAAGGCCACTGTCTAACCTACTTCTTTTGCATGTCTGGGACAGTCTCTTATTAAATCCTAATTATACAATTTTGTTGTGTCTAATCATTTCAGTACTTGCAGGAATTAAAACCGAAGCTCGGTTCCCCGTTTGTATTACCACGCTGCTTTTCAGGGTCCCGATCCTGCAACRTGAGGCTGCTCCCACTCAAGCCAGGGGGACCCCGGGGGTGCAGGGACGGGGGGAAGGTGGGATGGGAACCTGGGCTTGTGCTTTCTCCCCCGTGTCTGTGTTACAGCCTCAGGGCTTTGCATCCTTCCCCGCTCTCGGGATAGCCGAGGAAAAGCTCCAGCTCTTCCTACTGAATGTGATTCTGCGACGATTTCAGTTTTTATTTTTCAAGTACAATTTCAGAAGGAAGGCAGGCGTCTCTAGGCCTTTTGGGTGCCAAGAAGATTGAAAATGTGACCAAAATGCACCCTGGAGATGGRGTGCTCCTCTTTGGGGGGGTTTTGTTCGCCCTGGGGGGGCACGGCTGTGTTACAGCAGCAGCTGGTGCTGGGGCCGGGGCCGGCGGAGCGGTGGCCTTGCCCATATTCGCTTCAAACGCCGCGATTTCTGTGCCAAGCTCGGGCTGTTTTGCCACCCGGCACRTGCCGAGCTGGCCGGGGCGGTGGGTGATGGCACCGCAGCCCCTGCCCAGTGCCGCAGCCGTCGACCCCCTCTCCTCCCTTAGCTCCTATTTCTGCAGAGCCCGAGCCCCAACGCCGTCATCCCCCCGCGCAGGGGACGCGGGGGACAGGCCCGTCCCCGGCTTTAGCCCTYGGAAACATCGCGGGGGAGCTCTGGGGGAAAGGAGGTTCAGTCAACTTCGTTAGGGAAATAGCACGGATCTTGTGTTCAAACCTTTGAAGTGTTAATTAAAAAGAATTATGCAAAGGAGCGAGGATTTGAAACATTCATTTGAATCTCAATAAGGCATCTGTATTAAAAATAGCAGCGGGATCAACGAAAGATACAGCAGTTTTGGAGCGAAATGGTCCCCGTGTCCCCGCCGCTGTCGGGCAGCGGGTTTCTGCCCGCTCCCTGCCCCGAACGGGCGCCGCGGAGCCTGGCACAGCGAGAGCTTGGGAAAACACTTCTTCCCTAATATTTAAAGATCTTGAAAGCATCTCATTTAAAAAAAAGGCCCAGTGGGGTCCAGCGTGACTCTTAGCTGCAGTGCATGGGGAGGGAGAGCGGGGTGCCCGGGCTGGTGAGGTGGGCGCAGGGCTGGGACTACGCCGGGGCACCCGATGTGGGGCCCAAGGCACCCCACGCAGAACGCAGCCCCCTGGACCCCAAACCACCCCCGAGCCCCGGCACGGCCCCTTCCAGGGGAAACCGGGGGGATGCGCCTCTCCGGCACGGCCCTTCATTAAAACCCCCGGCATGTCCTGGCCCTCACTCATTCCAATAAAAAGCATCCAGGGTATTAATTACCAGATCAGCGGATAACGTCGTTAAGTTTACTTTTGCACTGCGCGGACCCAACGGGAATGTCAATGCCTCCTGCCCTTGGCGTCGGCGCTGCAAGGGCACGAGCGGGTGGGTGCCCCGACGGGCGCTGGGTGGGCTGCGCCGGGCCGGCAGCGCCGGGGGGGCACCGGCCCCGACCCCCCACGCCTGCAGAGAACCGATGCTCTCGGTTCAATCCCGGCATGGGAGCCRGTGGGCTGCCAGGGCGTGGGTCCTCTGGTGGGGATGGCTTTGCCGGGCAGCGAGTCGGGGGGGTTGCAACTGGGGGCCGAAAGCAGCCTGGGAAGGGRACGGGGGGCGAGGAGCTTTGCTGGRGCCACAGCCCCRCGGGGAAGGTGCTGACTGAAGCCTCACCGTGAAATTTCGCGGCGATTTCAAAGGCTGGGGCTGTAACCTTAGCTGCGGGTTTGATTAAAAATACATGAATATCAGCCTGATTTTGGGCAGGGCTCGGGGCYGGCGCTCCCCCGGCAGCCCCTCGTCTCCCACCGGCGGTCGGAGGTGATGCTCTCGGCCGAAACACGGCGCAGGGATAACCCCAATGCTCGCCTTCCGACACCAGGGAGTGGGATTTCCACGGATGGGGCCTYCCCGGTCCCGTTTGGATGCCTGAAGTCTGCAGAGGGGACCCCGGGTCCAAGGGTTGGGCTGTCGGCCCCCCCCAGGGATGCTGCCGGTACCCGCGGCAGCCCTCCTGCCCGCGCGGGGGTGTGAAGGGGTCCCCATCCCTTGCACCGAGGAGCCAAAACCAACCCCRGTGACAACGTCAGCTTAGGAAGGGGCCTTTCCTCCTGCCAGGTGATGTGGAGCTGGGAAGGATGGGGGGGGSCAGAAAATGGAAATCTCCCCGCTCTGCTCCCCAGGACACTGTGGGGAGGCTCCGGTTCGGGAGCGCCTCGCCAGGCTCTCATTAACATGGAAATAATTCAAGGGACGCGGGCAAGACGGCTGGAAAAGCATCTTATCTGTTGCGCCGGAGCAAACTCTTTTTGCAGCGCGGGGTTTCAAAGGACGGCACAACTGCGGGCAGCTGGCACCGCAGCGAGATATGTTACATGCAGATAGGCAGAGTAAATATGCGCTGTAAGCCATCGCTATGCCCCAGCAGGCAGGGAATGGAGAGAGGGTTGTTTTTTTTTTTTGATCTTTCTACAAATATGTTTGGGACCAATAGATACCGGCTCGGGTTTTGCAGGGAATCCTTGCCAGTTTGACTCAATAGCATATATCTTGCAAAAGAATTACTAATACTTTTGGCTGCCTCGGTGCACCGCTCTCCCCGTAGTAGCTGTTTTCGGCGCAGGACGGACTCGCTGCAAATACAGCCCGAAAACCAGCGGTTAATTTGCTGCATGCAAACTCTTGTTGCTCCAAGTGMGAGCAATGGCTTGAAAAGCTCTTTCCCTGCCCCTCAACCCTCAAAGCTTCCCACCCAGAGCCGCAGACCCCGGTGCTTTCTCCTCTAGGCTCTTCCTCACATGGTTTTTGCATCTCCCAGCCCTGCCCCGGGTGACCCAGCTCCCCGCGTCCGCACCGCTCACCCGAAACGGGCCCGGCAGCGACGAGTTGCGGGAGGCTTCCAGAAATGTCCCGCTCTTGATCTATAATTTAAAAACCATTTTGTTTTGCCTCGGTCGTTTTTACCAGCAATTTGCTCTAGCAAAAGAACACAATACCCCTTTAGGAAAGAAGCAATAAACTCATTCTTTCAATTAAATTTCTCCTGACCTTACTAAAACTTTTTCCCTGTTCCCTCATCTAAAGAAGCGGCTTTTCTTTTTTTTTTAATTTTTGTGATCTCCAATTCCACCGAGAGACAGAAGAAATCAGCATATCAGAGAAAACAACGGTTCTTGTGATGCCCAGCAGTCACTAATTAACAAATTAAAAAAAAAAAAAAAAAAGAAATCTTTCTGCAGATAGGATTGTTTTCTGGCGATGTTGCCTTTTCTTTTGTTGGCGCTGTGACAAGGAACTTCTTTATTGCTGCTGATAGAACAGATTAAACCATCCCTCTCATGCCGTTCGCCGAGCTGGATGGGTTTGTGCGGCTCATTGATTCGGCCCCCAAATAAAATGCCTTGCCCCCACTTTTATCCTCCTGTGGCGGGTTCCTTCGGAGACGTGCATAGATGTGAAAATTGCAAGAGGGTGTTCAAGCCTTCGCGTCCATCCCCCGGCTGGGCCAGGYGTCCTTCTAATACGCGTGAGCATCCCTGGAGGATGGGGGCTCAGGGGGCTGAGTCCACCTGTGCGGACTCACTTCCAGCAGAACATCTGGAGAACATCTGGGGTTCCTCCGGATGGTCCACTGCCCCCTGAAGTCCACAGCCCCCAGCTGGCAGCAGCCCCAGGAGACCTCCCYGCGCGGCCGAGCTGCGGCTCAGCCCGTCCCTCCCGGCACGCGGGCGGTTCAGCCCSCAGCCTGCCCTCCTCCGCACCACCCTCCCGGGCTCCTTCTCCARATTTCAGGATCATTTTGGCCTCTCCCCTGCCCAAGCGCTCGCAGCCCTGCCTGGGGACGGCGCCCGGAGCAGAGGCTCCATCGGAAGCTGCTGCCGGCCGCGGGGGCTGAGCTCCCCGGTCACACACCAGTAGATAAATGCGGCACCCATGGGTCTCCATCGTTATTTCGGTTCATGGTCCCCAACGGYGAGGCGCAAAACGGGACCCCCAAARCCAGCCGGCACAGGGCCGGGGCTCAGCGTTGGGGTCCCAGCCTTGTGACCAGCTCTCGGGGTCTCTGCTGGAGCGAGGCAAAGGGACAGGACGGTTCCCTGCGTGTCTGGAGCCAGCCAGGTGTCGGCCTGTGGCCAAAGGACCTTGGAAACCCTCTTTGCTCCGAGAAGTGTCGCCCTGCAGAGTATTTGCAGCGGTGACGAGCTGAATGTGTGCGGGGTGGGGGGGTTTGCTTAATTCCCCAAATACCAACATCATCGTCTTTGGCTGTTGATGTTCCCGGGGGGCTGCTGGTACCCCCCGGAGGCCCCGCGGGGCCGGGGGCGCGGGGCTGGCCCCAGGGAGGGCAGGTTTTGGGAGGAACGATGAGCACAAGCCCGACCCGAGCGCAGCCGAAGGCAGGACCCCAGCCCTGCCCGAAACTTCTGCCCGCTGCGAGGGGCACTCGGGGCTGCAGCCCTCCCTGGGTGCTGAGCAGGGGGACACGCAGTGTCACGGCAGCTGGATGTTGCATCAAAACACCTTTTTTTTCCCCCATTTTTTTTATTGCACGGGTTTCCCCGGTGAAGGGCCCCGGATTCGGGCGGGCAGYGTGCTGCAGAGGGGCTGGAGAGCGACGGCGAGGATGGGGCAGCGGAGCCCTGCACAGAAACCTGCCCGTCCTTCGCCGGCAGCTCCTGTGCTCGGGTGACCTAATTAAATTAATTTTGGTGGCTTGGTTGGGTTTGGGTTTTTTTTGGGTCTGGCTTAAAGATAATTAGCCAAAAGATGCCCTGATTTCTTTCTTCGGAGTAAGACCTTCCATTTAATTATTCAGCGGGTGTGTTTTCACTCACCATTTATGCTCCCAGGGAGAGAGGATGCTGGGTGCGGATCGGGGACCGGCTCCGGCCACCCCGGCGGGACACATCCTGCCCTGAGGAGCCCCAGCCCACCAAACCCTTCATCTCTCTTGGGATTTTGCTGGGACCCGGAGCAGCCCCCAGCTTGCCGCTACCAGTGCARTGAGTTTGCCAGGCCTGATGCCACGGGGAGGGAGGTGGGGGGGTGCCAGGTGCCTGCGCGGAGCTGGACAGAGCCGAACCCCCCCCTTTCCCCGCCTCTCCAGAAACGGGAAAAAAGTGTTTTCTCTTAAAATGTTTTCTCCTCCCCATGGCCCCGGAGCAGTAATAAATCATCACTTATTTAAAACAAAATCCAGCTAATGGAGCAGCTGCATAATGTGTGTGCTTCAAAGGGAAAAAACCTGTCAGCAGTTTCCAAACTTTCGAGGTTAAAACGCTGTCAAGTTATTTTTAATAGTTTTTCATTTGTTTTAATTTGCCGTTCCTTAATCTGCAGCGAGGAACTGGGAAAATAAGCACCTCCTCCTCAAACGCAGCCGTGGCCTCCGTGCCCCGGGCAGGGGTGGCCGGGGACGAGGGGGTGGACGGGACCTCCCGGCACCGCCGCGCCTGGCGCTGGTGAACGGGGTGCTCCGAACGGGCATGCCGGGCTGGGCTGTGCCGGGCCGAGCTGGGCCRTGCTGTGCCGAGCGGGGCCATGCCAAGCTGGGCGATGCCGTGGTGGGCTGTGCCGTGTCAAGCCATGCCCTAATGGGCCATGCCAAGCCGGGCCATGCCAAGCCAGGCCATGCCGTGCCAAGCAGGGCTGTGCGGTGCCAGGCTGGGCCATGCCGAGGCAAGCCATGCTGAGCAAGGCTGTGCCAAGCTGTGCTGTGCCAAGCTGTGCAGGGCCAAGCCATGCCAAGCCATGCCATGCTGAGCCACGTGGGGCAAGGCTGGGCTGAGCCGTGCCATGCCATGCGAAGCCATGTAGGGCCAGGCCATGCCAAGCCATGCCATGCTGAGCCATGTGGGGCAAGGCTGTGCTGAGCCGTGCCATGCCATGCCAAGCCATGTAGGGCCAGGCCATGCCAAGCCATGCCATGCTGAGCCACGTGGGGCAAGGCTGTGCTGAGCCGTGCCATGCCACGCCAAGCCATGTAGGGCCAGGCCATGTCAAGCCGGGCCATGCCAAGTCACACCGTGCTGAGCCAAGCTGTGCCAAGCTGAGCCACGCGGGGCAAGGCTGCGCTGCGCTATGCCATGCCAAGCCATGCAGCACCGTGCCATGCCAAGCCAAGCCATGCCAAGTCAAGCTRAGCCAAGCCATACAGGGCAAGGCTGTGCTGAGCTGTGCTACGCCATGCCAAGCCGTGCCATGCCAAGCTACGCTGTGCCAAGCCATGATGTGCTGAGCTGAGCTGTGCAAGGGCCAGGCCATGCCAAGCCATGCCAAGCCATGCAGGGCCAGGCCATGCCATGCCAAGCCACACCATGCCAAGCCACACCATGCCATGCCAAGCCATGCCATGCCAAGCCATGCCATGCCAAGCCATGCAGGGCCAGGCCATGCCAAGCTGAGCCAAGCTGAGCCATGCCGGGCAAGGCTGTGCTGAGCTGAGCTGTGCTGTGCCCTGTTGAGCCGTGCAGTGCCATGCTGTGCCGAGCCATGTCACGCTGGGCCAAGCTGTGCGGGGCCAGGCTGTGCCGTGCTGTGTTGTGCCATGTTGAGCTGTGCAGGGCCAGGCCGTGCCGAGCTGTGCCATGCTGAACCGAGCTGTGCTGAGCCGTGCTGCGCCGTTCAGCGCCAGGCCACGCCAAGCTGAGCTGAGACGAGCCGTGCGGGGCAAAGCTGTGACCAGCCGCGCTGCGCCACGCCGAGCCATGCAAGGCCAGGCCATGCCAAGCCGTGCTGTGCCATACCGATCCGTGCAGGACCAGACCGCGCCGAGCTGTGCCGTGCCGAGCCAAACCAAACCGAGCTATACAGAGCAAGGCTGTCCCAAGCCACACCATACCCACCTCAACCATCCCAAACCGCGCTAAACCACGCAAGGGCCATCCTATACCGTGCCAAACCGTGCCAAACCCAGCCATGCCAACACCAACAGGTGGCGACAGGTCCCCATTGCACCCCTATAGCATCCACCGCGCCGGGGCCGTGCCGAGCCGCGCCGAGCCGTGCCGAGCCGKWMCGGCTCGGCACGGCTCGGCGCGGCTCGGCACGGCATGAAAGGATTTAACACAGCTCGTCGTCCCCCCGAAACCCCCCCGTCCGGTTATCGGGCTGGTTAATCCCGTATGTAAATGGCAGCCAATGGATGGTGCCGTTGAGCGGGGTTGGGATTAGCGGCGGGGCGAATGGCTGGCACTTTTACTGGGATTACAGAACAAAGAGCTGCTCTCCCTTCCCAGCTTTTTTTCCCCCCAAACTCTCCCCCCTCCCCCCCCCTTCCCTTCCCCTCCTCTCCCTCCCTCCCTCACCTTCCCCTCTTTTTCTTTCCTTTAAGCCCCCCCCGGGTAGCACCGGCTCC